>OX578136.1:108261881-108596881 GCA_951213105.1 Amaurobius ferox
TGAGATTACGGGGATTTTTGATACTTTCAATATTTTACGTCATCTCTTTTATTTTGGCAAATATTTTTTAGACTCATACTGCAATACGGGTAAGCTTCTACTAACACACTGGCATATTTTCTAATCTGCGGCAATATAAGTAGTACGGGGTTGCATATATTGATTCAAATCCTTTTTTTTGTAAATTTACTTACAAAAGGGGCCAGGATGTTTTATTCTTCAAATCTGCCCGTGAAGATAATTTTGCATAGTGAGAACAGATATTCTTAAACTTCTCTTTATGAGCAATAAATTTAATATTTTAACAGAATTTGCACATGATTGCGAATTATAAATTTCTTTATATTATATACTCCGTACGAAGAACGGGTATGCTGCTAGTAGGAAATATTTTTCTTTCTATTTTAAATGACTTTTTGATTATTTTTTTTGAAAAATGTGTAATATCTCGAGAACGATTCGTGTTGGCGTTCTAAAATGTATGTCAATCGTTTTCTAATAACAAATTACATAAGAAATGTCTATTTGCGTAACTTTATTAGTGGTTTTGATTTTTTGACGATTTTTTAAAAATTTCATTCGAAAATTTAGGGGTGTTCTGAACATTCGATTGCGTATAAAAACAATAGGCTTCCAGTGTTTACGAATTGTGATTTTTGTACCAAATTTGGTTCGAATCGGTCCATTCGTTCGTCAGTTATCGTCTCCACAGACTCACTGACACACACACACACACACACAGACATCACTTCAAAAATGTTTGATTCGTGATCAGGGATGCTTGAAACGTGCTCTCTCGTCGAAAACTCGAATTCGAATTTTCGACCCCGTCACAATACTTTCCTTATACATTATGTATATAAGGAAAGTAATAACTTATTTTATTTAAAAATTTAAGACCATGGATTTACAAGTAATTAAACTGTATGCTTAACATTTCATCGAAAAAAATCGTCCTTCTCTCTGTAATATGAATGAATATTTCATTCATATCAGCTATGCAGACACCATGAGTAAAATAATTTTGCGTTAAAGAAATACAATTCATTCTACATATTTTGCTGTTTACATTTTACATAAGTGAAAAATAGGCTTCGTTGTAGATATAATCAAATTTGGATGATCATATAAACTTAAATATATTATAATTGCGGTGTTTCAGTATGTAGATGCACAGAATTTAAGCAAAAATAAAGCGGTTTTAGGACGGATACAACACTCAATATGTATTAAAAAGAACTTTAAAAATCACGATTTTGAGACAAGAAGGATGCCATATTACATTTTGAAGTGGGTCACGAGATATTTTCATATCATGGTCACGTGATCGCTTCATATAAGAGGTGTAATTATTATTTTAATTTTTATTTAAAAATCTACTGAATATATTTTGCTGAATTTTTTTTATATATTTTATGGAATAATTTGAATATTACCTAAAATTTTGGAAGCAGTTTGTGAATTTTAAATCCGATGAAAAAAATGTTTGAAGAATTAGGTCCCATAGGGTTCAATGCAGGGGCGGCATTTCAGCATTTCATTTGGGGGTGCGAGATTTGTATGAAAATCCTCAATATGAAATAAATAAAATGTTTGTTACCGGGGGGGGGGGGGGGGGGAGAGGGGAGAGGGATCACAAAATTGAATTGATGTTGAGAAAAATAATTGTTGTTAACATAATTTTTGTACATAATTGTGTTAACATAATTGTTGTTAACATAATTTTCTAAATACAATTATCTATATTTATTTACTTGTTATTGAAGTTTTAAACGCCGGTTCTTAGAGTCTGGATGAAGAAAACATTTCGTTACAATATCATCATAATCCAGTGGTATATCTTGGTCTATAGCTAAAATAGCTAAAGATTGAACTCTTTCTTGTACCATTGTACTGCGAAAATAATTTTTCAACCTCCTGAGACACGAAAAAGACCTTTCACAACTAGTTGAGCTGATTGGCACAGTCAAAAACAATTTAACTAATAATGTTATGACAGTAAACACATTTTTTAAATTCCGTACTTTAAAATAATCCAGGCGACTTTTAAAATTGGGATGGTCTATGTTTACATTTTTCACCATTGAATAAAACAGTCGCAATTCACATAGCAATTCCTCTTCCTGGAAGTTATATACATAGTTATATACATCTGGAAGTTATATGCATATGGATGAAACTTTTTTTTTTCTTTTCCGACATCCGATCCGGATAATACTGAACTAACGGCAAACAAAACGGATATATTGTTCTCATTAAATCTGGTCTCAATTTCATTAGATATTGAACCTATAATTTCATATTGAATATTGATTCTGTGATATGATTTAACATCATCGTGGGGATTTTTTTCACCTTGGGGATATTTTTCACCGAATTCGCTTGGAATTTTTTTCCCTTTTTACTTTCCCTGCAATACATGGTAATGTATAGGGAAAGTATTGGAATCATGCCGAAAATCACAACTCGAGTTTTCGACGGATCTACACGTTTCGAGACCTCTAGAATACGAAAAAACCATTTTTAGCGTGACGTCTGTGCGTGTGTCTGTCTGTGTGTCTGTCTGTCTGTCTGTGTGTCTGTCTGTCTGTGCAGATTTTGTATCCACTGTAACTAAAAAACTAATGGACCGAATTTCACAAAATTTGGTAGGTAAGTCACTTGTGGGCGGGGCTAGTGCTGATTAGTTTTGGGTACGATTCGGAATAAAAGAACCCGCCTTTTTTTGCGAAATGGCCCGCAAAAGCTTGTATCCACTCTAGCTGAAAAACTAATGAACCGAATTTCACAAAATTCGGTAGATGAGTCACGTATAGGTCACTCTGGTGCTGATTAGATTTTGGTACGATTCGGAAAAAAATAACCTGCCTTTTTTTGCAAAACGGCCCGCAAAAATCTTCAAAATCTAAACTAAAGAACTAGGTATACTCAGATATATCCATTAAATGCCCGTTTAATACGTAATGTTTAACGACGAAAAGAATAAGACCAACCCCATTACACTAGGACTAGCCGTTCTCGAGATATTTTAGTTTTTCGTACTTTCCCTACGCCACCTTTGAAAATAAGCCCGGTTACCGAATGAGAACGAAAATTGAATAAAAGTGAAATAAATTTAATTAAAATAAAGAGAACGTGGATATAAGTCTGCAGGGAAAGTCATGTGCTGTCCACATCAGATTTTTACTTTCCCTGCAATACATGGTAATGTATAGGGAAAGTATTGGAATCATGCCGAAAATCACAACTCGAGTTTTCGACGGATCTCCACGTTTCGAGACCTCTAGAATACGAAAAAACCATTTTTAGCGTGACGTCTGTGCGTGTGTCTGTCTGTCTGTGTGTCTGTCTGTCTGTCTGTCTGTCTGTCTGTGTGTCTGTCTGTCTGTGCAGATTTTGTATCCACTGTAACTAAAAAACTAATGGACCGAATTTCACAAAATTTGGTAGGTAAGTCACTTGTGGGCGGGGCTGGTGCTGATTAGTTTTGGGTACGATTCGGAATAAAAGAACCCGCATTTTTTTGCGAAATGGCCCGCAAAAGCTTGTATCCACTCTAGCTGAAAAACTAATGGACCGAATTTCACAAAATTCGGTAGATGAGTCACGTATAGGTCACTCTGGTGCTGATTAGATTTTGGTACGATTCGGAAAAAAATAACCTGCCTTTTTTTGCAAAACGGCCCGCAAAAATCTTCAAAATCTAAACTAAAGAACTAGGTATACTCAGATATATCCATAAAATGCCCGTTTAATACGTAATGTTTAACGACGAAAATAATAAGACCAACCCCATTACACTAGGACTAGCCGTTCTCGAGATATTTTAGTTTTTCGTACTTTCCCTACGCCACCTTTGAAAATAAGCCCGGTTACCGAATGAGAACGAAAATTCAATAAAAGTGAAATAAATGTAATTAAAATAAAGAGAACGTGGATATAAGTCTGCAGGGAAAGTCATGTGCTGCCCACATCAGATTTTTACTTTCCCTGCAATACATGGTAATGTATAGGGAAAGTATTGGAATCATACCGAAAATCACAACTCGAGTTTTCGACGGATCTACACGTTTCGAGACCTCTAGAATACGAAAAAACCATTTTTAGCGTGACGTCTGTGCGTGTGTCTGTCTGTCTGTGTGTCTGTGTGTCTGTCTGTCTGTCTGTGTGTCTGTCTGTCTGTGTGTCTGTCTGTCTGTGCAGATTTTGTATCCACTGTAACTAAATAACTAATGGACCGAATTTCACAAAATTTGGTAGGTAAGTCACTTGTGGGCGGGGCTAGTGCTGATTAGTTTTGGATACGATTCGGAATAAAAGAACCCGCCTTTTTTTGCGAAATGGCCCGCAAAAGCTTGTATCCACTCTAGCTGAAAAACTAATGGACCGAATTTCACAAAATTCGGTAGATGAGTCACGTATAGGTCACTCTGGTGCTGATTAGATTTTGGTACGATTCGGAAAAAAATAACCTGCCTTTTTTTGCAAAACGGCCCGCAAAAATCTTCAAAATCTAAACTAAAGAACTAGGTATACTAAGATATATCCATTAAATGCCCGTTTAATACGTAATGTTTAACGACGAAAAGAATAAGACCAACCCCATTACACTAGGACTAGCCGTTTTCGAGATATTTTAGTTTTTCGTACTTTCCCTACGCCACCTTTCAAAATAAGCCCGGTACCCATTGAGAACGAAAATTGAATAAAAGTGAAATAAATTTAATTAAAATAAAGAGAACGTGGATATAAGTTTGCAGGGAAAGTCATGTGCTGTCCACATCAGATTTTTACTTTCCCTGAAATACATGGTAATGTATAGGGAAAGTATTGGAATCATGCCGAAAATCACAACTCGAGTTTTCGACGGATCTCCACGTTTCGAGACCTCTAGAATACGAAAAAACCATTTTTAGCGTGACGTCTGTGCGTGTGTCTGTCTGTCTGTGTGTCTGTCTGTCTGTCTGTCTGTCTGTCTGTGTGTCTGTCTGTCTGTGCAGATTTTGTATCCACTGTAACTAAAAAACTAATGGACCGAATTTCACAAAATTTGGTAGGTAAGTCACTTGTGGGCGGGGCTGGTGCTGATTAGTTTTGGGTACGATTCGGAATAAAAGAACCCGCATTTTTTTGCGAAATGGCCCGCAAAAGCTTGTATCCACTCTAGCTGAAAAACTAATGGACCGAATTTCACAAAATTCGGTAGATGAGTCACGTATAGGTCACTCTGGTGCTGATTAGATTTTTATACGATTCGGAAAAAAATAACCTGCCTTTTTTTGCAAAACGGCCCGCAAAAATCTTCAAAATCTAAACTAAAGAACTAGGTATACTCAGATATATCCATAAAATGCCCGTTTAATACGTAATGTTTAACGACGAAAATAATAAGACCAACCCCATTACACTAGGACTAGCCGTTCTCGAGATATTTTAGTTTTTCGTACTTTCCCTACGCCACCTTTGAAAATAAGCCCGGTTACCGAATGAGAACGAAAATTCAATAAAAGTGAAATAAATGTAATTAAAATAAAGAGAACGTGGATATAAGTCTGTAGGGAAAGTCATGTGCTGCCCACATCAGATTTTTACTTTCCCTGCAATACATGGTAATGTATAGGGAAAGTATTGGAATCATACCGAAAATCACAACTCGAGTTTTCGACGGATCTACACGTTTCGAGACCTCTAGAATACGAAAAAACCATTTTTTTACCAACCATTAAAAACCAACCATTACTTTCCCTGCAATACATGGTAATGTATAGGGAAAGTATTGGAATCATGCCGAAAATCACAACTCGAGTTTTCGACGGATCTCCACGTTTCGAGACCTCTAGAATACGAAAAAACCATTTTTAGCGTGACGTCTGTGCGTGTGTCTGTCTGTCTGTGTGTCTGTCTGTCTGTCTGTCTGTCTGTCTGTGTGTCTGTCTGTCTGTGCAGATTTTGTATCCACTGTAACTAAAAAACTAATGGACCGAATTTCACAAAATTTGGTAGGTAAGTCACTTGTGGGCGGGGCTGGTGCTGATTAGTTTTGGGTACGATTCGGAATAAAAGAACCCGCATTTTTTTGCGAAATGGCCCGCAAAAGCTTGTATCCACTCTAGCTGAAAAACTAATGGACCGAATTTCACAAAATTCGGTAGATGAGTCACGTATAGGTCACTCTGGTGCTGATTAGATTTTGGTACGATTCGGAAAAAAATAACCTGCCTTTTTTTGCAAAAATCTTCAAAATCTAAACTAAAGAACTAGGTATACTCAGATATATCCATAAAATGCCCGTTTAATACGTAATGTTTAACGACGAAAATAATAAGACCAACCCCATTACACTAGGACTAGCCGTTCTCGAGATATTTTAGTTTTTCGTACTTTCCCTACGCCACCTTTGAAAATAAGCCCGGTTACCGAATGAGAACGAAAATTCAATAAAAGTGAAATAAATGTAATTAAAATAAAGAGAACGTGGATATAAGTCTGCAGGGAAAGTCATGTGCTGCCCACATCAGATTTTTACTTTCCCTGCAATACATGGTAATGTATAGGGAAAGTATTGGAATCATACCGAAAATCACAACTCGAGTTTTCGACGGATCTACACGTTTCGAGACCTCTAGAATACGAAAAAACCATTTTTAGCGTGACGTCTGTGCGTGTGTCTGTCTGTCTGTGTGTCTGTGTGTCTGTCTGTCTGTCTGTGTGTCTGTCTGTCTGTCTGTGTGTCTGTCTGTCTGTCTGTGTGTCTGTCTGTCTGTGCAGATTTTGTTCCACTGTAACTAAATAACTAATGGACCGAATTTCACAAAATTTGGTAGGTAAGTCACTTGTGGGCGGGGCTAGTGCTGATTAGTTTTGGATACGATTCGGAATAAAAGAACCCGCCTTTTTTTGCGAAATGGCCCGCAAAAGCTTGTATCCACTCTAGCTGAAAAACTAATGGACCGAATTTCACAAAATTCGGTAGATGAGTCACGTATAGGTCACTCTGGTGCTGATTAGATTTTGGTACGATTCGGAAAAAAATAACCTGCCTTTTTTTGCAAAACGGCCCGCAAAAATCTTCAAAATCTAAACTAAAGAACTAGGTATACTAAGATATATCCATTAAATGCCCGTTTAATACGTAATGTTTAACGACGAAAAGAATAAGACCAACCCCATTACACTAGGACTAGCCGTTTTCGAGATATTTTAGTTTTTCGTACTTTCCCTACGCCACCTTTCAAAATAAGCCCGGTACCCATTGAGAACGAAAATTGAATAAAAGTGAAATAAATTTAATTAAAATAAAGAGAACGTGGATATAAGTTTGCAGGGAAAGTCATGTGCTGTCCACATCAGATTTTTACTTTCCCTGCAATACATGGTAATGTATAGGGAAAGTATTGGAATCATGCCGAAAATCACAACTCGAGTTTTCGACGGATCTCCACGTTTCGAGACCTCTAGAATACGAAAAAACCATTTTTAGCGTGACGTCTGTGCGTGTGTCTGTCTGTCTGTGTGTCTGTCTGTCTGTCTGTCTGTGTGTCTGTCTGTCTGTGCAGATTTTGTATCCACTGTAACTAAAAAACTAATGGACCGAATTTCACAAAATTTGGTAGGTAAGTCACTTGTGGGCGGGGCTGGTGCTGATTAGTTTTGGGTACGATTCGGAATAAAAGAACCCGCATTTTTTTGCGAAATGGCCCGCAAAAGCTTGTATCCACTCTAGCTGAAAAACTAATGGACCGAATTTCACAAAATTCGGTAGATGAGTCACGTATAGGTCACTCTGGTGCTGATTAGATTTTGGTACGATTCGGAAAAAAATAACCTGCCTTTTTTTGCAAAACGGCCCGCAAAAATCTTCAAAATCTAAACTAAAGAACTAGGTATACTCAGATATATCCATAAAATGCCCGTTTAATACGTAATGTTTAACGACGAAAATAATAAGACCAACCCCATTACACTAGGACTAGCCGTTCTCGAGATATTTTAGTTTTTCGTACTTTCCCTACGCCACCTTTGAAAATAAGCCCGGTTACCGAATGAGAACGAAAATTCAATAAAAGTGAAATAAATGTAATTAAAATAAAGAGAACGTGGATATAAGTCTGCAGGGAAAGTCATGTGCTGCCCACATCAGATTTTTACTTTCCCTGCAATACATGGTAATGTATAGGGAAAGTATTGGAATCATACCGAAAATCACAACTCGAGTTTTCGACGGATCTACACGTTTCGAGACCTCTAGAATACGAAAAAACCATTTTTTTACCAACCATTAAAAACCAACCATTACTTTCCCTGCAATACATGGTAATGTATAGGGAAAGTATTGGAATCATGCCGAAAATCACAACTCGAGTTTTCGACGGATCTCCACGTTTCGAGACCTCTAGAATACGAAAAAACCATTTTTAGCGTGACGTCTGTGCGTGTGTCTGTCTGTCTGTCTGTCTGTCTGTCTGTCTGTCTGTCTGTCTGTGTGTCTGTCTGTCTGTGCAGATTTTGTATCCACTGTAACTAAAAAACTAATGGACCGAATTTCACAAAATTTGGTAGGTAAGTCACTTGTGGGCGGGGCTGGTGCTGATTAGTTTTGGGTACGATTCGGAATAAAAGAACCCGCATTTTTTTGCGAAATGGCCCGCAAAAGCTTGTATCCACTCTAGCTGAAAAACTAATGGACCGAATTTCACAAAATTCGGTAGATGAGTCACGTATAGGTCACTCTGGTGCTGATTAGATTTTGGTACGATTCGGAAAAAAATAACCTGCCTTTTTTTGCAAAACGGCCCGCAAAAATCTTCAAAATCTAAACTAAAGAACTAGGTATACTCAGATATATCCATAAAATGCCCGTTTAATACGTAATGTTTAACGACGAAAATAATAAGACCAACCCCATTACACTAGGACTAGCCGTTCTCGAGATATTTTAGTTTTTCGTACTTTCCCTACGCCACCTTTGAAAATAAGCCCGGTTACCGAATGAGAACGAAAATTCAATAAAAGTGAAATAAATGTAATTAAAATAAAGAGAACGTGGATATAAGTCTGCAGGGAAAGTCATGTGCTGCCCACATCAGATTTTTACTTTCCCTGCAATACATGGTAATGTATAGGGAAAGTATTGGAATCATACCGAAAATCACAACTCGAGTTTTCGACGGATCTACACGTTTCGAGACCTCTAGAATACGAAAAAACCATTTTTAGCGTGACGTCTGTGCGTGTGTCTGTCTGTCTGTGTGTCTGTGTGTCTGTCTGTCTGTCTGTGTGTCTGTCTGTCTGTGTGTCTGTCTGTCTGTGCAGATTTTGTATCCACTGTAACTAAATAACTAATGGACCGAATTTCACAAAATTTGGTAGGTAAGTCACTTGTGGGCGGGGCTAGTGCTGATTAGTTTTGGATACGATTCGGAATAAAAGAACCCGCCTTTTTTTGCGAAATGGCCCGCAAAAGCTTGTATCCACTCTAGCTGAAAAACTAATGGACCGAATTTCACAAAATTCGGTAGATGAGTCACGTATAGGTCACTCTGGTGCTGATTAGATTTTGGTACGATTCGGAAAAAAATAACCTGCCTTTTTTTGCAAAACGGCCCGCAAAAATCTTCAAAATCTAAACTAAAGAACTAGGTATACTAAGATATATCCATTAAATGCCCGTTTAATACGTAATGTTTAACGACGAAAAGAATAAGACCAACCCCATTACACTAGGACTAGCCGTTTTCGAGATATTTTAGTTTTTCGTACTTTCCCTACGCCACCTTTCAAAATAAGCCCGGTACCCATTGAGAACGAAAATTGAATAAAAGTGAAATAAATTTAATTAAAATAAAGAGAACGTGGATATAAGTTTGCAGGGAAAGTCATGTGCTGTCCACATCAGATTTTTACTTTCCCTGAAATACATGGTAATGTATAGGGAAAGTATTGGAATCATGCCGAAAATCACAACTCGAGTTTTCGACGGATCTCCACGTTTCGAGACCTCTAGAATACGAAAAAACCATTTTTAGCGTGACGTCTGTGCGTGTGTCTGTCTGTCTGTGTGTCTGTCTGTCTGTCTGTCTGTCTGTCTGTGTGTCTGTCTGTCTGTGCAGATTTTGTATCCACTGTAACTAAAAAACTAATGGACCGAATTTCACAAAATTTGGTAGGTAAGTCACTTGTGGGCGGGGCTGGTGCTGATTAGTTTTGGGTACGATTCGGAATAAAAGAACCCGCATTTTTTTGCGAAATGGCCCGCAAAAGCTTGTATCCACTCTAGCTGAAAAACTAATGGACCGAATTTCACAAAATTCGGTAGATGAGTCACGTATAGGTCACTCTGGTGCTGATTAGATTTTGGTACGATTCGGAAAAAAATAACCTGCCTTTTTTTGCAAAACGGCCCGCAAAAATCTTCAAAATCTAAACTAAAGAACTAGGTATACTCAGATATATCCATAAAATGCCCGTTTAATACGTAATGTTTAACGACGAAAATAATAAGACCAACCCCATTACACTAGGACTAGCCGTTCTCGAGATATTTTAGTTTTTCGTACTTTCCCTACGCCACCTTTGAAAATAAGCCCGGTTACCGAATGAGAACGAAAATTCAATAAAAGTGAAATAAATGTAATTAAAATAAAGAGAACGTGGATATAAGTCTGTAGGGAAAGTCATGTGCTGCCCACATCAGATTTTTACTTTCCCTGCAATACATGGTAATGTATAGGGAAAGTATTGGAATCATACCGAAAATCACAACTCGAGTTTTCGACGGATCTACACGTTTCGAGACCTCTAGAATACGAAAAAACCATTTTTTTACCAACCATTAAAAACCAACCATTACTTTCCCTGCAATACATGGTAATGTATAGGGAAAGTATTGGAATCATACCGAAAATCACAACTCGAGTTTTCGACGGATCTACACGTTTCGAGACCTCTAGAATACGAAAAAACCATTTTTAGCGTGACGTCTGTGCGTGTGTCTGTCTGTCTGTGTGTCTGTCTGTCTGTCTGTCTGTCTGTCTGTGTGTCTGTCTGTCTGTGCAGATTTTGTATCCACTGTAACTAAAAAACTAATGGACCGAATTTCACAAAATTTGGTAGGTAAGTCACTTGTGGGCGGGGCTGGTGCTGATTAGTTTTGGGTACGATTCGGAATAAAAGAACCCGCATTTTTTTGCGAAATGGCCCGCAAAAGCTTGTATCCACTCTAGCTGAAAAACTAATGGACCGAATTTCACAAAATTCGGTAGATGAGTCACGTATAGGTCACTCTGGTGCTGATTAGATTTTGGTACGATTCGGAAAAAAATAACCTGCCTTTTTTTGCAAAAATCTTCAAAATCTAAACTAAAGAACTAGGTATACTCAGATATATCCATAAAATGCCCGTTTAATACGTAATGTTTAACGACGAAAATAATAAGACCAACCCCATTACACTAGGACTAGCCGTTCTCGAGATATTTTAGTTTTTCGTACTTTCCCTACGCCACCTTTGAAAATAAGCCCGGTTACCGAATGAGAACGAAAATTCAATAAAAGTGAAATAAATGTAATTAAAATAAAGAGAACGTGGATATAAGTCTGCAGGGAAAGTCATGTGCTGCCCACATCAGATTTTTACTTTCCCTGCAATACATGGTAATGTATAGGGAAAGTATTGGAATCATACCGAAAATCACAACTCGAGTTTTCGACGGATCTACACGTTTCGAGACCTCTAGAATACGAAAAAACCATTTTTAGCGTGACGTCTGTGCGTGTGTCTGTCTGTCTGTGTGTCTGTGTGTCTGTCTGTCTGTCTGTGTGTCTGTCTGTCTGTCTGTGTGTCTGTCTGTCTGTCTGTGTGTCTGTCTGTCTGTGCAGATTTTGTTCCACTGTAACTAAATAACTAATGGACCGAATTTCACAAAATTTGGTAGGTAAGTCACTTGTGGGCGGGGCTAGTGCTGATTAGTTTTGGATACGATTCGGAATAAAAGAACCCGCCTTTTTTTGCGAAATGGCCCGCAAAAGCTTGTATCCACTCTAGCTGAAAAACTAATGGACCGAATTTCACAAAATTCGGTAGATGAGTCACGTATAGGTCACTCTGGTGCTGATTAGATTTTGGTACGATTCGGAAAAAAATAACCTGCCTTTTTTTGCAAAACGGCCCGCAAAAATCTTCAAAATCTAAACTAAAGAACTAGGTATACTAAGATATATCCATTAAATGCCCGTTTAATACGTAATGTTTAACGACGAAAAGAATAAGACCAACCCCATTACACTAGGACTAGCCGTTTTCGAGATATTTTAGTTTTTCGTACTTTCCCTACGCCACCTTTCAAAATAAGCCCGGTACCCATTGAGAACGAAAATTGAATAAAAGTGAAATAAATTTAATTAAAATAAAGAGAACGTGGATATAAGTTTGCAGGGAAAGTCATGTGCTGTCCACATCAGATTTTTACTTTCCCTGCAATACATGGTAATGTATAGGGAAAGTATTGGAATCATGCCGAAAATCACAACTCGAGTTTTCGACGGATCTCCACGTTTCGAGACCTCTAGAATACGAAAAAACCATTTTTAGCGTGACGTCTGTGCGTGTGTCTGTCTGTCTGTGTGTCTGTCTGTCTGTCTGTCTGTGTGTCTGTCTGTCTGTGCAGATTTTGTATCCACTGTAACTAAAAAACTAATGGACCGAATTTCACAAAATTTGGTAGGTAAGTCACTTGTGGGCGGGGCTGGTGCTGATTAGTTTTGGGTACGATTCGGAATAAAAGAACCCGCATTTTTTTGCGAAATGGCCCGCAAAAGCTTGTATCCACTCTAGATGAAAAACTAATGGACCGAATTTCACAAAATTCGGTAGATGAGTCACGTATAGGTCACTCTGGTGCTGATTAGATTTTGGTACGATTCGGAAAAAAATAACCTGCCTTTTTTTGCAAAACGGCCCGCAAAAATCTTCAAAATCTAAACTAAAGAACTAGGTATACTCAGATATATCCATAAAATGCCCGTTTAATACGTAATGTTTAACGACGAAAATAATAAGACCAACCCCATTACACTAGGACTAGCCGTTCTCGAGATATTTTAGTTTTTCGTACTTTCCCTACGCCACCTTTGAAAATAAGCCCGGTTACCGAATGAGAACGAAAATTCAATAAAAGTGAAATAAATGTAATTAAAATAAAGAGAACGTGGATATAAGTCTGCAGGGAAAGTCATGTGCTGCCCACATCAGATTTTTACTTTCCCTGCAATACATGGTAATGTATAGGGAAAGTATTGGAATCATACCGAAAATCACAACTCGAGTTTTCGACGGATCTACACGTTTCGAGACCTCTAGAATACGAAAAAACCATTTTTTTACCAACCATTAAAAACCAACCATTACTTTCCCTGCAATACATGGTAATGTATAGGGAAAGTATTGGAATCATGCCGAAAATCACAACTCGAGTTTTCGACGGATCTCCACGTTTCGAGACCTCTAGAATACGAAAAAACCATTTTTAGCGTGACGTCTGTGCGTGTGTCTGTCTGTCTGTCTGTCTGTCTGTCTGTCTGTCTGTCTGTGTGTCTGTCTGTCTGTGCAGATTTTGTATCCACTGTAACTAAAAAACTAATGGACCGAATTTCACAAAATTTGGTAGGTAAGTCACTTGTGGGCGGGGCTGGTGCTGATTAGTTTTGGGTACGATTCGGAATAAAAGAACCCGCATTTTTTTGCGAAATGGCCCGCAAAAGCTTGTATCCACTCTAGCTGAAAAACTAATGGACCGAATTTCACAAAATTCGGTAGATGAGTCACGTATAGGTCACTCTGGTGCTGATTAGATTTTGGTACGATTCGGAAAAAAATAACCTGCCTTTTTTTGCAAAACGGCCCGCAAAAATCTTCAAAATCTAAACTAAAGAACTAGGTATACTCAGATATATCCATAAAATGCCCGTTTAATACGTAATGTTTAACGACGAAAATAATAAGACCAACCCCATTACACTAGGACTAGCCGTTCTCGAGATATTTTAGTTTTTCGTACTTTCCCTACGCCACCTTTGAAAATAAGCCCGGTTACCGAATGAGAACGAAAATTCAATAAAAGTGAAATAAATGTAATTAAAATAAAGAGAACGTGGATATAAGTCTGCAGGGAAAGTCATGTGCTGCCCACATCAGATTTTTACTTTCCCTGCAATACATGGTAATGTATAGGGAAAGTATTGGAATCATACCGAAAATCACAACTCGAGTTTTCGACGGATCTACACGTTTCGAGACCTCTAGAATACGAAAAAACCATTTTTAGCGTGACGTCTGTGCGTGTGTCTGTCTGTCTGTGTGTCTGTGTGTCTGTCTGTCTGTCTGTGTGTCTGTCTGTCTGTGCAGATTTTGTTCCACTGTAACTAAATAACTAATGGACCGAATTTCACAAAATTTGGTAGGTAAGTCACTTGTGGGCGGGGCTAGTGCTGATTAGTTTTGGATACGATTCGGAATAAAAGAACCCGCCTTTTTTTGCGAAATGGCCCGCAAAAGCTTGTATCCACTCTAGCTGAAAAACTAATGGACCGAATTTCACAAAATTCGGTAGATGAGTCACGTATAGGTCACTCTGGTGCTGATTAGATTTTGGTACGATTCTGAAAAAAATAACCTGCCTTTTTTTGCAAAACGGCCCGCAAAAATCTCCAAAATCTAAACTAAAGAACTAGGTATACTAAGATATATCCATTAAATGCCCGTTTAATACGTAATGTTTAACGACGAAAAGAATAAGACCAACCCCATTACACTAGGACTAGCCGTTTTCGAGATATTTTAGTTTTTCGTACTTTCCCTACGCCACCTTTCAAAATAAGCCCGGTACCCATTGAGAACGAAAATTGAATAAAAGTGAAATAAATTTAATTAAAATAAAGAGAACGTGGATATAAGTCTGCAGGGAAAGTCATGTGCTGTCCACATCAGATTTTTACTTTCCCTGCAATACATGGTAATGTATAGGGAAAGTATTGGAATCATGCCGAAAATCACAACTCGAGTTTTCGACGGATCTCCACGTTTCGAGACCTCTAGAATACGAAGAAACCATTTTTAGCGTGACGTCTGTGCGTGTGTCTGTCTGTCTGTGTGTCTGTCTGTCTGTCTGTCTGTCTGTCTGTGTGTCTGTCTGTCTGTGCAGATTTTGTATCCACTGTAACTAAAAAACTAATGGACCGAATTTCACAAAATTTGGTAGGTAAGTCACTTGTGGGCGGGGCTGGTGCTGATTAGTTTTGGGTACGATTCGGAATAAAAGAACCCGCCTTTTTTTGCGAATTGGCCCGCAAAAGCTTGTATCCACTCTAGCTGAAAAACTAATAGACCGAATTTCACAAAATTCGGTAGATGAGTCACGTATAGGTCACTCTGGTGCTGATTAGATTTTGGTACGATTCGGAAAAAAATAACCTGCCTTTTTTTGCAAAACGGCCCGCAAAAATCTTCAAAATCTAAACTAAAGAACTAGGTATACTCAGATATATCCATTAAATGCCCGTTTAATACGTAATGTTTAACGACGAAAAGAATAAGACCAACCCCATTACACTAGGACTAGCCGTTCTCGAGATATTTTAGTTTTTCGTACTTTCCCTACGCCACCTTTGAAAATAAGCCCGGTTACCGAATGAGAATGAAAATTGAATAAAAGTGAAATAAATTTAATTAAAATAAAGAGAACGTGGATATAAGTCTGCAGGGAAAGTCATGTGCTGTCCACATCAGATTTTTACTTTCCCTGCAATACATGGTAATGTATAGGGAAAGTATTGGAATCATGCCGAAAATCACAACTCGAGTTTTCGACGGATCTACACGTTTCGAGACCCCTAGAATACGAAAAAACAATTTTTAGCGTGACGTCTGTGCGTGTGTCTGTGTGTCTGTCTGTCTGTCTGTCTGTCTGTCTGTGTGTCTGTCTGTCTGTCTGTGTGTCTGTGTGTCTGTCTGTCTGTGCAGATTTTGTATCCACTGTAACTAAAAAACTAATGGACCGAATTTCACAAAATTTGGTAGGTAAGTCACTTGTGGGCGGGGCTGGTGCTGATTAGTTTTGGGTACGATTCGGAATAAAAGAACCCGCCTTTTTTTGCGAAATGTCCCGCAAAAGCTTGTATCCACTCTAGCTGAAAAACTAATAGACCGAATTTCACAAAATTCGGTAGATGAGTCACGTATAGGTCACTCTGGTGCTGATTAGATTTTGGTACGATTCGGAAAAAAATAACCTGCCTTTTTTTGCAAAACGGCCCGCAAAAATCTTCAAAATCTAAACTAAAGAACTAGGTATACTCAGATATATCCATTAAATGCCCGTTTAATACGTAATGTTTAACGACGAAAAGAATAAGACCAATCCCATAACACTAGGACTAGCCGTTCTCGAGATATTTTAGTTTTTCGTACTTTCCCTACGCCACCTTTGAAAATAAGCCCGGTTACCGAATGAGAATGAAAATTGAATAAAAGTGAAATAAATTTAATTGAAATAAAGAGAACGTGGATATAAGTCTGCAGGGAAAGTCATGTGCTGTCCACATCAGATTTTTACTTTCCCTGCAATACATGGTAATGTATAGGGAAAGTATTGGAATCATGCCGAAAATCACAACTCGAGTTTTCGACGGATCTACACGTTTCGAGACCCCTAGAATACGAAAAAACCATTTTTAGCGTGACGTCTGTGCGTGTGTCTGTGTGTCTGTCTGTCTGTCTGTCTGTCTGTCTGTGTGTCTGTCTGTCTGTCTGTGTGTCTGTGTGTCTGTCTGTCTGTGCAGATTTTGTATCCACTGTAACTAAAAAACTAATGGACCGAATTTCACAAAATTTGGTAGGTAAGTCACTTGTGGGCGGGGCTGGTGCTGATTAGTTTTGGGTACGATTCGGAATAAAAGAACCCGCCTTTTTTTGCGAAATGGCCCGCAAAAGCTTGTATCCACTCTAGCTGAAAAACTAATAGACCGAATTTCACAAAATTCGGTAGATGAGTCACGTATAGGTCACTCTGGTGCTGATTAGATTTTGGTACGATTCGGAAAAAAATAACCTGCCTTTTTTTGCAAAACGGCCCGCAAAAATCTTCAAAATCTAAACTAAAGAACTAGGTATACTCAGATATATCCATTAAATGCCCGTTTAATACGTAATGTTTAACGACGAAAAGAATAAGACCAATCCCATTACACTAGGACTAGCCGTTCTCGAGATATTTTAGTTTTTCGTACTTTCCCTACGCCACCTTTGAAAATAAGCCCGGTTACCGAATGAGAATGAAAATTGAATAAAAGTGAAATAAATTTAATTGAAATAAAGAGAACGTGGATATAAGTCTGCAGGGAAAGTCATGTGCTGTCCACATCAGATTTTTACTTTCCCTGCAATACATGGTAATGTATAGGGAAAGTATTGGAATCATGCCGAAAATCACAACTCGAGTTTTCGACGGATCTACACGTTTCGAGACCCCTAGAATACGAAAAAACCATTTTTAGCGTGACGTCTGTGCGTGTGTCTGTGTGTCTGTCTGTCTGTCTGTCTGTCTGTCTGTGTGTCTGTCTGTCTGTCTGTGTGTCTGTGTGTCTGTCTGTCTGTGCAGATTTTGTATCCACTGTAACTAAAAAACTAATCGACCGAATTTCACAAAATTTGGTAGGTAAGTCACTTGTGGGCGGGGCTAGTGCTGATTAGTTTTGGGTACGATTCGGAATAAAAGAACCCGCCTTTTATTGCGAAATGGCCCGCAAAAGCTTGTATCCACTCTAGCTGAAAAACTAATGAACCGAATTTCACAAAATTCGGTAGATGAGTCACGTATAGGTCACTCTGGTGCTGATTAGATTTTGGTACGATTCGGAAAAAAATAACCTGCCTTTTTTTGCAAAAAGGCCCGCAAAAATCTTCAAAATCTAAACTAAAGAACTTGGTATACTTAGATATATCCATTAAATGCCCGTTTAATACGTAATGTTTAACGACGAAAAGAATAAGACCAACCCCATTACACTAGGACTAGCCGTTCTCGAGATATTTTAGTTTTTCGTACTTTCCCTACGCCACCTTTGAAAATAAGCCCGGTTACCGAATGAGAACGAAATTTGAATTAAAAGTGAATTACATTTAATTGAAATAAATAGAACGTGGATATAAGTTTGCAGGGAAAGTCATGTGCTGCCCACATCAGATTTTTACTTTCCCTGCAATACATGGTAATGTATAGGGAAAGTATTGGAATCATGCCGAAAATCACAACTCGAGTTTTCCACGGATCTACACGTTTCGAGACCTCTAGAATACGAAAAAACTATTTTTAGCGTGACGTCTGTGTGTGTGTCTGTCTGTGTGTCTGTGCAGATTTTGTATCCACTCTAACTAAAAAACTAATGGACCGAATTTCACAAAATTTGGTAGGTAAGTCACTTGTGGGCGAGTCTGGTGCTGATTAGTTTTGGGTACGATTCGGAATAAAAGAACCCGCCTTTTTTGCGAAATGGCCCGCAAAATTTGTATCCACTCTAACTAAAAAACTGATAGACCGAATTTCAAAAAATTCGGTAGATGAGTCACTTGTGGATTACCTTGGTGCTGATTAGATTTTGGTACGATTCGGAAAAAAATAACCTGCCTTTTTTTGCAAAATGGCCCGCAAAAATTTTCCAAATCTAAACTAAAGAACTGAGTATACTCAAATATATCCATTAAATGCTGATTTAATATGCAATTTTTAAGGACGAAAAGAATAAGACCAACTCCATTACACTAGGACTAACCGTTCTCGAGATATTTTAGTTTTTCGTACTTTCCATACGCCACCTTTGAAAATAAGCCCGGTTACCGAATGAGAACGAAAATTGAATTAAAAGAGAAATAAATTTAGTTAAAATAAAGAGAACGTTAATATAAGTCTGCAGGGAAAGTCATGTGCTGCCCACATCAGATTTTTACTTTCCCTGCAATACATGGTAATGTATAGGGAAAGTATTGGAATCATGTCGAAAATCGCAACTCGAGTTTTCGACGGATCTACACGTTTCGAGACCTCTAGAATACGAAAAAACTATTTTTAGCGTGACGTCTGTATGTGTGTCTGTCTGTCTGTGCAGATTTTGTATACACTCTAATTAAAAAACTAATTGACCGAATTTCATAAAATTTGGTAGGTAAGTCACTTGTGCACGAATTTGGTGCTGATTAGTTTTGGGTATGACTCGGGTTAAAAGAACCCGCCTTTTTTTGCGAAATGGCCCGCAAAAGCTTGTATCCACTCTAACTGAAAAACTAATGGACCGAATTTCACAAAATTTGGCAGATAAGTCGCTTGTAGGCCACTCTGGTGCTGATTAGATTTCGGTATAATTCGAAAAAAAATAACCTGCCTTTTTTTGCAAAATGGCCCGCAAAAATCATCAAAATCTAAACTTAAGAACTACGTATGCTCAAATATAGCCATTAAATGCTTGTTTAATACGTAATTTTTAGCGAAGAAAAGAATAAGACCAACCCCATTACACTAGGACTAGCCGTTCTCGAGATATTTTAGTTTTTCGTATTTTTCCTACACCATTTTTGAAAATAAGTCCAGTTTTCAAATGAGAACGAAAATTGAATTAAAAATTAATTAAATTTAATTTAAATAAATAGAACGTGAATATAAGTCTGCAGGGAAAGTCATGTGCTGCCCACATCAGATTTTTTAGTTTTGGTCCAGAATAAGAAAAATTTGGGGGCGCGACCACGCCCCCTCGCGCCCCTATTTGCCGTCCCTGGTTCAATGTATTTCATTTTTTCAACCCGGGTTCAATCGAAAACTAATTAGGTGATATTATTCATTTATATTCCCATAGAAATCATTTATATTCCCATAGGTCCTACAGACCGTCTGAACAACATACTAAAATTTCATTTTGATTAAGTCATTTTTACGGCAGTTTTCGTGCTAACGGACAGACAGACAGACATAAAGACAGAATGACCAAAGTCATAAACTCTTTTCAACTTGCTGTAAAGTGTTAAAAATTGGTCATTATTGAGCTTCACTATCCTATTTTTACACGGTTGCTAATAGAACGCGATAAAACAAAATACATACCATGGAGTTACAGTGTAACCCTTCACCTCCATGATACATGGAATAATAAAACGCAAATCTATGGAAACACGTTTTTACGTTTGAAATGTGTTACTTTGATTCCACGATTATCCTTTTTCTTATTTGTTTAATTTATTATTCAAATTCTAAAAACTTACAGGTTCTTTTGTGTTAGGATTCTCAAATATTGAAATTATTTTTTTATATTTCTAATTTCATAATTATCTGTAAAATTAAGTTTTCTTTTGAAATATTTCACCGCTCCTACACTTTATTTGCGCGAGTCCGTTCAAAGCCCTGTTCTTTGCTAGTGAGGTATGTTTCGTTATTTCAAGAGACAAACAGCAAATGAATTATTCAAAGCTCGGCTTTTCAATAGTAAATATTTAGAATTTCCAATATGGGCAAAACTTTGATTGGTTGATCTGACAGCAATTTGCTCTGTGATGGGTTCATTGGTTGCTGACGAAAAAAAATCACACAGTTGGCGGAAACACAAAAAAGAACCCGAACGCTTTCCTCAAGATGCATTCCATCCCAAATGCCAACAGTAGCACCACAGCACGTGTCGCAGATTTCACGTTTACCACAACAGAGTTAATTACTCTCTGTTCACGACAGTTGTAAACCTGAACTACAAGCACATGTTAAGGTACTCCACCCACCGTCAACCATATTGCACGCACACCATCATACTTGCAAATGATCTATTCCAGAACACTTCGATTCGGCGTACACATGAAACTATTAATAGAAACCCATTATTAGCCCCATGATCTGGGTCCGAGCCACGTCTTCTAGCAGAAAGCCACAACCGCTAAGCTACGGTCAGTTTCTACGAATCAGTGCTCTAATATCGTATTGTTAGTCTTTACTTTTAGAATATAATTTTTATCTAAAAATTTAAAAGTGGTATACAATTATTAAATTTCTTGCATTTAAAATTCGTTTAAATACGTCAACAATGGGAATGCTAACAACTCTCCCTCCCTTTCTCTGTATATATATATATATATATATATATATATATATATATATATGTATATATATATATATATATATATATCGTAAATCCAATGGTAGAATGGAAGAAGTAACTCATAATACACTATCTTAAAAAAATTTTAGCCGACAGAATACAATGAAATACAAGAAAGATCAATCATGCTTAAAGCACTGACTATGAAACAATTTCCAACTTCAATGCAATTTTATTTAAACATCACTAAAATGCAATACATTCCTCGGTAATATTTTAAAACTTATCACAATACTACATTAATTTATTATATTTGAAAACTTAAACCTTCATCGAAAAAAAAATGGACTTCATTCAAATGACGGCATTGAAATATAAATTGCCTGGTTTAAAGATCTCTAAAATGCGATACATTGCTCTGTAATATTTTTAAAATTATCATACTACTACAATAATTTATTATATTTGAAAACTTCATCGAAGACAACTGAAATATATTCAAATGACGCCATAGAAAAAATGACACGTCTGGCTCTCTCTATAAAAGCAGCATTTCATTCATAAACATTTTTCAATTCATTTCATTCATCACAGTACTAAAATAACTTATTTTATTTAAAAATTTAAGACCATGGATCTACAAGTAATTAAACTGTATGCTTAAAATTTCATCGAAAAAATCGTCCTTCTCTCTGTAATATCAATGAATATTTCATTCATATCAGCTATGCAGACACCATGAGTAAAATAATTTTGCGTTAAAGAAATACAATTCATTCTACATATTTTGCTGTTTACATTTTACAT
This sequence comes from Amaurobius ferox, assembly GCA_951213105.1. Lineage (NCBI taxonomy): Eukaryota > Metazoa > Arthropoda > Arachnida > Araneae > Amaurobiidae > Amaurobius > Amaurobius ferox. The sequence goes on from OX578136.1 coordinate 108,283,809, forward strand.
AAGTGAAAAATAGGCTTCGTTGTAGATATAATCAAATTTGGATGATCATATAAACTTGAATATATTGTAATTGCGGTGTTTCAGTATGTAGATGCACAGAATTTAAGCAAAAATAAAGCGGTTTTAGGACGGATACAACACTCAATATGAATTAAAAAGAACTTTAAAAATCACGATTTTGAGACAAGATGGATGCCATATTACATTTTGAAGTGGGTCACGTGATATTTTCATATCATGGCCACGTGATCGCCTCATATAAGAGGTGTAATTATTATTTTAATTTTTATTTAAAAATCTACTGAATATATTTTGCTGAATTTTTTTTTTATATATTTTATGGAATAATTTGAATATTACCTACAATTTTGGAAGCAATTTGTGAATTTTAAATCTGCTGAAAAAATATTTGAAGAATTGGGTCCCATAGGGTTCAATGTATTTCATTTTTTCAACCCGGGTTCAATCCAAAACTAATTGGGTGATATTATTAATTTATATTCCCATAGGTCCTACAGACCGTCTGAACAACATACTAAAATTTCATTTTGATTAAGTCATTTCTACGGCAGTTTTCGTGCTAACGGACAGACAGACAGACAGAAAGACCGAATGACCAAAGTCATAAACTCTTTTCAACCTTGCTGTAAAGTGTTAAAAATTGGTCATTATTGAGCTTCACTATCCTATTTTCACACGATTGCTAATAGAACGCGATAAAACAAAATACATACCATGGAGTTACAGTGTAACCCTTCACCTCCATGATACATGGAATAATAAAACGCAAATCTATGGAAATACGTTTTTACGTTTGAAATGTGTTACTTTGATTCCACGATTATCCTTTTTCTTATTTGTTTAATTTAATATTCAAATTCTAAAAACTTACAGGTTGTTTTGTGTTAGGATTCTCAAATATTGAAATTATTTTTTTATATTTCTAATTGCATAATTATCTGTAAAATTAAGTTTTCTTTTGAAATATTTCACCGCTCCCACACTTTATTCGTGCGAGTCCATTCAAAGCCCTGTTCTTTGCTAGTCTATATAAATAAAAATGAAAATCTGTCTGTCTGTCTGTCTGTCTGTCTGTCTGTCTGTCTGAACCGAACGGCTGAACCGAATTTGATGAAATTTTGTGGGTAGCCCGGAAATAGCCCCACTTAAAATTATATCCGTGTTTTGAGTTTCTACGACCAGTGGTTCTCGAGATATTATTAAAAAACGAAATTTTCGTTTGTCTCATCATCACGGAAAAACGGCTGAACCGAATTTAATGAAATTTGGTGAATAGCCTTGAAATATCCCCCCATAAATTTTGTCCAAGTTTCGAGTTTCTAAGACCTGGGGTTGTCGAGATATTAATGAAAAACGGAACTTTTCCCTAGGAGTTCTACTCCCTAACTCCGTGGTTTATCCAAACGAAAAGCTTGAAAATCGTTTGAAAGTGAATTAAAATTTAATCTCTGAGTTTGATGGGAGAATTTTTGCGTTAATTAGTCACTTTCTCAAAACATGAATTGTTTGAAACATGATTTAAAGGGGAAATCTATCTCCATGGTTCATGGTTTATTTAAAACACGCTTTTACGGAACAATGAGAAGTATAGAGAAATCCAAATCGTTATTTAATTTCGCAGTTTATGTTATAAGACATGACATATTTAACATGTTATAAGATTCTATCTTATATCATGTTACTCAGAAACACAATTAAATTAAATCTGTCTGTTAATTTTAATAATTATTTTTTCGATTTGAATAATAAATAAATGGATATAAAAATATATTTTAGAAAAGAACGAATTGATTTTTCTTATAGCATTTTTGACTGGATAATATCAATTACGGTCTTCAGGTTTAAAAATTATTATTATTTATATTTTCGGGGATTATTGATCAAGGATTATTGATATTTTCAAGTTATTATGCAATTATTTTATTATGACAAAAATTGTTTAAACTCATATATTGTATGTTGTACGAATCTTCTACAAATACACGTGTATATCTTTTAATCTACGAGAATATTAGTACAGGTATATTGACATATGTTTTGATATATATTGGCATATATTGGAATCAATTACGACCTTCTGGTATAAAGAGTACGGATATTATTGATGTTTTCAATTTATTACGTCATCTCTTTTATTTTGGCAAATATTTTTGAGACGCATATTGTAATACGGGTAATCTTCTACTAACACATTGGCATATTTTCTGATCTGCGACAATATAATTAGTACGGGGTTGCATATATTCATTCAATTCCTATTTTTTCTTCTGTAAATTTGCTTACAAAAGGGGGCAGGATGTTTTATTCTTCAGATCTGATCGTGAAGATAATTTTGCATAGTGAGAACATATATTCTTAAACTTCTCTTTAGGAGCAATAAATTTAATATTTTAACAGAATTTGCACATGATTGCGAACTTTAAGTTTCTTTAAATTATACACTCCGTACGAATAACGGGTGTGCTGTTAGTGGTTAATAAATTTTAACATTTTAGGAGGATATATCATGTTGCTCGGCATCGCAATTAAATTAAATGTGGTTGTTAATGCTTTTATTATTTTTTTTCGATTTAAATAATAAATAAATGGATAAATGGATATAAAAGTATATCTTATGAATGGACGGTTTGATTTTTCTTTTAATTATATTAATTGCTGACTGCGTACATCAATTGCATTTATTTTGGCAAAGAGTTTTCAAGCTTATATCGTATTTAGCTACTAAACTCATATATTGTGTTTAGCCAATAAATTCATATAGCCGATTGTTGAAACAGAAAAAGAGTAGAGCGGGTATATCTTCTAATACAATTGTAGTGTTTTCATTTAGTATATTGAAACGGGATAAGAATGTTTCATTCAGATCTGCAAATTCAAAGCTACGAATTTGGAGGGATATCGCTAATTTGACAACTTTTCTTAAACTTTGCCAAATTGACGGAAATGTCGCCAAATTGATATAAACGACACACAAACAGCTGCCATAAATCTTCGGGTTGGTCGTGTGGCTTGGGTCTTCTACATATCAATGAAATTTTTTTTTGTTTTGTTAGAAGAGAGTATTGAAATGATGTTTGGTTAGCATTTATCTGTCAGACCAACCATCCTACTTAGTAATACATTTAGCGAATTTTTAAAATGTCACCAAATTGATAAAAATGTTTTCAAATCTATAAAAATATCTTGAAATTGATAAAATTGCGCTACATAAATGATATTAATTGTTTTTTGTTAGGGGATAGTATTGTGATGATATTTCGTCAATTTGTCGCAAAGTGGAACAGTCAATTCTACAGTCCCACTTGGCGATAAATTTGGCGATTTTTTAAAATGTCGCTAATTTGACGAAACTGTCGCCAAATGTTCCATAGAAATATAACTATTTAGACGATATTTTTTCTACCAATTTATTTGAAGCAAATGATATCATGTCGCTTAGCAACGGATTTAAATCCAATGTGTTTATGCGGCAGACGATTTTTATTAAATCCTTTCCGATTTGAATAATGAAGATATGTATATAAAATAAATTTCATTGCCATTTCATTTTGGACTGGATAATATCAATTATACTCTTCAGGTTTAAACATTATTATTATTGATATTTTCCGGAATTATTGATTCAGGGATTATTGATATTTTTAAGTTATTACGCCATTGTTTTATTGCGGTAAAAATTGCTGACACACGCATATTGTACGTTGTACGAGTAATCTTCTAGGAATGCACGGGTATATCTTCTAACCTACGAGAATATAAGTAGTACAGGTATATTGGCATATATTTTGACATATATTGGCATATATATTGGAATCAAGTACAGTCTTCTGGTATGAAGATTAAGGGGATTAATTATATATTCAATTTATTACGTCGTCTGTTGTATTTTACCAAAAAACATTTGTGACTCATATTGCAAAACGGGTAATCTTCTACTAATAATCGGGCATTATAAGTAGTACGTGTATATCTTCCCATATAATTTTAGCACTTTAATTTTGACATATATTGGAATAAATGACTGTCTTCAGATTTAAAGTTTACGGGTTTATTGGTATTTTCAATTTATACATGTAATCTACTAATACAGGTTATATTTTCTAATATTCGCGTATATAATTAGTACGGGTCCCATACAATTTTAACGCTTTTATTTTGCATATATTGATTCAATTCCATATTTTTTTTATATTTGCTTACATAAGGGGTCCAAGATGTTTTATTCTTCAGATATGTCCATAAAGATAATTTTATATAGCGAGAACAGAGATTCTTAAACTTCTTTTTAGGAGCATTATATTAAATATTTTAACAGAATATTTTGATTAAACATGTCATTTAGTATACTATAAGAATTTGGGCATGATTATGAATTTCAAGTTTCTTTATATTATATACTCCGTACGAAGAACGGGTATGCTGCTAGTACAGAATAAAATTGATAGTGTCTATCGGTTTCGTATGCAGAGAAACAACCGGACGGAAACAACCGGAAACAACGCCAGGGCGAACAAGGAGCGCAACTTTTACTCGTCATAGCAGAATCGGCAACCTGCCGAGTGAAGGTTGTGCTTCTTGTCCTGACGAAGGCTGTTTCTTGCCTTTAAAACCGGTAGACAGTGTTAATTTTGTGTTGTATGCTTTTAACGAAGTTTTTATTATTGTTTTATTATATTAGCAGCATGTTGAGCTATATATATATATTGTATAGCATTTTTGATATTATCAACTCAAGAAATGCTTTAATTATAGGAAAATGTACCTGGCGTTGCCCAGGATTTAAAACAGATATTGAGTGAAATAATTCATTCAATTTTTCAAAAGGCGTTGTTGTGCTCCGCGCCCGCTCTTTTGCCATTTTTAAGCTCTTTTGAACAGCCTGCGCAGGCGTTTTGATCGTTACGTAGCATTTATTAATAAGCACCTTTTTAGCGAGCTTATAAGTCGTTTAGTCTACTTATGCAATGCAGGTACACCCGCTCAGCGGCCCTGATACGACATTAAATTTTGATTCTGCGTTAAGCAGGTTTCTTCTTCGGCAGGGGCTTGCTTCCAAAGTGCGAAATCAAGCTCCGTGAAACCGCCTAAATACACCTAAATTGAAACTACAATTTTATAGAGAAAAGCTAGCATATGCATTGAAAATATAGTTTTAATAAACATTCTAGAACAGAAATCTGAAAAATAGGCCGCAAAGTACCTCATTATCCGATCAAAAATTCCTAATAGCACTCTACTTTTATTCAGAGAAGTAAAAATACATTTTTATAGATTATTTTCAAAACTTTGCATCCGATTTAATTAAAAATTTCAGAGCACAATTATCATATTGAAATAATTCTATATTTCAAAAATTTATCTTTAAAATCCACGAAATTAGAAAATCGCGAATTTTGTAGCACTCAAATGCCTAGATTAAAAGTCTGAGGCATCGTTTACAGAATACCAGCGAAAGAAATTGCTCACATTCGAACGGAATTGTTTGCTTGATAAATGAAATTTAAAAATGGCGAAAATTCGGCCAAATTTTGATTTGAGTTCATAACTTTTAAAATAATTCGAATTACTCGACGAGATCTATCGCCTCGGAAGTTCATTTACCCCTGTACTGAATTTCGCGGTTGTCCGAAGCTTCCATTTTCTGTTAGAGATGATACACACAGCCATCTTTTATTATGTACTAGCCAAATGTACTTGAAGTTGGCCGGAATTTAAGATTCAAACCTTGAAATTGCACCTGAACATACAGCGAACTCTTGGAAACCAAACAACGTTTTTATAAAACGCAAGCTAGAAAAAATGTAAATAAAATGAATTAACTTGCTGCCCCCGGCCTAATACGTCTTAAATAAGTATCCGGGGCACATGCAATCCGAGTACACGGCCTCGTTTGCTCAAGCTAAAAAGTATTGTGTTTATAACTAAGCTTTAGCATTATTAGAAGCTAAGATTCACAATTATCAAACTAATTATCACAATTATTTAACTATTTGATGTTGTTTTCAGAACACCTTGCATCGAGAAAAGCTAAGATTAATTCAAAATGAAAAAATCTGATGTGGGCGACACATGACTTTCCTTATATAATGCGATGAATTTACTACTTTTACAGTAAAAACAAGAAAGATCAATCATGCTTAAAGCATTGATTATGAAACACTTTCCAACTTCAATGCAATTTTATTTAAACAAGTCTAAAATGCAATACATTCCTCGGTAATATTTTGAAACTTATCACAATACTGCATTAATTTATTATATTTGAAAACTTAAACCTTCGTCGAAAAAAATGAACTTCATTCAAATGACGGCATTGAAATATAAATTGCCTGGTTTAAACGTCTCTAAAATGTTATACATTCCTCGGTAATAGTTTTAGAATTATCATAATACTACGATAATTTATTATATTTGAAAACTTCCTCGAAAACAACTGAAATTAATTCAAATGACATCATAGAAAAAATAACACGTCTGGATCTCTCTATAAAAACAGTATTTCATTCATAACTTTCTCCCATTCATTGCATTCATCACAATAATATAATAATTTATTTTATTTAAACATTTTGTTAAAGACCATGGAGCTACAAAAAATTAAACTCTATGCTTGAAACTTCATCGAAAAAAATCGTCCTTCTCTTTATGAAATCAATTAATATTTCATTCATATCAGCCATGTAGACTCCATGGACTAAATTATTTTGTGTTAAAAAAATACAGGAATTCTAATACAACTCATTCTATTTTGCTGTTTACATTTTACATAGGTGAAAAATAGGCTTAGTTGTAGAAATAATCAAATTTAGATGAGCATTTAAACTCAAATATATTGTCATTGCGTTGTTTCAGTATGTAGATGCACAGAATTTAAGCAAAAATAAAGTAGTTTTAGGACGGATACAACACTCAATATGAATTAAAAAGAACCTAAAAAAATCCCGATTTTGAAACAAGATGGATGCCATATATCATTTTGAAGTGGGTCACGTGATCGTTTCATATCGTGGTCACGTGATCGTTTCATATAAGAGGTGTAATTATTATTTTAATTTTTATTTAAAAAACAACTGAATATATTTCGCTGAATTTTTTTTTATATTTTATGGAACAATTTGAATATTACCTAAAATTTTCGAAGCAATTTGTGAATTTTAAATCCGCTTAAAAAATGTTTGTAAAATTAGGTCCCATAGGGCTCAATGTATTTCATTTTTTCGACCCGGGTTCAATCCAAAACTAATTGGGTGATATTATTCATTTATACTCCCATAGGTTCTATAGACCGTCTGAACAACATACTAAAATTTCATTTTGATTAAGTCATTTTTACGGCAGTTATCGTGCTAACGGACAGACAGACAGACAGACAGACAGACAGACAGACAGAATGAACAAAGTCATAAACACTTTTCAACTTTGTTGTAAAGTGTTAAAAATTGGTTATTCTTATAGTAGATACTTATATTCTTTCCGAGATATTGAATTTTCGACAATTAGTCGTCATTTTTATTGATTTAGTGTCATCATTATCCATTTGGCGAGATTTTCGTTAATTTGGCAACTTTTAAAAAAGTCACTAAGTTGGCGACATGTCGCCAAATTCGTTGTCAAAATCTCGCCAAGCGTTATGGACGGAGAAATAAGTTATTCTTATAGCAGGTAAATGACTATTGGCGTTCAAATACAAAATTATTGCTCAAAATATCTTTTCTCATGAATGGAACGAGCTAGATCCGCGAGAATGATGTCACCAAATTTATCGCATGATATTACATATGAAAAGTGAACATGTTTCTCAACAGTTAATTTTTTGTTTTAATTTATGGAATATTTTGATAAATGTATTTGAAAAATATGCAATATCCCGAGAACGGTTCGTGCTAGCGTTCTAAAGTTTATGTTAATTGTTTTCTAAGGAAAAATTACGTAAGAAATGTCTATTTGCGTAACTTTATTAAAGGTTTTGATTTTTTGATGACTTTTTCAAAATTTCACTCGAAAATTTAGGGGGGTTCTGAACATTCGATTACGTTTAAAAAAAATAGACTTCCAGTATTCACGGATTGTGTGTTTTGTACCAAATTTCATTCGAATCGCTCCATTCGTTCGTGAGATATTGTCTCCACAGACTCACTGACACACACACACACAGACATCACCTCAAAAATGTTTGATTCGTGATCAGGGATACTTGAAACTTGCTCTCCCGTCGAAAACTCGAATTCGAATTTTCGACCCCGTCACAATACTTTCCGTATACATTATGTATATAAGGAAAGTAAAAAGAAGAAAAAAAAAATGAAAATTTTTTAGCTGAAAAGTAAAATTCAAAAAATTCAATGCTTTCTCAACGCGTTTTCATCCGATTTGTAGAAAACCCAGACCACACGACCAACCCATAGGCTAATGTTCATCCGATTTGTGTAAATTTTAGCACAATACTCATAATAATAATATAATACTAAATTGAGGAAATTAGAATGAAATATTTTAAATTCGCAAAGTTGGAATTTAGTATTTTAAGCCCTAATTACTGTGGCGAATGCTGTATGGAACTGGAACGCACACAGAAGATGCGTTTGCAGCTGCAATAAATGCTATTTCAAATAAAAAACTATTTCAAATAAAAATCTCGCGGCGTGGTGTCGTCCCTGGGACCTGAAGTGCTTCTATATGGAATTTCGTCGCTGTCTGAAGATTTGATTTTACGCTACCGGCAGATGCACAGATACACAAACATCTTCTTTTATTGTGTGAAAGAATGCTATGCATGTAATTATTTACTTCATTTTCACTTTCCTTATATACAATAATGCATAAGGAGAGTATTGTGACGGGGTCGAAAATTCGAATTCGAGTTTTCGACGGGAGAGCAGCACGTTTCAAGCGTCCCCGATCACGAATCGAACATTTTTGAGGTAATGTCTATGTGTGTGTGTGTATGTGTGTGTGTCAGTGAGTCTGTGGAGACGATAACTGACGAACGAATGGACCGATTCAAACGAAATTTGGTACAAAAATTACAATCCGTAAACACTGGAAGCCTATTGTTTTTATGCGCAATCGAATGTTCAGAACCCCCTAAATTTTCGAGTGAAATTTTGAAAAAAATCGTCAAAAAATCAAAACCTCTAATAAAGTTACACAGATAGGCATTTTTTATGTAATTTTTCATTAGAAAACGGTTGACATAAATTTTAGAACGCTAACCTGAACCGTTCTCGAGATATTGCACATTTTTCAAAAAAAAAAAATTATCAAAAAATCATATAAAATAAAATAAAAATATTTTCTATTGAGAAACATGTTCACTTTTTATATGCAATACCATGCGATAAATTTGGTGACATCATTTTCGTGGATCTAGCTCGTTCCATTCATGAAAAAAGATACTTTGAGTAATACTTTTGTATTTGAACGCCAATAGTCATTCATCTGCTGTAAGAATAACTTATTTCTCCGTCCATAACGCTTGGCGATATTTTGGCGACGAATTTGGCGGAATGTCGCCAACTTGGCGGCATTTTAAATTGTTGCCAAATTAACAAAAATCTCGCCAAATTGATAAAAATGACGCTAAATCAATGAAAATGACGACTAATTGAAGAAAATTCAATATCTTGGAAAAAATATGAGTTTCTACTATAAGAATAACATTTTTTTTAACTGTAAAAGTAGTAAATTCATTGCATTATATAAGGAAAGTCATGTGTTGCCCACATCAGGTTTTTTAATTATAAAAATGTTTCCATAACCCAAAACCCAGTTAGTCGAAAAAAAAAAGTTACATTGTTATACGATCAAAATTATAGGAGATATTATTCATTCAAGTTTTCGACGGATGACTGGGAACTGCATACAACTTTCCTTAAAGATAGGAACGTATGTAAGTTTTCGAATAGAAAAATTTTATCTGAAGAAATTCAAGACCCCCTGAAATCTATGTTTTCACCGTATCTTTTGATCAGGTCAAAGTGGATTGCTACCACTTTGACCTGCATCTTAGTGGATCAAAGTGATACCTATAACTGTGACAATTTTTTCACGGCCAATTTTGCATATTATTAAACCTCGGTTCTTTCTTCAAAAGTTCTTTAAATAAATAAGAACATTTTGCTAATTGGAATTTCCTTTGCAAAGGATCCTTAAAGTAAAATTTCGTACTTTACTTTACTAAAACGTGTTAAGTGACCGAAATTGGCATAGTCTAAAAATCTATCTTCTTTTAATCATTTCTTAAATTGAAACCATGGGTCTGCGACCAAGGGTTCAAGAGATTCATATACTCATGTTTGTAAAAATTGCAACACCATGAAGAAATCACACGATTGAGCTGAAACTTACAGCAAATGCAAATTAGGGTATGTTATGTAAATGATTAGAATTTCAGAGTCACCCGCGCATGCGTGGGATGAGCAGCGCCCTCTGAACTGCTGTTTTAGCTGTATAAATAGAGTTCTGTAGCGGGACGTTGGAAATAGTCTATGGTTATCTGCCAGTGGCAAGCGGTTCATGAGAAGTCTCTATGACGACAGAGGGCGCCATATGAACAAGTTACGGAGTTTAAACAGGGATGAATGATCGGCCTTCGTGAAGAGATTTTTCCTTATCGTGCAATAGCAGCTCGTATGCAGAGCAATGTCACGACAGTGATGCGAGTGTGCATACAGTGGACTGAAGAGAATCGGACGAGTCGCAAATCCGGCAGTGGACACGGAGATATTACGTCAGCACGGGATGATAGACATCTCATCCGCATGGCAGTGATGGACCGTACAACTTTATCTCGACAGTTGACAGAACGTTGGAGCACTGCTACAGGTGCTCCAACAATTCATCGGCGTTTGCTGCACCGTGGACTGGGTCAAAAATTCATTTGTACAGGATTCCACTGACGCCTGCGGCTATAATGGGCACATCGAGATAGACACTGGCTCGCGATTGGCAACAAGTCGTCGTATCCTATGAATTCTGCTTTGATTTGTGATACAGTGATGACCGCATCCACATTAGACGCAATAGCGGTGAACGCCTCCTTCCGGAGTACGTTATTCAACGTCACACTGGACAAACACCAAGCGTGATGGTCTGGGAAGCCATTTGGTATCTTGGGCGATCTCAGCTACGAAGAATTGTGTGTAATCTCAACAACAACCAGTACATCAGAGAAGTTCTGGAGCCCGAAGTCGTATCCTTCCTTTAGCGCATTCCTGGAGCTGTATTTCAGCAGGACAATGTCAGTCCACATGTTGCTAGAAATGTTCAAGACTTCTTTTCAACACAACAGATACAGGTTTTTCCTTGACTTACATATTCACTGGATATGTTGCCTATTGAACATGTCTGGAATTTCGTCGGTCGGCGTCTCGCTCGCCCCGTAACTAATATAGCTGAACTTTGGATTCGCATAGAAGCAATCTGGTATGATCTTCCGTAGGTACAAATTCAAAATATGTCTGATTCGATGCCACGTCGTATAGAAGCACTTATTGCAGCGTGATGGCTTTACCAAATACTGATTTTCGACATGTAATATTGTTTTTTTTTTTTTTTTTTTTTTGCTTTATAAATTTAATCGTTTATTTGTATCAATACAGGTCGTTTGTGGAATAAATTTCATTCAATTCTGATGATTCCTCCCTTCATGGTGTCGCAATTTTTACAAACAGGAGTTTATTTCGTCTTGTAATCTATTTGAAATACCCTGTACAGAGTCTGTTTAAACAATTTTAGAACAAATATGAAACAATATAATTTAGATTTAAATTAACAATATTTATGTCTTAAATGTTCTATCTCATAGACCTTTCTCTGGACTATCAATCTACATCTTGATTTCCAAGATAAGAGAACTTTTCAAGTTATGGGTGGTATTTTATTCCACTCCTCTTTCACGGGTTTCCATAGTCCATCCATTGTTTTAGGTCTGCGTTTAGTAAGTTCTCTTTTTAACAATTGAAAATCATAATAATACATTGGTCACACACCAGGGGACTTTGAAGGAATAGCAAAAGGTATAGCTTTAATTCCCGTATCTTTTGACATTTTTTCAAGAAATTTAGCGGTAGATTTTGATATGCGACTGGTAGCTTTACCCTGATAGAGTTATAACATTATCTTTGTAATATGTTGAATTGATTTTGATATTTTTTTCGACTTTTCTCAATTTAAATTTATCGTTGTACGAAAAGCCAACAATAATCATGAATCCTTTACTGAAACTCGATCTTTTTTATTACAGTCATTTAAATAGATCCATGCATGCTTCATCAATTGTCACAATATATTTCCACCTGTCACTGGCTAAATAAGTTTCATAGAGAATTCTATAGCTTGTTCTGCGCTCAGCCATATATCTAGGCAAAAAGCTGTGAACGTTATATTTTCTAGCTTTTTTAAAATTTAAATCTTTAGTTATTATATTGTTTACAGTCCTTGAGGTATTTAGAGAGTTGATGAGTCTGTGGATTTTTTTGTGAGACAAGATATTTTATTTCTGAAATGATCGTAAATGTACGTATCGTCTTTGGGTATTCATTCGTTGTTCTTTTACCGGTTAAAAGCAATGCTGGACGCTTTTCCCTTTATTATTAATGATGTTATTTATTTTGCATTTAGAAATGCGAATTCCATGGTTTTGACAGCGTTTTTTACTTTCCCTGCAATACATGGCAATGTATAGGAATAGTATTGGAATCATACCGAAAATCACAACTCGAGTTTTCGACTGATCTACACGTTTAAAGAGCTCTAGAATACGAAAAAACTATTTTTAGCGTGACGTCTGTGTGTCTGTCTGTGCAATGTATGTATCCACTCTAACTAAAAAACTGACAGACCGAAGTTCATAAAATGTGGTCACTTGGGTGAGACCCTGGTGCTGATTAGTATTTGGTAGGATTCGTAAAAATAGAACCCGCCTTATTTTGCGAAATGGCTAATAAAAATTTCATGTATCCACTCTAGCTAAAATACTAATTAGCCAAATTTCACAAAATTTGGTAGATAAGTTATTTGTAGGATGTTCTGGTGCTAATTAGATTTTAATACGATTCGAAAAAGAGCAACCTGCCTTTCTTTACGAAATGGCCCGCAAAAATCTGAAAAAAAATTAAAGACTACGTATGTTGAAATGGATCAATTAAATTATTATTTTATACTCAATTTTTGACGAGGAAAAGAATATAACACACATCATTATACTTTAGGACTAACCGTTCTCAAGATATTTGAGATTTCTTCCATTTTCGTTACGTCGATTTCAGAAAAATGTCCAATTACCAAATAATAACAAAATTTGAATTAAAAATGCAAATTTAGTGTTATTTGGTGCAATTAAACTCAATCTAATGAATTAAAGAAAATATGATTTTCAGTCATCAGATTTTTAATTACAGAATAAAAGTATTTCTCTTTGGAAAAGGCGAAAACGTATCTTCCAATCCAAGTTTGTTTACGTGCGCCATTTTTTAAATAGACAAAATATAATTCCAGCAAACGATAATTTAGCTTTTATAAAAAGACCTGTTGCCAGAAATTTTTTAATTTACATTAAGTTTTGTTATTTTTTGCAATAAAATCATTTTAAATATGTGTCAACAGCATCTGTATTTTATCTACAGAAACGACTTGTGCACAAAGAAAATCTTTATGTGCCAACACAAGTATTATACAGGACCTTCCATAGGAAAGGACGCTACTCAAGTGGAAGGGTCCAGTGACCCAATTTTTTTTTTTTTTTTTTTTTTTTTTTTTTGCGAGAGGTAAAAACATGAAAAATTCATGTGGAGGGGGCCCACCATTTTTATGGACTGCCCTGTATTACATCTTGTGCCTTATTAAACCTCCTATCACATGTTTGCGCAAAAGCTTTGTACAAAATGGAAATTCCATATTGTGTGGTGTTATCAACTGATGGATAGGGAGGGAGGTTGCGAAAATTGCAAGCATTCTCTTATTATTTATTTGTATTTGAAATATATTTAAATGTAATAAAAACAGAAATATAAAGATCATAAGTAACATAAATAGTAAAAGTCAGAGCTATGAATTCAGTTCAACAAATAAATGCTACTCTTTATGTGCTTATAACATGAAAAGAACTTACACAAACTGAGTTTACATCAGATCCGTGACCCCAGAACGTTTGCTTGCATTCGCCGTCTCTAATATCCCAAAGCTGTAAAGAAAGTTTTAACTCGTAAAATGAGTAAAATAGCAATTTAATTGTTAAGAATGGAGGATTTTATTTTTTTAATTTATTTTCTTTTCCTTCTTGTAAATAGTTTAAAGGAGGTTGTGTTTTAACGCTAGAGTTAAGGAGAGTTCCCCGGCAACAGAGGTAATACCAGTGCAGGATTTACGTATAAGCTACACAAGCTATAGCTTAGGGCCCCACTTTCGGGGACCCCAAAAAAATTGTCCGAGTGAACAATTGTCATATATATTTATCTGACAAAATATTTATCTGACAAAAATAAAGAAATCCGTATTTTGAAAGTGTTTTGAATTTGAATAAACAGTCATTCGAGGCGACATTTTTTTGCCGATTTTTGCAGAGATTGCCGCTATTACCACTCAGAGATTGCCGCTAGATGGCGTATCCAAAGCGCTGGAGAGACGGATAAACACGGGGATTCCCATGCAATATTTCTGACCTTTTATTTAGTATATACAGTGTGTTCTTTGATAATTTGATTGTTGCAATTATTTTGGAAAGTATTTTTTTTTCTTTACTGCAGTTACATTTCAGGTAAGTGCATTTTACACAAGTACGCACATAATGTAACTAACGCAAGAATATTTTCTACCGCATTTAATTTTTTTTATAATATTTTGATAATTTAATTAATTAAACTAATATTAAAACTTGAGAGGATATTGTTAATTTTCTCTTTGCATGTATTATTTATTATAAAAATATCGCTTGCTGGTAAGCAGTGGTAATCACAGGAAATTTTCAATTAAAAAAAATGTCATGCATTATATTACTTTTAAATGCATGTTTATAGTTATATTAAATATTCTGCCCACAGTTTGCAAGATGTCAACCAGAAGTTATAAAAGCGGAGCTCAAAAGAGGAAAAAGAAGCAGAGAGCTGAAGAAGAGCTTAGCAAGTTAACAAAATTAGAAAGTTTCTTAACAAAGATAGATAAGGGGACTGATGAACCAAAAGCCTCTACCACAGTGAGCCAGTCACGGGATATTCATCCTATTCCTGATACAAAACCTGGTACATCTAGTTGTATGGAATCTACTTCAACCAATGAAGCAACAAATATTAAGATTTATAAACCAGAGAGTAGTACAAGCACATAAGATTCAGCATCAAAAAACAAACAGGGTTGATGTTGGGCTATGGGGTGATTTAAATAAAGATGAGATTGTATACTGGGTAGAAAAAGGTCCGTCAGAATGTCAGCACTCAAATGGCTCATTTGAAAAATCAAAGAAGCTTTTTGTCAACCAAGACATATATTGCACAAAAAGCTTGTTCTATCCCAAGCGGGCTAATGGTGAAAAATATTGCAGAGAATGGTTAGTATATTCGCCAGAGACTGGTCGTGTATACTGTTTCGTGTGTAAACTCTTTTCAAATTCTTCTACACCATTATCATCCGATGGATTTTGAGATTGGCGCAACATCTATTTAGTTCAAAGTCATGAAAACTCTGTAGACCATAGAACAGCTTCGGTAACATATCTTACAAGAAAACGTCGCTCAATAATTGACTGCCAACTAGCAGAACAGATAAATAATAAACGGCAGTACTGGAAAAATGTGCTTGAACGAGTTGTGGCAGTCATAATTACTATGGCAGAGCGTGGTTTACTTTTCAGAGGAGATAAGGAAACATTTGGTTCTCCTGACAATGGCAATTTCCTTGGATTACTCGAACTTATAGCAAAATTTGATCCTTTTCGAGCAAGCCATATAAAAGTTTTGGGAATAAAGGATCAGGTGTCACATCTTATCTTTCTGAAACAATATGTGATGAATTTATCCAAATTATGGCACATAAAGTAAGAGACTCAATCTTGGATGATTTAAGAACTGCAGGGTACTTCAGTTTATCTGTAGATTCCACTCCAGATCGGTCCCATATTGATCAGCTCAATGTTATTGTGAGGTATGTTTCACCAGATGATGGACTCCCTATTGAACGTTTTCTAACTTTCCTAGAGATGGGTAGCCACACAGGGGAAAGTATGGCTAAGATGGTGCACAACTACCTTACAAATGAGTGCAAAATAGATTTTAGTAAGTGTCGAGGCCAGTCATATGATAATGCTGCCAATATGTCTGGCAAATACAAGGGTATGTAAGAAATAATATTGAAGATTAACAAGTATGCTATGTATATTCCATGTGCTGGTCATTCCCTGAATCTTGTTGGTAGAGCAGCAGTTGACTGTTGTTTAGATGCAGTAAACTTTTTTGGAATTGTTCAAGAAATATATAATTTCTTTTCATCATCTACACATAGATGGGCAGTACTGTTGTCATTCTTCAAAGATGATTCAAAAGTTCCAAAATCTTTGTCAAAAACTAGATGGGAAGCACATTCAATGGCCACAAGTGCAATACTTGATAGCTATGATGGAATAATTTCTGCATTGCATCAGCTGCATATTGATACTACAGAGAAAGGCGAAACAAGAAATCAAGCCATAAACATTTTGAATAAAATGGAGGAGTTTGAATTTATGGTAATGTTATCTTTGTGGAGTTACTTGCTGGATGAATTTCACAAGACTAGTCAATCACTACAAGACCCCCAAATTAGTCTAGATGTATGTAGGAAATTGTATGCTTCACTTTCGGATTTTGTTAAAGGTTCCAGAGATATGTTCGATCAATTTGAAGAAAAAGCAAAGGAAAAATTGCCTGATGTTGATTATAAGAAAAGCAGATATAAAAGAAGGCATATCAATGATGATGAAGATGATGCTTTAGAGAACCTTGAGCCAAGAGACAAGTTCAGAATCAAAACATTTATACCTGTGATGGATGCATTAAAGTCAAGTTTGGCACAGATGGCCTCAGTATACAATGAGGCTGCAAAAAAGTTTTCATTCTTAACAAAATTAGAAGCTACAGAAAAAGAGATTCGTGAAGGAGTTAGTGTTTTATGCCAAACATATCCTGAAGATGTGGACATGAATCTTGTAGGAGAAGTCAAGCATTTTCATCAATATGTTAGACATAGTCAAGCCTATGGTTCAGCGGAACATGATAGTCTGACACTGACACATCAGGATCTGTATAGGGTAATATTTAACGATCGTGTCCAATCAGCATTCCCTAATGTAAAAGCAATTTTGAGATTGTTTCTTAGTATGATGGTTGCAAATTGCTCTGGAGAAAGATCTTTTTCTCAGCTGAAGAGGATAAAAAATGAATTTAGAACAACAATGACTCAAGATAAATTATATTCCCTCAGTCTCATGTGCATAGAAAGTGATAAACTACGCAGTTTATCATTTGATGATGTCATCAGTGATTTTGCTCTGGCAAAGGCAAGAAAGAAAATATTTTAGTTTAATATAATTCCTTAATGACCTTAATCCTTATACTATATCCGTAATACTATAATTTATACTTGTAAGTATAAATTATTTCCCTGAAATACATAATTATTAAATGATCAAAGTGGAGAAGTTTAGGGAATTTTTTGTGTTATAATATGTATTTTAATATCAGAATTATTAGCAATAAATGCATTGTATGGTGCTAAAATAACATTATAAAGATCTTGTATATTAATATTATTAAATATATCCTTTAAAGTCTGAATACCCTACTCCTGTGAAATGCTTTTTTTAAACAAGTTTCTACCCTATGGGATGGAAAAGACTGGGATAGTCCGATCTTCTATATAAATTTTTTTTTTATACATGATGATTACTGGAGTTGATATGGATTAGGCTATCCCTAAACCCACTCTTCCTAATGTTGCCATCTAAAGAAAAAGTTTGTACACCTCTGTATTGTCATTCCAAAGCAGTTTCTATTCACTATCCAGCCTAAGACAGTCGGAAACAATTAAAAAGTATATTAAGTTCTTCAAATAATACCCGTAGTCTTTTACAGATTTCAAAATATCGTTGTCATCAAGAAAAAGTTTCTATAAAATTTTAAAGTCCCGAAAATACCTTCCTGCCCCTCCTTTGATCTCCTTCGGATCTTCCAAGATGGCGGCTCGTGGCATTGGAGGCAAGTGTATTTCGTACCTCGTACCTCTGCTGCCGGTAAACTCTCCTTTTCTACTAACGTTAAACCGCTAAACATTCTTTATTTTAATGTTTAAAATATAGTATGATAAAGAAACAAAAATTGTTTTCAATCTGAATTGATTCATATGTTCCTTTTTACGAAGCATTTATATAATTCTTATGAAATAACATGTCAACCATTTTGTTCTATATCATTAAGATTCTATATTCAGTCAATGCAATGTGTGATTTATAAAAATATTTTATTAATATTTAATAAATATCTTTATATTTTGACGGAAATGCACGTTTTGAGAAATTCCGAACTCCTTTGGAATTATGTCTCTATGAGTATCATCTGTGAGGTGCAGACATGAAAACCCAAAAACGAACGAGCGTTCTGAAATGTTGGGTTAAGAAAAAATATGTTAAAGTTTCAGTGCTCTTTGACATTTTCATGCTCTTTAAGGATATAGATTTTTATTTAACGTAACAGATTGTATCGAAGCCTGCCCATTAAGCTCGAGGAGATGACAGAATTTTGAAATCGTTTCGTCCGGAAGTTTAGTTGTCGACTGGCTATTCTAATGACCTCGACTTCATGCTGCAGTGTTGGTCCTGGGGAAGAGTAGGAGCACAACAAACATATCTGAACAAATTCCTGCTCCGGCGTTTTAAGCGATAATTTCTAGTCGTCTATCTGGTACCGTGCTTGCGATGGGTATTCTGTGTTTATGATTTCTAAAGTAATTGCTATAAGTTATGTGTGGCTTGCTTGTTCCCTGTCACGCGAGTAAATCTAGTTTAATCTTGTCAAACTTTTCGGACGCTGTGTGGTCTTAAAAATTACAGCCTTCTTAGAAAATCATTTTCCTGTAATAAAGTTTCTTAATAACCAGTACTTTAGCCTACATTTTTACCCTATATTATAGCTCCCCTGATAGAACATAGTTGGTGGATTCAGGTTCGGTAGAAGACCAATTTACTTAAATTTACACAAACCATATACAGGGTGTCAAGGAAAACCATGGATCAGGCAAATAACTGGATACGTAAAAGAGTTATCGTATATTTTTATACAGGTGTATAGGGAGCCCCCCTCTCCCCAATGTCTCTACACGATGAGACAAGTTTCGGGGGCAGACCACCTTTTTTAGCGAGGTACGGGGGCTATCATTTTTGTCTCTCCGCAAAAAATGAAAAGTAACCCTGAAAAGAAATGTATGCAATCTAACTGTACGCATTTTCCAACGTATCTACGTTTACACTGTTACATGCAAATTAATAAAATTATCTCGTTTAAAATCGTTATTTAAAGAGTTGTTTTCCATCTTTTGAGCGGGGAGGGGGGGGGGCAAAGATTCTTTGTAGTAATTTTACAACGCTCTATACTTTTGTAATTGTCTTTTCCCTTACCTCTGACAGAAAAAGAGAAAATCCTCGTGCTCGGTTAAAAAAAGGAGCCAACCCTCCGACAGTTGTCTTATCGTGTAGCGCCATAGGAGTTTTCTATACACCTGCGTAAAAAATATACAACTCTAATACACTCGTGTCCAAAAGTTAAGCAATAGACGGGAAAATTGACAGAAATATTGGGTATAGAAAAAACTTAGATGATAACTGATATGGGTTCAGCATCAAATTCTGGAGGAAATAGAATGGTTCAGTAAGAATTTCCACTTTCAAAAATTTTCTATATCTATTTCTTAGGATTGGCTGTAGATATAGCACTCCTCGAATTATTTGCCTGATCCCATGATTTTCCTTTACATCCTGTATATAAGATCGAAGAGAAACAACTACCATAGAGCCGGTAAAGGTTCAAAATCACTAGGCCGATTTGATGGTTCAAGCCCGCCCATGATTTTTAGAACAATATGGTTTAAAATATATGATTTTGTGTAACAGCTAGCGATGTATACTGAATGAAAAAAGTAATGTGGTAGTATTAACATTTCTTATAAACGTAATTAAATTGAATGCAGGATGTAACCTTACTTCGATGAACCTATCTACTGAGCCCGTGAAATTTCCTATATCTGTTTCTCAGAATTGGCTGTAGATATAGCACTCCTCGAATTATTTGCCTGATCCCATGATTTTCCTTTACATCCTGTATATAAGATCGAAGAGAAACAACTACCACAGAGCCGGTAAAGGTTCAAAATCACTAGGCCGATTTGATGGTTCAAGCCCGCCCATGATTTTTAGAACAATATGGTTTAAAATATATGATTTTGTGTAACAGCTAGCGATGTATACTGAATGAAAAAAGTAATGTGGTAGTATTAACATTTCTTATAAACGTAATTAAATTGAATGCAGGATGTAACCTTACTTCGATGAACCTATCTACTGAGCCCGTGAAATTTCCTATATCTGTTTCTCAGAATTGGCTGTAGATATAGCACTCCTCGAATTATTTGCCTGATCCCATGACTTTCCTTTACATCCTGTATATAAGATCGAAGAGAAACAACTACCACACAGCCGGTAAAGGTTCAAAATCACTAGGCCGATTTGATGGTTCAAGCCCGCCCATGAGTTTTAGAACAATGTGGTTTAAAATATATGATTTTATGTAACAGCCTAGCGATGTAAACTGAATGAGACAAGTAATGTGGTAGTATTAACATTTCTTATAAACGTGATTAAATTGAATGCAGGATATAACCTTACCTTGATGGACCTATCTACTGAACCCGTGACAAAGGATGTTTTATCGGGGTGGAGTGACATACTCATAACATCACCAGCATGACCTTCACACTCAAACTCCTTTGCACCTGTTTCCAAATCCCACAACATTCTGTAACAGAAAGAGTCAGTATTGGAAGTAGTCTGAATCGTTTTTACTTTCTCATAATAATGCATAGAATAAGTATTGCTTTCTTGAAAGCTTTTAAATTAGATATTTTGGTTGTAAAATATGATTTAAGACCTCTTGAAAATGTACCCTATTTCAAAAAAGTATATGCGCCTATAAAAAAATTGAGCTACAGTCGCGAAACTCGGTATGCAAATGTCGTTTTAAGAGTTATGCAAATAATCCAATGATGTTATACGGTTCATACAACCCGCATGAGCACGACGTATTATGCAGCACTTAGAAGAACCGGTATTCTCACTCACGGGCAATTGGAACTGGATTTTCTTCTTTGATACTGCAAGTTGTATATAAAAATGCCATTGAGACGTACTCAACGGCGCTACGAACAATTTTCGGATTTAGAGAGAGGTTGTATCATAGGACTAAGGAAAGGTGGTTGGTCCAACAGACGTATCAGTTGCCAACTTGGTCGAAGCGATAGTGTAGTTGCTAGGCGTTAGTAACAGGGGATCAGAGTAGGCACATGTAACAGTCACAGAGGCTCAGACCGCCTCAGACAGACAACTGCTTGAGAGAATCTTGCAGTCAGGAGAGTCTGGTCTAACAGACGTATCAATCGACTCAAACGTATCAAACGACAGGCAGAAGGTAGGATTAGGTGTCGGCGTCCATTAAGGCGCCTACCACTTATCTCTAAACATAGACAGAGCCGTCTGGATTGGTGCCGAGCACGGCCAGCTTTGGTAGTGTCTGATAGGAGACATGTTGTCTTTAGAGAGGAATCCCGCTTCTCTCTCAGTGCTGATGACCGCTGGAGGAGGAATGCCCAGCGTTCCGATCTCGCATATGTTATTGAGCGGCATACGACCATCACACGTGGTGTGACAGTCTGGGGGAGCCATCTCGCAGAACAGTCGATCTCCTCTAGTTGTGCTGCAAGCCACACTGATGGCCCGATTTTTCGTCGACGACGATACTCTGCAGCCGATTGTTCTGCCAATGCTGTCAAGCTGCTCAGGTTCCATTTACCAACAAGACAATGCTCGACCACATACTGCATTACTTTCTCAATAATGTCTTCGAGAATTTAATACTCTCTCGTGGCCATTCAGTCGATTATTCTGTCTATGCTGTTAAGTCGAACTATCTGGGGCGTCGGAGCTGTCGCACGACGGTCATTAATGATTGTTGGGTGCTCGCACCCTCTTCAATATCTTCGGACGGGTGAGGAAAGATATGTCTTACCAACCAGACGACTCTCGATCACATACTGCACGACTTTCTCAATAATGTCCGCCGGAGATTTAATATATTTCCATGTCCATCCAGGTTTCCAGACCTATCATTAATAGAACACGTCTGGGACATACTGGGACGGCAATTCCAGCCTTCTCAAAATACCACTGATTTAGCTGACCATTTGCAACATTTGTGGTAGAATCTTTCGCAGAGGAACATAAGCAACTTAATTGACTATATGCCGCACTGAATATCGGCTTGTACTGCTGCCAGGGAAATATTTATTACTTACTAAAATGTCATCTGGTTGACAACATTTCTTGACAAAACTCTTTTTTGCTTCCAAATTCTAATCATTTGCATATATCTTCAAACGATACATACATGCCGAGTTTTGCGGCTGTAGCTCAATTTTTTATGGGTGCATATATATTTGTGCAACAGAGTGTATTTCGAACACTTTCAGAAATATGACTCTCTCTCTCTGTCTCTCTCTCTCTCTCTCTCTGTGTGTGTGTGTGTGTGTAGAAATGTCTCTCTCTGTGTATATTTTTCTTTTTTTTTATGCTACTTTTTTTAATAAAAAATCTTCTATTTGACTGAGAATTTTCTATAAAGACCTAAATGTAATGTTATTTCGCCATCGAAAAGCTGTCTGACTTTATACAATATAGACTGAAATATGTAAATGGTTATTTATTGAGATTTTTTTCTGTGAGATTTCTTTTATTGAGATTCTTATACATATTTAAGTCGGAGTTACGATTTAATTTTCTATGGTGATAATCGTATATTCCTATTCATCGTTTCGGCTGTCATGTCAAGCATTCATCTATTAAGTGAATGTTATTAGATATTGTCTCTTTTCGGTCTTGATTCTGGGTCTGATGTGCGATGGACTTATGTCTAATTCACTTGTCCAATTCAAAGTGATTGTATTTCAAAATATGTTTGCCGCCACTATCTTCCATAATTTCAATATAAGTCTCGTGGTATGGCCGATTTCGTCTGCCATTGGATCCAGTTATGGCGATTCGCAGTTGATGAGTTATGACAAGAATGTAATCAATCGATTTTGACAAGAATGTTATGACAAGAATGTAATCTATCGACCAAAACGTAATCTACCGACAGAAGTTATGACAAGAATGTAATCTACCGATTCTGGTTATACGCTGGGAGCGTCATTCCAAGCTATTAGGCGTCTCCAATTGAAGAGTTTTCATACTACTACCATAATTTAATTGCTTGTCTTATCTATTAAGGAATCCAGGATCCTTACATTTTCATGTCTGCAGATCCTGTGATCAGTTTGTCGTCGTCAAGAAACCTGCAGCAGGAGAGGAATCCTTCGAACCCCATCATTTCTCGCCTAATTTTGGCACAACCCGTATCATCTCGAGAATTCACATCGTATACTGTGCACATGTTGTCCATGCCTCCACACGCTACGTAGTTTCCAGAAGGGGAGTACGCGACTGTCATCACCCAACTGGACTGAAGTGGGATGATTCGGACCTGAAAAAAATAATTCCGAGTTATCCAGTCTTGAGATATGAAGATTGATTGAAGGGAAGATTTGATTTTCATGCGACAATGGGGATTACTTTTGTTCAGCGAGGGATCTGTGACTGAACAGAGAATAATCTGTATAAAGACACAGATTATTCTCTGTTCCTCGTCACTAACATATATGATACCCCAGACATTAATATGCCAGTCACTCTTAGGAAAGGAAATATCTCACAGTTAAATATGGATAAATTTGCCAATAATAGTATATTTGTCGCTCTTAAATCTATATGCACGAAATTTATGAAGGAGCTTATTCATATGACGGCAGATGGTGTGTAAACTTCATTTTTGACGCAACCATTAAGCATATGTTTATTATTTCCTTACATGTTTATTTCCTTTTGCATATTTTTTTCTCACAATCATACGAATTTTCAGAAAAACAGAAAGTGTCATCTTCAGAACCGAAAATTCTTGGTGAATCGGTAATCACCAACTCCCTCAAAAATTAAATGTTTAATTCATATTAAAGCTCTGTCTGTAGCCAATTTTGAGATATGGGCATTTCAAAAAAAATTTTTGGACCGAAAATGAAAAAAGAACTAGAAGTGAAAATCTTTTGTAAATCCCGAACTCCCTCCAGAATTTGATGAGGAATCCATATCAGGTATCATTTATGCCAGTGGTATTCAATACGCGGCCAGCCGCCTGATTTTGTAAGGCTCGCCGATGAACTTTTTTAAAAAAAATGTTCTTTTTGTTTGAAAGAATCTTTTCCAATATTTCGACTATAAAGTTTTACAAAATATATTTTTCTTT
Organism: Amaurobius ferox; assembly: GCA_951213105.1. Taxonomy (NCBI): domain Eukaryota; kingdom Metazoa; phylum Arthropoda; class Arachnida; order Araneae; family Amaurobiidae; genus Amaurobius; species Amaurobius ferox. The sequence goes on from OX578136.1 coordinate 108,308,453, forward strand.
CCTTTTTCCTAATAGCAATTTTATATACGATTTTTCAGAAAATCCATGCCATATGAATTTCGAATACAGAATACAAAGTAGTGGTACAAAATGCATAGCTGGAATTTGTTGTGATAAACATGCTGCATGAACCAATTTGAAAAGAGTAATTAAAATATCAATGTGTAATTGTTTTAAGAGCTTAATTAAAAATTATAAAATCAATTGAAAAGAGATGAAAAGAGAAAAGAGATGTAGAATGAAAAGAGATGTAGAATTTTAAAGAATGCAAAAATAAATAAATAAAACACTCACTTTATTTCCAGTCCACGTATCCCATATGATGAGTTTTCCATCTAAGGCACCGGATACCAAATGCCTATTAAGAAATTATTTTAGTTCAATAAAATATCTTGTACAAAGCTCAGGTATTTAAAACCCCATCAAATTAATGAATAGTAGCCATGAGTGATGCAAGTGAATTAAACGCTATGGAATATGAATATATGAAAAAAATCGAGTGGAGACTCATACTCCAAATATTTATATTTTAATTCCACGTTCATATTTCAACATATTTTTATTTGTATAAAAATATCCAACGGCGTGCTCAGAGGGGACTTTTGGGTGTTAAAATACTGCCCAAAATTAAGAATATGCTCAAAAATGTCCGTCTTTTCCATATTTCGAAAACTTTTTTTTTCAAATGCCCGTTCGGTAAAAAATATGCTGGTCGAATGTTACAATGGAATTTCTAACCATCTTTTCCAACAAAGTTTTATTACATTTCTAATAATCGATCTTTTCTCTAATTTCGATTCTTGTTCCCTAAATTTAGTAAATTAAAATTTTTTTTTTTTTAAATTATATTTTTATTAATTTTTTTCTGAAAGATAAGTGATAAAAATTGACATATGTTATAAATTCTAATATTTTAAAAAAACAATTAAGGTTGATACATTTGTTATTTAAATAGATAAAGCCAGCTATAAATTGTTTAACAAAATATAGGATTTTATATTGTCATTGTTAATTTATATTTCTATAGAGGGAAGGGGGGGGGGGTGATTTCAACTTGCACATTATATGTTAGTTCTTTTGTTCAGATATTTGATATAAAATTATATCAGGTAATCGAGGATTATGAATTTTTAAAGTGTAGAGATCTTTTAATGACACACTAATGATTAGGATACTATTACGCTGATAGTCTCATTATTCTGATTTAATATTTATATATATCTGCGGAACTAAACGCCTTCAGTCCATTATTGCTCATACTTAAATAAAAAATAATAAATGTACTTCCATGATATCCTGTGTGGTTGTTATTCCACCCATAAAAACTATCGCCATAGAAGCTCATTCTATAAAGCGTCGGTTGACCAGGATGAGGTCCGTGGTTCGAATCCTGTCTAGGATGATGATGTCCCATTTCACCTCTTCCCATTTCTTCCCGTGTCTCCTAATATTTCCAATACATCCTGAATGCACCCCTTCCCCCCTTGGTGTATTGGTAAATTACCTTGCGGTCACCACCTGTTGGTAGAGGGGAAAAGTGTGTTCGTCCCCCAATAGTCTATTCTTTTCACAGTTCTTTGAAACGGCGTCTAAGCAATTGACACCAGCTAGTTAATTAAATGCAGGGGATTACTGAGGTCTCAAAGTTAACGAGTTTCGATTTTTCAATACGACCAGCAGGATGCTATCATCTATAAAAGAGCAGATGAATGAGGAAGTTGTAGAGATTCGAAGTTTCATTTCGATCTGAAATGGAAGGAGCATGAAACGCCTACTTTATTTATAGAAGAAACGACGATCGCCTTTACTGTAATGGATTTGACTATCCAGGTGGAGATTTGTGGATCTTCTCTACCCGGCAGGTAGTTGAAGACCCAGACCGTCCGACTCATCCTGAGAACTTGAGCAGCACCCGGCTGGTGGTGTAGAAGTTCTTCAGGGCGATAGAAGCCCTGAAAGTTCTTTACAAGACATATTTAAAATTTCTGCATGGTGTTAGTGAAAACAATGCTTAATTATTTGTTGTTTAATTTTACATAACAAAAGCAGATGCTTGGCTGCGTGTATGTGTGCAGAGGTGAAGGACTCAGAAAAGCAAAGAGGCAGGACTCGGAAAGCAAAATGGAGACATTCTACTTTTAAAATGTGCAAGGATCGACAAAGATTAAAACTTAAAAAATATATATATATATATATATATATATTAAAATAAATAAATAAATAAATAAAATCTGTTGAAGTTATGGTCATGAAATGTTTAAACATAAGACTATCTACCAATATCTATATATACTAATTGCCAAGTGTCCGTCTGTAGGTACTTTCCGAATAGATAGAGTCTTGCAATTTAGATCGTTCGATAAAACCACCTGGAAAAATTGTATTTTCCGAAAATGTTCTGAAGACAGGGTGCTCCACACCAAAACGTTCGAAAAGTGAAATGATAGAAAAGCATGCTTTGATAAGATTGAGACTTCAGATTTGGTGTATTGGTAAATCGTTCGAAAGGAAGAAAGTGTGCAATATCAGATTTCCAATATTTTCTACTTAAGGGGGTGCCGAAAACCAAAATGTTCGATATGCCGAATAATTGAGAAACTACTTCTTTAAAATTTGATAGAAGCTTAAAATTTATGGTATATGAACTAATCATTTGATGAAAATACAGAAGACGAATATAGTTTTTCAAAAATGTTCGTTTAGGGGGCTGCTTTAGAGAAAAACGTTCGAATGGTGAATTGTTAAAAAACCTGCTTCGAGATGAGATAGAGATTTCAAATTTGGTGTATGGGTAAATAGTTTGGAGGGAAGAAAGTCGAAAGCCCAGGCCAACCGACTCATCCGAAGACATAGAGTAACAGGAGGGAAGAAAGTGTACAATTTCAGTTTTCCAATATTTTTTACTTTAGGGGTGTAGCACACCAAAATGTTCGATTTTCGGAGTAAAGGATAAAAGCCTCCTTTTAAAACATCATAGAGGCTTCATATTTGGTATATGGGCAAGTCATTTGATAGAAAATCCAAGAAGAATGGAGTTTTTCAAAAATGTATATTTAAGGGGGTGGGCACTCCACACAAAGACATTCGAAAAGTGAAATGAAAGAAAAGACATGCTTCGCGATGAGATAGAGACTTCAAATTTGGTGTATGGGTAAATCGTTCGAAAGGAAGAAAGTGTGCAATTTCAGATCTCCAATATTTTCTACTTAAGGGGGTGCTGCACACCAAAATGTTCGATTTGCCGAATAAATAAGAAACGGATACTTTAAAATTTGATAGAGGTTTGAAATTTAGTATATGAGCTAATCATTTGATGAAAACACACAAGACGAATATAGTTCTTCAAAAATGTTCGTTTAAAGGGGTGCTCAAGAGGAAAACGTTCGAAAGTTGAATTGATAAAAAAATCTGCTTCGGGATGAGATAGAGATTTCAAATTTGGTGTACGGGTAGATAGTTTGGATGCAAGAAAGTGTACAACTTCAGTTTATCAATATTTTCTATTTTAGGAGGGTGTCGCACACCAAAATGTTCGATTTTCGGAAAAAGGGGAAAAGCCCCTTTTAAAACGTGATAGAGGCTTAATATTTGGTATATGGGCGAATCATCTGATAGAAAACCCAAGAAGAATGGAGTTTTTAAACAAGAAAGATCAATCATGCTTAAAGCATTGATTATGAAACACTTTCCAACTTCAATGCAATTTTATTTAAAAAAGTCGAAAATGCAATAAATTCCTCAGTAATATTTTAAAACTTATCACAATACTACATTGATTTAGTATATTTGAAAACTTAAACCTTCATTGAGAAAAATGAACTTCATTCAAATGACGGCATTGAAATATAAATTGCCTGGTTTAAATATCTCTAAAATGTAATACATTCCACGGTAATGTTTTTAAAACAATCATAATACTACGAAAATTTATTATATTTGAAAACTTCATCGAAAACAACTGAAATAAATTCAAATGACGTCATAGAAAAAATAACACGCCTGGATCTCTCTATAAAAGCAGGATTTTATTCATAACTTTCTCCATTTCATTCATCACAATACTATAATAATTTATTTTATCTAAAAATTAAGACCATGGAGCTACAATTCATAAACTTTATGCTTAAAACTTCATCGAAAAAATCGTCCTTCTGTTTATAAAATCAATTAATATTTCATTCATATCAGCCATGCAGACTCCATGGACTGAATTATTTTGTGTTAAAGAAATACAGTAATTCTAATACAACTCATTCTACATATTTTGCTGTTTACATTTTACATAGGTGAAAAATAGGCTTAGTTGTAGAAATAATCAAATTTAGATGAGCATTTAAACTCAAATATATTGTCATTGCGTTGTTTCAGTATGTAGATGCACAGAATTTAAGCAAAAATAAAGCAGTTTTAGGACGGATACAACACTCAATATGAATTAAAAAGAACTTTAAAAAATCACGATTTTGAAACAAGATGGATGCCATATATCATTTTGAAGTGGGTCATGTGATCGTTTCATATCATGGTCACGTGATCCTTTCATATAAGATGTGTAATTATTATTTTAATTTTTATTTAAAAAACTACTGAATATATTTCGCTGAATTTTTTTTATATATTTTATGGAACAATTTGACTATTACCTAAAATTTTCGAAGCAATTCGTGAATTTTAAATCCGCTTAAAAAATGTTTGAAAAATTAGGTCCCATAGGGCTCAATGTATTTCATTTTTTCAACCCGGGTTCAATCCAAAACTAATTGGGTGATATTATTCATTTATATTCCCATAGGTCCTACAGACCGTCTGAACAACATACTAAAATTTCATTTTGATTAAGTCATTTTTGCGGCAATTATCGTGCTAACGGACAGACAGACAGACAGACAGAATGAACAAAGTCATAAACACTTTTCAACTTTGTTGTAAAGTGCTAAAAATGTATATTTAAGGGGGTGGGTGCTCCACACAAAAACGTTTGAAAAGTGAAATGAAAGAAAAGACAGTCTTCGCGATGAGGTAGAGACTTCAAATTTGGTGTACGGGTAAATCATTGGAATGGAAGAAAGTGTGCAGTTTTAGTTTTCCAAAATTTGTTATTGTAGGGGGTGCTGCTCACTAAAATAATCGATTTAACGAACAAATGAAAAACGCCTCCTTTACAATTACAATGTGATACAGTCTTGAAATTTAGTATATGACTAATCATTTGATAAAAATCCCAAGATGAATACGGTTTTTCAAAAATGTTCATTTAAGAATATGCTACACAGAAAAACGTTCGAAAGATGAAGTGATAGAAAAAACATGCTTCGCGATAGGAGAGAGACTTTAAATTTGGTGTGCGGGTAGATAGTTTGAAAGTAAGAAAGTGTGTAATTTCAGATTTCCAATATTTGCTACTTTAGGGGGTGCCGCTCACTAATATGTTCGATTTTGTTAATAAATGAGACACTTACTTTTTAAATGTGATAGAGGTTTAATATTTGGTATGTGATCCAATCATCTGATAAAAAACCCAAGACGAACAGAGTTTTTCAAAAATGTTCATTTATAGGTGTGCTCCACAGAAAAACGTTCGAAAGGGGAAATGATAAAATAGAATGCTTTGGGATTAGATAGAAGCTTTAATTTGGTATACGGGTAAATAGTTCGAAAGGAAAAAGTGCGCAATTAAAGTTTTCCAATATTTTCTTTAGGGGGTTCTGCACACTAAAATATTCGATTTGTCGAATGAATGTGAAACGCGAATTATTCAAAAATTTACATCATTCAGGGATTGCTTATTTCGAGACCGTTAATTTTCAACTGGAATTCGGCTAGTATATATACTAATTGGCAAGTGTCCGCCTGTCTGTCTGTCTGTCTGTCTGTCACGCTTTATTTAGGCACTTCCCGAATAAATAGAGACTTGCAATTTGGTACAAGGGCCGATCGTTCGATAAAAACCTCTGGAAAAATCGAATTTTTTGAAAATATTCTGTAGAGGGGGTGCAAATATATTTAAGGGGGTGCCGCACACCAAAATGTTTGATTTGCCTAATAAATAAGAAACGCCTACTTTAAAATTTGATAGAGGATTGAAATTTGGTATATGGGCTAATCATTTGATAAAAAAACTAAGACGAATAGAGTTTCCAATAAATATGTATTTAATAGGGTGCCCTACATAAAATCGTTCGAAAGATGAAATGATAAAATTACATGCTTCAGTGTGAGATAGATGCTTCAAATTTCGTGTACGTTCGTATTCCAATATTTTCTTCTTTAGAGGGTTCTTCACACCAAAATTTTCGATTTTCCGAATAAATGTGAAACGCGAATTATTCAAAAATTTACGTCATTCGCGGTTGCTTATTGTGGAACCGTTGATTTTCAACGGGTGTTCGGGTAGTATTACAAAATACACTTAAAAAAGTAATTTAAGATTGGGATATAATACATAAAAAGTTACTTATGTTTTGGGGTTGTTAAAATCATAGAAGGTTGTTTCGCGAGTGTTATATTAACTTTATTCAAATACAATCAAATTACTTTAAAGTTTTATTGAAGGCAATATTCACAATATGCTTGTGAACTAGGATTATTGGATTATTTTAATTTTAAATGCTACAAATTAGTATTTTTCTTTTATTTAATTTTTTTATGAATTTTTAATAATTGTTTTGCTGCTAATTTTAAGTTACAGATGTAATTATAGTGCTATTTTTTTAACAATGATGTTATTACAAAACAAATATAATTTCATAAGAAAACCGTAAAAGATTCTTGAAATATAATAAGAGCAAGCTCAAAAATCTATATTTAGAGCGCGGTCAAAGAATAAACTTTCAAAGTAATACTAATTTGTAGATTAATGTTTTGTATTTTTTAATGTCTCAATAAATAATTAACGCATAAAGAAAATATCTATACTAAAATGTTCAGAAATTATAATATTTTTTATTAAGCAACAAAAATATCGATTTTTTTTTAATTTTAAAAGAAGTGTTACGTATGTAAGATCCTCAACTCCTCCTAATATTTTTATACTAGTTTATTAATGATGCCACTGAATAATGTGACGTTACAATTGCGCAAATTTTTAGTAATTAGCGACGTTAGGAAAACAGTAACGCTATATGAAATTCTAACAAAGTTTAATTAAGGCTCGCAAAATTTTCAGTCTTCTACTTCATTTCAGTAAGTACAATACTTTTTGTGCGAAGGACGAGAAAAACTTGAGTAATGTACAAAAGCACAAATAATACAATAATGCAGTATACAGTTATTTCGAGGATCCTCTTCGTCAGTGTAAGAAAACCAACAAATGGTGGTACCTGGGTATATATACAGACTAATATATACAGAACTGTCACTCGCGATTTTGCTGCTCTCTCTAAACTGTACCATTTTTAGAGTTGGCGCGCTTGGCGATGGTCTGGAATGGTTGGCAATTGTCTGGTTTGGTCTGAGACGGTTTTCGTATTACAACCCTATTTGCCCCACAGTACCTATAGTACAGCCATGTTTTCTTGTAGCATACATTGCAGCGTGTTTGAATAGCGTGCCAGAAGATTATATGTATTCTGTGGGTATATAATGTACTATCTCGTTGCGTTGCATGGCTGTGGAAGGTACTTTCGGATTTATATATTTTCTAACAACCCCAATACTTAGCACTTGGGTGATATTTTATGGTATTGGATCGTCGTAAATTGGCTTTGGAACGGAGTTTTTTTGTTTATGCCTATTACCTATACCAATATAGTGCAACTTACTTTTAATTTTTCACATCGCATCTTTAAATTATTACAGTTTCCTTTTCCTGATAATTATTAAAATTATAATGTCAGAAAACGATAAGAAGGATGTTAATATCGTTTGCAGTTATTGTGAGCGAATGTTTTTACTCGACGGGCGAACATGTATGCTCATATAAGGAAGTTTTATCCTGGGGAAAAAATAGATTTGCAACAGAAAGCAACGAACATTTGTTGTTTATGTGATTATCAGTGCTTATCAGTGGTGGCTCGTATTGAACATATACAAGTTAAAAATGGGGTTCTTAAACTGTTATTCACTAAGAAATTGTTTTATAGTGTAGAAGATTTTGAAAAATGAAAATTATATAATGGCAACTATTATAAACTACTCTGTAAACGAACCTTTTAATTAAAGAAATTCATTACAATTCGGGAAATAGCATTTATATAATCTCTAAATAAGCAACGGGGAGTCGACATTAAAATTTCAGAAGCTGACTCTCGAAATTTTGCTTTATTACATTCATTTTTACTTTCCCTGCAATACATGGTAATGTATAGGGAAAGTATTGGAATCATGCCGAAAATCGCAACTCGAGTTTTCGACGGATCTACACGTTTCGAGACCTCTAGAATACGAAAAAACCATTTTTAGCGTGACGTCCGTGTGTGTGTCTGTGTGTCTGTATGTGCGGATTTTGTATCCACTCTAACTAAAAAACTAATGGACCGAATTTCACTAAATTTTGTAAGTCACTTGTGGTCGGGGCTAGTGTTGATTAGTTTTGGGTACGAGTCGGTATAAAAGAATCCGCCTTTTTTTGCGAAATGGCCCGCAAAAGCTTGTATCCACTCTAGCTGGAAAACTAATGGACCGAATTTCACAAAATTTGGTAGATAAGTCGCTTGTAGGCCACCCTGGTGCTGATTAGATTTTGGTATAATTCGAAAAAAATAACCTGCCTTTTTTTGCAAAATGGCCCGCAAAAATCATCAAAATCTAAACTTAAGAACTACGTATGCTCAAATATAACCATTAAATGCTTGTTTAATACGTAATTTTTAGCGAAGAAAAGAATAAGACCAACCCCATTACACTAGGACTAGCCGTTCTCGAGATATTTTAGTTTTTCGTATTTTTCCTACATCATTTTTGAAAATAAGTCCAGTTTTCAAATGAGAACGAAAATTAAATTAAAAATGAATTAAATTTAATTTAAATAAATAGAACGTGAATATAAGTCTGCAGGGAAAGTCATGTGCTGCCCACATCAGATTTTTATATTTGTTATTGAAAGTTTAAAATTTTTCTTAGTGTATACATTACAGTAAAGTAACAGTCAAAACATACATCGCCAAATGAGCGATTTTGCGCCAAATATGTTTTCCAACCTGCAAAAGTTCTTTCCTTCGAACTCCATGAGCATGCGCAGTATAGGTTTTCATATCGGCCATAGGCAGTCAGCGCAATGTCTTTAAGAAAATGAGATATCCAGTATATTTTCGCTTATTGACAGATAACCTTACCTGTTATCCCCACAGTAGTGCACGGCTGTTACTTTGGACAAGTGACCTTTCAGGATTTTTTTCGTCCTCAGAGGAATTTTGGAAATATCAGACATGCCACCGCAGATGTCTTCCACTGTTTTGTCCGCAGCCTCAGTTTGAGATTTCTGAAAACAAGATTTTTGCCTTTCATATCATGGTTTGGCCATTACTGAATAGAAAGAAAATAGTAGAAGCCATTTTAAATCATCTAGGTATTTATATTTCTAAAAGCTATCAGCGTATTTATATACCCATATCCAGGAATCTCCTCCGCAAATTTTTTATCTGGGAAAGTGATTTCCATATTAAAACCAAAGTTGAGATATACAGAGATACGCTAGCTTTTCAAAATTAAAATAAATAAAAATAAAAATATATAATAGATATTTTAATTACGAGCATTTGAAAATGGCTAGTTCGAAGACTTTCCCAGGAACTACTTTAACAGAAGTTTCGTTCATGTTAAGAGGAGATTTAATATTTGACGATAAGGAACATGAAATTGCAAGAGCGAGTTGGAGAAGAATTGTGCGAAGACATTTTAAATTTATTTTTCCTTGAACACTTATTTCACGTGTTTACAAAGATAATTTTTGAAAGCGATTTCCCAATCGTTTTTTTACACATAGTGGACTCGGAGGATGAGTCATTCCACTGGATCCGGTTGATCAATATCTGGTCAATCGAACATTCAGTGAACCATATTTGAAGAAATTTTATATTACGTATAAATTTATAGCTTACTAACTTAAAAGAATAGAAAGCTATTTTCCTATCATGGAAAAAAGCGATTAATTTTCCAATATTCCACAGGAATATTATTATGAAGGACTTTTTTCGAAGGGGGAAGGGGGTATAGCTAAAGTCGATGGCATTCAAGATCTAGAGATTATTGTGAACCTTTTATTGTTAAGGTTTTGTAGTTAACAAATAGGAATTCTATTTACAGCTGCGACTGTCTGTAATCTCCCCTACTTACATTTTAAATCTGTCCTCTCAATTTGACAGCCTTGAAATGTAGCATGTAGATGCAGATTAATGGTCCAATAATATAGACTTACAAGAATTAAAAAAAAATATATATATATTTCGGGGGGGGGGGGGGGGGAGGTCGTGAATGGTCGGAAACCTACGAAGTAGGGTATCAAACAAATGGGCGTAACAAAACACAGTGTTTCTTTTTGGATGCACTGGAACGTGGAGAAGGGAGGGGAAGGGGGGGGGGAGTGATGGTGGAGGTAAAAACATAAAGTTTAATTTCCCCTTAGTTTTGAAAAAAGTAATGAAAGCAAAACTCCGAGACAGTTTTCAGAAATATATCATCCCAATTTCTAAATACAAGAAAAACAATAGGTTGATTAGAAATGAAAAGTGTAAGAAAATGGAGGAATGTAAAAATAAAAGAAACAATAAACATATAGGATGGAGTGGGGTATCAAAAAATTATACATCAAGACCGAGAAAGAAACACCATATTTTTTATTTTCTTAGCCATTGAGGGGGAGGGAAGGAAAAAAGACAAAATTTTTGTTTTTCTAAGCTTTAAAAAAAGGAATGGACAAGGAAAAGAGGAAAATTTATTTAAAGATTTATTATTTTAACTTAAACACAGGGAAAATAAAGGCCAATTACAAAAAGAGAGTCTTATAAAATGGGAGTGAAAAATATAAGCATTAAAAATATTCAATATCGCGTTCATTGAGACTAAAATAAAAAAACTACGTATGCTCAAATATATCTATAAAATGCCTATTTAATACGTAATTTTTAACGAAGAAAAGAATAAGACCAACTCCATTACACTAGGACTAGCCGTTCTCGAGATATTTTAGTTTTTTTGTATTTTCTCTACGCCACCTTTGAAAAGAAGTCCAGTTATCAAATGAGAACAAATGTTGAATTAAAAGTGAATTATATGTAATAAAAATAAAAAGAACGTGAGAATTTGCAGGGAAAGTCATGTGCTGCCCACATCAGATTTTTACTTTCCCTGCAATACATGGTAATGTATAGGGAAAGTATTGGAATCATGTCGAAAATCGCAACTCGAGTTTTCGACGGATCTACACGTTTCGAGACCTCTAGAATACGAAAAAACTATTTTTAGCGTGACGTCTGTGTGTGTGTCTGTCTGTCTGTGCAGATTTTGTATCCACTCTAACTAAAAAACTAATTGACCGAATTTCATAAAATTCGGTAGGTAAGTCACTTGTGCACGAATCTGGTGCTGATTAGTTTTGGATATGACTCGGATTTAAAGAACCCGCCTTTTTTTGCGAAATGGCCCACAAAAGCTTGTATCCACTCTAACTGAAAAACTAATGGACCGAATTTCACAAAATTTGGTAGATAAATCGCTTGTAAACCACCCTGGTGCTGATTAGATTTTGGTATAATTCGGAAAAAAATAACCTGCCTTTTTTTGCACAATGGCCCGCAAAAATCATCAAAATCTAAACTTAAGAACAACGTATGCTCAAATATAGCCACTAAATGCTTGTTAAATACGTAATTTTTAGCGAGGAAAAGAATAAGACCAACCCCATTACACTAGGACTATCCGTTCTCGAGATATTTTAGTTTTTCTTATTTTTCCTACACCATTTTTGAAAATAAGTCCAGTTTTCAAATGAGAACGAAAATTGAATTAAAAGTGAATTAAATTTAATTTAAATAAATAGAACGTGAATATAAGTCTGCAGGGAAAGTCATGTGCTGCCCACATCAGATTTTTACCTTCCCTGCAATACATGGTAATGTATAGGGAAAGTATTGGAATCATGTCGAAAATCGCAACTCGAGTTTTCGACGGATCTACACGTTTCGAGACCTCTAGAATACGAAAAAACCATTTTTAGCGTGACGTCTGTGTGTGTGTCTGTCTGTCTGTGTGTCTGTCTGTCTGTGCAGATTTTGTATCCACTCTAACTAAAAAACTAATGGACCGAATTTCACAAAATTTGGTAGGTAAGTCACTTGTGAGCGAGTCTGGTGCTGATTAGTTTTGGGTACGATTTGGAATAAAAGAACCTGCCTTTTTTTTGCGAAATGGCCCGCAAAAGCTTGTATCCACTCTAACTGAAAAACTACTGGACCGAATTTCACAAAATTCGGTAGATAAGTCACGAGTCCCTTGTGGGTTACCCTGGTGCTGATTAGATTTTGGTACGATTCGGAAAAAAATAACCTGCCTTTTTTTGCAAAATGGCCCGCAAAAATCGTCAAAATCTAAACTAAAGAACTAGGTATACTCAAATATATCCATTAAATGCTCGTTTAATACGTAATTTTTAACGACGAAAATAATAAGACCAACCCCATCACACTAGGACTAGCCGTTCTCGAGATATTTTAGTTTTCCGTATTTTCTCCACGCCACCTTTGAAAATAAGTCCGGTTACCGAAAGAGAACGAAAATTGAATTAAAAGTGAAATAAATTTAATTAAAATAAAGAGAACGTTAATATAAGTCTGCAGGGAAAGTCATGTGCTGCCCACATCAGATTTTTACTTTCCCTGCAGTACATGGTAATGTATAGGGAAAGTACTGGAATCATGCCGAAAATCACAACTCGAGTTTTCGACGGATCTAGACGTTTCGAGACCTCTAGAATACGAAAAAACTATTTTTAGCGTGACGTCTGTGTGTGTGTCTGTGTGTCTGTCTGTGTGTCTGTGTGTCTGTCTGTCTGTGTGTCTGTGTGTCTGCCTGTGCAGATTTTGTATCCACTCTAACTAAAAAACTAATTGACCAATTTTCATAAAATTTGGTAGGTAAGTCACTTGTGGGCGAATCTGGTGCTGATTAGTTTTGGGTACGATTGGGGATAAAAGAATCCGCCTTTTTTTGCGAAATGGCCCGCAAAAGCTTGTATCCACTCTAGCTAAAAATCTAATGGACCGAATTTTACAAAATTTGGTAGATAAGTCGCTTGTGGGTCACCCTGGTGCTAATTAGATTTTGGTACGATTTGGAAAAAAATAACCTGCCTTTTTTTGCAAAATGGCCCGCAAAAATCTTCAAAATTTAAAATAAGAAACTACGTATGCTCAAATATATCCATTAAAAGCTTGTTTTATACGTAATTTTTAACGAAGAAAAGAATAAGACCAACCGCATTACACTAGGACTAGCCGTTCTCGAGATATTTTTGTTTTTTCGTATTTCTCTACGCCACCTTTGAAAATAAGTGAAGTTACCAAATGAGAACGAAAATTGAATTAAAAGTGAATTAAATTTAATTAAAATAAAGAGAACGTGGATATAAGTCTGCAGGGAAAGTCATGTGCTGCCCACATCAGATTTTTCTTTCTTGCAGTCACAGGGAGTAGGGGGTGCTAAAAATATTTTTTTTAAAATGTTTTCTAGTTTTGGATAAAATAATGTGTGAAAAATCCAGGTAATTTTCATAGATAAATCAACCACAACCTAAATACTGGGAAAATAAAGCTTTCAGGTTGACTAAAAAAGAGGGGGAGCAAAAAATGTATGTGAGAAGGGTGACGATTATATAAAAGAAAGAATAGTATTTCAAATATTCGCATGGGGTCAAAAATTTGGACGCTTTGAGATGAGAATAAAATTACCAAATTTTTCATTTTGTAGTTATTGGGGTAGGAAGCAGTAAAATGCCAATCTTCCTTTTTCTTAGTTCTGGAAAAGTGAATGAACAAAAACCTCTAAAATATTTTTCAGAGATACATCAACCCAACTCAAATGCAGGAAAAATAACGCAGAGAGTTCAGAAAGTTCAGGTTGAATAAAATATATGGGGGCGGGGGGTGGGGGTGATATTGAAATGCCTGGAGAGAGATTTAGAATTAAAAATATTAATAATATCTAAGTGGAGTACGAAAAAATAGGGCACATAGAGATTGAAAGAAATATTTAAATTTTTTAATTCAATGGAGAAGGGGAGAAGACTGTGAAAAAAAGACTAAATTTTATTTCTTTCTTAATTGCAGAAAAAGTAATAAATAAACACCCCTGAAACAATTTTTAGAGATACATAAACCCAACCATATAAAGGAAAAATAACAAAGATGTTCTAGCTTATTAGGAAACGAAGGGATAAAAATGTAATGAACAGGAACAAAAAACCCAACTGAAATATTTGAATGACGTTTTAAAAAATACAAATTATCCAGTCTAAAAAATGGCAATTTTTCGGCGGATCTACACGATTCAAGCACTCTAGAACCCGAAAAAACTATTTTTAGCGTGACGTGCGTGTGTGTGTTTAATGTGCAATGTGTATATCCACTCTAGCTTAGAAACTAATTGAATAAATTTCACAAAATTTGGTACATAAGTCACTTATGGGTTATAATGGGGCTAATTAGATTTTGGTACGATTTGTAGGAGAAAAAAAAAGAATCTGCCTTTTCTGTTAAATAACCCGCAAAAATCGTTAAAATCTAAAATGAAAGACTATATATGGTCAAATGTATAAATTAAATACTTGTTCCACATAATTTTTGACGAAGAAAATAATAAGTAAGACCAATCCCATTACTCTAGGCCTAACCGCTCTTGAGATATTTGAAATTTTCATATTTTTAAACCGATGCTTTTGAAAATACGCCCAGTTGCCAGATGAAAACGAAAACTTAATCAAAACCGAAAATTTAGTGTTATTTCAAACAATTATCCATGTTATTTTGTGCAATTACATTCAATTAAATGAATTATGAAGGAAATAAATAGAAAATTAATTTGAGTCTGTAGGGATAGTCACGTGCTTCTTACATTAGATTGTTTTTCACTTTTTTCTTCACTGAATGGGGGAGAGTACTTTCTTTTTTTTTTAACCCAGACCGCCCGACCTACCGGAAGATGTAAGGCTAGAGAGAGAGTACTGTAGAAAACATTATTTCCCTGTTTTTCAGCGGTAGAAAAAGAATTGAACAAATGCATCTGAAGTACTACTTTTAACTATATGGAGCCCTTTATGAACAGTACGGATTCACGTGTTTATTTAAAATTTTTTTTTACATTCCAATGTTCTCCTTCAAGTATCTCAACGATGTTATGTTACAAAATTGAAACGTAAATTTTATTAATGTGATTAAAAATGTTAATTTATTTTTCATTTAGATTAATTTTATAAAGATAGATTGAGTTCAGGTCCTGTGAGCATCAATATGTCCTACCTTAATTTTTTCAATGAGTCCATCCAGCTCTGCTTTCAATTCATTCTCATCTGCTTCTTTATCCTGCAATGAACAAAACGTTGAGTTAATCGCATTTTATTGAACTAAAGGGCAAAAGTGATGTTCATACAATAAGCTCTTAAAATCTGGTGAGAGAGACCTCATTTAATTTTCTCATATTCTCATATATCATATTTTTATCATATCATATATCATATTTCTCATATTTTATGTTTTAATCATGTGCATCACAATATACTATATCTAGCAGAAACAACAAGCATACAACTATAATAGAAGGTCTTTTATTTCACTTCTTTAAGACGTACAAAATTAAAAAGGCCACAGTGCTTTCGATCGTACATACGCTCTTCATCAGTGGCTACATGGAAATAGGAATGATAGTTCATATATAGACCAGAAAAGGTGACACATTTGCATAAATACAATTATCAATAAACTTACGTTTATCTAAGGAGAATCCAAAAATACAAAACATTTTGCACAGATTAAAAAAATCGAGCATAAATCACGAAAAGAACAGTAAAAATTTACAATTTTATTACAGAATTTTCAAATTCAAAAAAAAAAAAAAAAGGGGGGGCAATTTAATCGCATTTTATTGAACTAAAAGAAAAAAAGAATTTTTTTTTTTTAACTTTTTTGAATTTGAAAATTCTGTAATAAAATTGTAAACTTTTACAGTTCTTTTCGTGATTTATGCTCGATTTTTTGAATCTGTGCAAAATGTTTTGTATTTTTGGATTCTCCTTAGATAAACGTAAGTTTATTGATAATTGTATTTATGCAAATTTATCACCTTTTCTGGTTTATATATGAACGATCATTCCTATTTCCATGTAGCCACTGATGAAGAGCGTATTTACACTCGAAAGCGCTCTGGCCTTTTAAAGTTTTGTACGTCTTAAAGAAGTAAAACAAAAGACCTTCTATTATAGTTGTGTGCTTGTTGTTTCTGCTGGTTGAAATCAGACGTGATGTCAATTTTATTTGTACTATATCTAGTTTCAGTTACTTTATGTATCTGCCTTATCTAGTTTCAGTTACTTTATGTATCTGCCTTATCTAGTTTCAGTTACTTTATGTATCTGCCTTATCTAGTTTCAGTTACTTTATGTATCTGCCTTATCTAGTTTCAGTTACTTTATGTATCTGCCTTATCTAGTTTCAGTTACTTTATGTATCTGCCTTATCTAGTTTCAGATACTTTATGTATCTGCCTTATCTAGTTTCAGTTACTTTATGTATCTGCCTTATCTAGTTTCAGTTACTTTATGTATCTGCCTTATCTAGTTTCAGTTACTTTATGTATCTGCCTTATCTAGTTTCAGTTACTTTATGTATCTGCCTTATCTAGTTTCAGTTACTTTATGTATCTGCCTTATCTAGTTTCAGTTACTTTATGTATCTGCCTTATCTAGTTTCAGTTACTTTATGTATCTGCCTTATCTAGTTTCAGTTACTTTATGTATCTGCCTTATCTAGTTTCAGATACTTTATGTATCTGCCTTATCTAGTTTCAGTTACTTTATGTATCTGCCTTATCTAGTTTCAGTTACTTTATGTATCTGCCTTATCTAGTTTCAGTTACTTTATGTATCTGCCTTATCTAGTTTCAGTTACTTTATGTATCTGCCTTATCTAGTTTCAGTTACTTTATGTATCTGCCTTATCTAGTTTCAGTTACTTTATGTATCTGCCTTATCTAGTTTCAGTTACTTTATGTATCTGCCTTATCTAGTTTCAGTTACTTTATGTATCTGCCTTATCTAGTTTCAGATACTTTATGTATCTGCCTTATCTAGTTTCAGTTACTTTATGTATCTGCCTTATCTAGTTTCAGTTACTTTATGTATCTGCCTTATCTAGTTTCAGTTACTTTATGTATCTGCCTTATCTAGTTTCAGTTACTTTATGTATCTGCCTTATCTAGTTTCAGTTACTTTATGTATCTGCCTTATCTAGTTTCAGTTACTTTATGTATCTGCCTTATCTAGTTTCAGTTACTTTATGTATCTGCCTTATCTAGTTTCAGATACTTTATGTATCTGCCTTATCTAGTTTCAGTTACTTTATGTATCTGCCTTATCTAGTTTCAGTTACTTTATGTATCTGCCTTATCTAGTTTCAGATACTTTATGTATCTGCCTTATCTAGTTTCAGTTACTTTATGTATCTGCCTTATCTAGTTTCAGTTACTTTATGTATCTGCCTTATCTAGTTTCAGATACTTTATGTATCTGCCTTATCTAGTTTCAGTTACTTTATGTATCTGCCTTATCTAGTTTCAGTTACTTTATGTATCTGCCTTATCTAGTTTCAGATACTTTATGTATCTGCCTTATCTAGTTTCAGTTACTTTATGTATCTGCCTTATCTAGTTTCAGTTACTTTATGTATCTGCCTTATCTAGTTTCAGATACTTTATGTATCTGCCTTATCTAGTTTCAGTTACTTTATGTATCTGCCTTATCTAGTTTCAGTTACTTTATGTATCTGCCTTATCTAGTTTCAGATACTTTATGTATCTGCCTTATCTAGTTTCAGTTACTTTATGTATCTGCCTTATCTAGTTTCAGATACTTTATGTATCTGCCTTATCTAGTTTCAGTTACTTTATGTATCTGCCTTATCTAGTTTCAGTTACTTTATGTATCTGCCTTATCTAGTTTCAGTTACTTTATGTATCTGCCTTATCTAGTTTCAGTTACTTTATGTATCTGCCTTATCTAGTTTCAGTTACTTTATGTATCTGCCTTATCTAGTTTCAGTTACTTTATGTATCTGCCTTATCTAGTTTCAGTTACTTTATGTATCTGCCTTATCTAGTTTCAGTTACTTTATGTATCTGCCTTATCTAGTTTCAGTTACTTTATGTATCTGCCTTATCTAGTTTCAGTTACTTTATGTATCTGCCTTATCTAGTTTCAGTTACTTTATGTATCTGCCTTATCTAGTTTCAGTTACTTTATGTATCTGCCTTATCTAGTTTCAGTTACTTTATGTATCTGCCTTATCTAGTTTCAGTTACTTTATGTATCTGCCTTATCTAGTTTCAGTTACTTTATGTATCTGCCTTATCTAGTTTCAGTTACTTTATGTATCTGCCTTATCTAGTTTCAGTTACTTTATGTATCTGCCTTATCTAGTTTCAGTTACTTTATGTATCTGCCTTATCTAGTTTCAGTTACTTTATGTATCTGCCTTATCTAGTTTCAGTTACTTTATGTATCTGCCTTATCTAGTTTCAGTTACTTTATGTATCTGCCTTATCTAGTTTCAGTTACTTTATGTATCTGCCTTATCTAGTTTCAGTTACTTTATGTATCTGCCTTATCTAGTTTCAGTTACTTTATGTATCTGCCTTATCTAGTTTCAGTTACTTTATGTATCTGCCTTATCTAGTTTCAGTTACTTTATGTATCTGCCTTATCTAGTTTCAGTTACTTTATGTATCTGCCTTATCTAGTTTCAGTTACTTTATGTATCTGCCTTATCTAGTTTCAGTTACTTTATGTATCTGCCTTATCTAGTTTCAGTTACTTTATGTATCTGTCTTATCGAGTTTACCTTGGTATCTACACAAAAAATTCCAAAGAGATATACGTGCCTTTGTTCTTGATACATTGTATCCACACACAGACGGATACCTTTCCAAACTTACTCGAAATGTATTCAGAAGGTCTTAAAATGTGCTTCCCCGTTAAAATCCCGATTAAAAAAAAATGGGGGAAAACAATATTTTCACCATATAATGAGACGGTAAAAATAGTGTTCGAAAAGTTGTAAATGTTTTAGATAAACGTATGTGATGTTTCAAGAGAAAGTGCAAAGTAAAATAGCTTAGGGGAATTTTATGCTGTTTAAAAATCCTTTTATAGTAGGTGCAGAATGAGGAATTAAGAACGTAAAAAAGATGGCGACAAGTTCCTTGATGTGAATAACATCTATGCTTGTGGTATTTGTTGGGAAAATCAGAGCGTTACGAAAAATATAAACATTTCAGACGCTTATATCTCCGAAGTTAATAGATGGAAATGGAAATAATTTTTCTTGTTTTTCTTTGGAAATAGGGTCCAAATTATGAATATATGAAAATAATTTTAATATTTTAGTATTTTGAACTTTTAAAAACTTAAATAAATACTTATCCGAGCTTTTTTTTTTTTCCCCATTTATCTTACTTTCACTCAAAATGTCTTCGAAACTGTAATAGATATAAATAAATAAACGGCTAAGACATATGTTAGGAAATTTAGTTTCTAGATCTATATTTATTTTAAAAGAAAACTCTTATATTTTCGAGTAATCGCATTGTCAAGTTGAAGAAGATTGGAAATTTTCCATTTTTCAAGTTTGTAATGCTTATATCTCAAAAGTTAAAAGTGCTAGCTATGAATAATAAGCAAACATTTGTAGCTCTTTTAAAGCCCTGTAAGTGTATATAATTGGATTTTGAACCAAATCTTAGTTTTTGAAGTATAGTGGTTATAATTTTGATATTTTAGTATTTTAACCTGGGTTTTCCAATGGGTGGCGAAGCTGTAATATTTAAAATGTCAGAATTGTTGAGTTCAATTTGTTTACTTACTCCTTGGTGAAATACTGATTCATAAGTGCGAGCTATTTTATTTTATTTAACAAAAATTAGGAGATTAAATAAACTTGGGGATTCTAAAAATATTTAATGATTGGTAAGGTTTAAATAGAATAGATGGAAATGTACGTATTGAAGTACGTATTTATGCGCCACCAGGGAAGTTTATATATTAACTTCAACACTAAACCTTGTCAGATATAGTGTAAAAACTTAATTTATATACCGCCAAGTAAGTTAGTGAAATATTTGATATTTTGGCATGTGGAGTGTGATATTTTGTCTATGGTCGAAGTATCCAGATGAAATAGGAGAAAAAAAAATTAAAAGCCCGCTATAAATAGTTTGAGTCATTTGCAGCACTTTGAAAGCCTGTTAATGAAACACACGAGTCTCAAAAAATTGAATAAACTTATTAAACTTTACTGGCGTTTTATTTTACAAAATGCTGTTCATGTAAAAACATTTCGGCTTCGGATTGAAACCCCGTCGATTTTTCTCCTTATTTAGCAGCATGCGTTTGCCAATTTTACAGGGATTCATGATATATTTTTTCCATTTAATCTGTTTAAAAGTATTACGTATATATTACATTTTTTCGACATGGTTAACTTTTGCTTAGTTGAAGTACTTTAACTAGCACTGAGTAATTCGAAATACGTTTAAATTGCTACTAAATTAAAAAAAAAAAGGTTATGACGCTTCGTATTAAACGTTTAAAACACAAAATATTATGCGAATATTTTTGATCACCGATAGTTTTACGATGGCCACTGCAGCTACAAAGGGCCGTAGAAGCAATGTTGCAGAAAAAAAAAATAGTTGGCCACGGCAAGAATTGTGAGTGAAGAGCGCCATGAACTCAAAACGCTTGAAAATCACTGCTCTAAATAGTCATGCAAGCAATGCTTAATTTTAAATGCACGTATAACTGAAAGAACATTTTAAGTTTCAGAATATTTTTTGATTTTTGATGAATCTATTTACTTATTCTTCTAAAAAATTAAAAGTTTCTTTCCATTGCGTATAACTTTTTATGCATTCTTTTTCGGTGCGATAGACATGCAATTTTTCTGAAACCCGAATATTTAAAGGGAAATAGCTTTTATAATGCATTTCCCACTTGCGGGACAAACTAACATGTTGACAGATATATAATTCCCCCTTGTTGAGACCAGAAAGGATCAATATTAGCCGTCTACGAGATACTCTTTGACGTCACAGGATGAGTCTATTCTTTTGGTAGGTTGGGCCGCCCGTAGTTCTCTGACGTAATTCTGTTCGTGAAATTTGAGTCAGTTATGACGTCCCAAGATGTTGAGAAATAAAAAAAGGATTTTTTTTTTCGTTCCCATAAGTCGGAAAGTAGATCGAAGTTGTTTTCGCGTCTGACTTTTAAGAAACGTACGTGTTTATTTTTGCAGAGTTCTAGACGTGAAACAAACTTTGCAGTTTGTCCCGGAGCTGCAAGGAATTTTAAAAGATCTATTTTTAAAGAGAAATAATAAAAAACAATAATTCAAAACAGAGTATATTCTTATGCGGAGCAGAGAATTTAAATACTATTTCAGAACATATTCGTATGTATTCGCAACATAACTATATCGTGAATATAACTTTTTTTTTGTAAAAAGTTTGATATGCATTGGTACAGCGGTTTACACCACCTCCTAAGGAATTATTTTGTTTGCAGATGGCATGATTAATCACCACAGAGGTTAGAAAAATTGTGGCCCATAGCATGTTTTCTTACTGCCAATGCAGTTTGAGATATCAAATTTGTTTTATAAAATAGGGAATTTATTTAGATAAAACACGCTCAAATTTGAAAATTTTCTAGATCTAATTTTTTAGATTTCGCATCTCATTTTCGAGTATCTAATTTTCTCATTTATTTATTGAAGTTCAGTCTGTTCATTGAAGTTCACTGTTTTTTTTTCTCGATTCTGTCACTCAAGATCTTATCTGCACCCTGATATATGAAATGAGTATGAATATTGTGATGTTGGGATCTGAATATTGAGATTTAATTATGGTTGTAAATGCCCGTCTCAATTTACCTTTCTTCTGCTCTCAGAATGTGCACACGTTTGGTTTAACATTAAATTTGTTCTACAACGGGATATTAATTTTTACAGAATATAAGCATATTGGAGAGTTGCATTGTAAAAAAAAAACGATAAACAGAAGAGAAGACACACAGGAAGAGACGAAGAAGATGGTATTTAAGAATTTTAAAAATTAAATCTGAAGTCAAGAAGTAGGAGGAGAAGGATGTGCAAAACTTTTTCGGAAATGTAATTGGGTGAAGATTATGGGAAGTACAAATGAACAACAGATATTTTTTTAACAACATTCCTGTAATCCAGTGTTTCTCTAAAATCGATCTACAGTGTCAGACTCCACTTGACCTTTTCATATCTACATATTTCATATTATTTATATCGACTTGTAATCAGTAGCAGAATAAAAAAAATATCTTCATTAGTTACGTTCGCTAGTTATTATTTAATTTTTTCTTTTTAGTAAAAATTCTTTAAAAATTAATGCTATCAAATTGGCAACGTGCCTATTACGCTGATAAATAGGAAGCTTATTGCTCTAATATATTAATACATTAGCAGTATACCCGTTCTTCGCACGGAAAATATAATATAAAGGAACATAACATTCACAATTACGTGTAAATTCCTATAGTGTTCTAAATAACTTTGTTATTCAAAATATTCGATTAAAATATTTAATTTAATTTTTCTAAAAAAATGCATACGAATCTCTGGGCTCGATATACAAAATTATTTTCACAGGCAGATCTGAAGAATAAAGCATCCTGGACCAGTTTGTAAACAAATTTAGAAAAAAATGTTTTTTAATTCTTATAAAACGGCAGAGATTATCTGGAAAATCGTACTTATGCAAAACATTGAATTTTCATCGATTCGGTGTCATTTTGTTAAGTTTAGCGTCATTTTACTAATTTGGCGACATTTTAAAAACCACCAAATTTATCGCCAAGTGGGACTGGCAGTCCCGCTTGGTGACAAATTGACGAAACATCACCACATACTATCCCCTAATAAAACACAATTAATTTTATTTATTTAGCGCAATTTTATCAATTTCAAGATATTTTTATGGATTTACAAATATTTTTATCAATTTGGCGACATTTTAAAAATTCGCTAAATGTGTTACTAAGTAGAACGATTGGACTGACAGACAAATGCTACAGAAACATCATTACAGTACTGTCTTCTAACAAAACAAAATTAATTTCATTGATTTAGCTTCGTTTTTACTAATTTGGCGATATTTTCGTCAATTTGGCAGCGTTTCAGAAAAGTTGCCAAGTTAGCGATATCCCGCCAAATGCATAGATCTGAAGAATAATACCGGGTGGTCAGAATTAAAACACCCCTACTCTGAGCTCTCTATACATCGAACTACTCAGTGTAAAGGCTCCAAAATTGTTGAACCTACTAGTCAAGACATGGGGAAAGGGATTACGCGAAAAAAAAAATAGTTCCAGAAACACCGATACGTGGCGCTGTACAACAGAAAATATGCTGAAAAGACACAAAATAATCACAAAAAAACAAACACATGCGATATGGAATTTTTCCTTTTCAATTTCTTTTGCTGATATGAAGAAAAAAAGAAGATAAAAAAGTGAAGAAACTTTAACTGTCATTGTAACTGCAATTTCGTACTGTAAGCACAAAAATTTGCATAAACCCTTGGTTTGCAGCTACAATGTTCTGGGCATAAAAGGGGGATAAAACTGGGAAATTTTCATTCTTATCAGCGATGGCTGTCATACTGCCAGAACGCGATTTGCTTGTGAAGCTGTTTTAAGAAAACAAAGGACATCCTGCAGCTGCATTTCGAGAGTTTCGTCGACTTAAGAATTTGCGCAAAGGACCATTACTTCCACAAGCTCTCAAGAGAATGATCGCTCGATTCGAGAAAACTGGACATCTTGGAGTTCAACCGGGTCGAGGACGCAAATCGACTAGTTCAGATGTCGTTGACGATGTTGCCACCGCTATTGTTGAACAATCAATGGATAACGTTATACACAGCATTCCCTGCATCTATAAGGTCCTTGTGATATGAATGTTTGGTACGTTCGAATAAAATGTGTTACAAATGTGTATTTTGTGTCTTTTCAGCATATTTTCTGTTGTACAGCGCCACCTATCGGTGTTTCTGGAACTAATTTTTTTTTCGCGTAATCCCTTTCCCCATGTCTTGAATAGTATGTTCAACAATTTTGGAGCCTTTGCACTGAGTAGTTCGATCTATATAGAGCTCAGAGTAGGGATGTTTTAATTCTGTGCACCCGGTATATCCTGATCCCGTTTGTATATACTAAATGGAAACACTTAATTTGTATTAGAAGATATATACCCGTTCTACTCTTATTCTATTATTTCTACAATAGGCTAAATGAGCTTATTGGCTAAACACAATATATGAGTTTATTAGCTAAACACAATATATAAGTTTAAAAACTTTTTGCCAAAATAAATGGAAGTGATTTAAGCAGTCCGCAATTAATATAATTAAAAGAAAAATCAAATCGTTCATTTATAAGACATATTTTTATATCCATTTATTTATTATTCAAATCGAAAAAATAATAATAAAAATTAACAAACACATTTGATTTAATTACGTTACTGAGCAACGTGATACAAGAAATAACATTCCTCATTAAATGCAGATAATTGAATAACCATTTTGATTTCTTAATACTTTTCATTGTTGAGTAAGAGCCTGTGAAAAATAAACTATGGTGAATGAGTTTCCATTTAAATTCATGTTTCAAACCTGCGATTTTCAAAAGTGACTGATTAGCGTAAAAGTCTCTCACCAGACTCAAAGATAGAGTTTTAATTCACTTTTACGTTTTAAACCAGCGATTTCCAACCTTTTTCGTTTGGAGGAACTAGGAAATTAGAGAGTAGAACTCTTAGGGAAAAGTTTCGTTTTCCATTAATATCTCGATAAACCCTGGCCTTAGAAACTCGAAACATGGACTAAATTTTAAGAGAGGCTATTTCAAGGCTACCCACAAAATGTCATGAAATTCGGTTTGGCCGTTCTCCCATGATGATGAGATAAACAGACAGACATATTTTCAATTTTATTTATTTAGATTAATCAATATTATAATCAACGTTATTTATATGCATCATTGATTATATATAAATGTCATAACTTGTATATAAAAAATAATAAATAATAAATGTCCAATAAATTGTAAAATGTTCATTTTTGCATTGATTACATTATTGTCATTTATCCGGGAATTATCCTATTTCTTCATAAGAAATAAAGGTATGAAAATATTATATTTTGAATAATTCGAGTTTTAACAATGCCAGTTACTGAAAAGTCTTTCCCGTTCTAGTTTATCACGTAATATATCAATGCTTAAACTGTTGATAGTGATGCGTACATTTGTTTGAGTTGTCGTGTCCACACACACACACACACACACACACACGCACACACATACACATATATTCAGGAGGTCGTTAAATGGGCTTATACGTCAAAGTCTTGAATTCGAAAATATTTAAAGAAACAATATTTTTCCTACATATTTGTGGCGTGGCTCCGCTGAAAAACTTACAATTACACCTTGGCCGCTGATCGTACTTACGCATGCCACTTGCTCGATTACCGAGCATAACTCCAGGTTAAGATTAATTGGAAAATGCATCACGAGAACACACAATAAATACTAATTAACGTTAATAAAGCTTTTATTTTAAAATACTTATAGTTAAACTTGTTACTTAAATTTAAAAACACAAAAATAACATCTTAAATTCATACAATACATTTACAGTTCGCTAAGTCGTAGGCATTGAATAGTGATCAATCTTAAATTCATACAATACATTTACAGTTCGCTAAGTCGTAGGCATTGAATAATGATCATTATGATCTGTCCCCTCTATCTCTAGTTTTAATTATCATAGTAACCA
This sequence comes from Amaurobius ferox, assembly GCA_951213105.1. Lineage (NCBI taxonomy): Eukaryota > Metazoa > Arthropoda > Arachnida > Araneae > Amaurobiidae > Amaurobius > Amaurobius ferox. The sequence continues at coordinate 108,334,516 of OX578136.1, forward strand.
ACGAGTTATGTAGTTAGAATCCTTATTAAACTCTAATTTTATTCTCTGGTACTCAGCCTGCAGCGGAAGAGGACAAAAGGACTTACCCCTTTACAGCACGGGCAGGAACACATAGGGACGGCTCTCCTTCCAGCACTTGACCAGAACTTGACTTCTCAAAAAACCCAACTGTCTTCTCTCTCAACTCTTTTTTTCTTCCTCGGGAAAACGGACAACCCCCTGGCCTGGCCCCATAGCTGACGCTTGGCCGCTATAGGTTGTGAAGCCCATAAATTCAGTGACGCGGCCGGGCTCTATCGAATCACTGGATTTGGCCCCTTCCAAAGGGTTGGCTAAAATTGGGGGGGGGGGGCTCTAGCCCTCTTGCAGGTGTCCATTTTATTTAAAAATAACATAGCGTCCTTTGCCACTTTCTCACGACTGCAGCTGGTCTCATACTCAGGGCAATGGAATTTCGAACGTTTCCAAAGAGAGAGGGGGGGGGGGGGGTAATACTTCATAGAAGTGAAGTGGCGACAGGAAAATTCCAATACTGTCCCACGACAATATTAATATGAGAACGTAAAAATGCACGTTAAACGTTTTAAAAGTACCATAAGCATTTTATGAGTTTATGGAACAAAATAAGCGCAATTAGAATTTTACTTCTCAGAACAGATACAAGAAATAAAAGACCTTCGGACCCAGAATTTTTCCTTGACCAAAATTTTCTCAAAAATATACAAGAGGGGTAAAAATCCAAAAAAATTTACACATACGGTGCACATACTGATACATAGACAACTGACGTAAATGCTGAAAAACGAAATGAATTTTTACAAGTGGTCCTTCAGAAAATGAAGAAAATAATACAGTTGGTTTTGGGAGCGTAATACAAGCACATTCGTCAGGAATATTAACTACTCGAATTATTGTGGTTGTTTAAAAACCGTCCTATACATTATGTTGCAATGTCATATACACTATGTTGCGTGTTGTCTTTAGCGACGAATTCCGCTTCTTTCTCAGTGCTTATGATCGCCACATACATTTGGCTACTACATTTGGCTGTGGAATCGAAGGTTGCCCACGAGTATTCTATCTAGTAACGAAATCAAAATAAAGATGCTAAGTTCAGTGATTCAAAATGTTGCCATTTTTATATACTGCAACTTTTATAGCGTTCATATTGCGAATTTAATACAACCGCTTTTCATCTGAAATGGCAACAGTCATGCAAATGGGTAGTTTGATAGAGAAATAAATGAAACGAATGATTAAGAGAGGGTTCTAACCTTGCTCTCTACTGAAACAGATCGCATCTTCTAGTAACGGAATCAAAATAAAGATGCTTAGTCCAGTGATTCAAAATGTTGCCATTTTTATATACTGCAACTTTTATAGCGTTCATATTGCGAATTTAATACAACCGCTTTTCATCTGAAATGGCAACAGTCATGCAAATGGGTAGTTTGATAGAGAAATAAATGAAACGAATAATTAAGAGAGGGTTCTAACCTTGCTCTCTACTGAAACAGATCGCATCTTCTGGTAACGGAATCAAAATAAAGATGCTTAGTTCAGTGATTCAAAATGTTGCCATTTTTATATACTGCAACTTTTATAGAGGTCATATTGCGAATTCAATACAACCGCTTTTCATCTGAAATGGCAACAGTCATGCAAATGGGTAGTTTGATAGAGAAATAAATGAAACGAATGATTAAGAGAGGGTTCTAACCTTGCTCTCTACTGAAACAGATCGCATCTTCTAGTAACGGAATCAAAATAAAGATGCTTAGTCCAGTGATTCAAAATGTTGCCATTTTTATATACTGCAACTTTTATAGCGTTCATATTACGAATTTAATACAACCGCTTTTCATCTGAAATGGCAACAGTCAGGCAAATGGGTAGTTTGATAGAGAAATAAATGAAACGAATGATTAAGAGAGGGTTCTAACCTTGCTCTCTACTGAAACAGATCGCATCTTCTAGTAACGGAATCAAAATAAAGATGCTTAGTCCAGTGATTCAAAATGTTGCCCTTTTTATATACTGCAACTTTTATAGAGTTCATATTGCGAATTCAATACAACCGCTTTTCATCTGAAATGGCAACAGTCATGCAAATGGGTAGTTTGATAGGGAAATAAATGAAACGAATGATTAAGAGAGGATTCTAACCTTGCTCTCTACTGAAATAGATCGCATCTTCTAGTAACGGAATCAAAATAAAGATGCTTAGTCCTGTGATTCAAAATGTTGCCATTTTTATATACTGCAACTCTGCAACTTTTATAGAGTTCATATTGCGAATTTAATACAACCGCTTTTCATCTGAAATGGCAACAGTCATGCAAATGGGTAGTTTGATAGAGAAATAAATGAAACGAATGATTAAGAGAGGGTTCTAACCTTGCTCTCTACTGAAACAGATCGCATCTTCTAGTAACGGAATCAAAATAAAGATGCTTACTCCAGTGATTCAAAATGTTGCCATTTTTATATACTGCAACTTTTATAGCGTTCATATTGCGAATTTAACTCAACCGCTTTTCATCTGAAATGGCAACAGTCATGCAAATGGGTAGTTTGATAGAGAAATAAATGAAATGAATGATTAAGAGAGGGTTCTAACCTTGCTCTCTACTGAAACAGATCGCATCTTCTAGTAACGGAATCAAAATAAAGATGATTAGTCCAGTGATTTAAAATGTTGCCATTTTTATATACTGCGACTTTTATAGAGTTCATATTGCGAATTTAATACAACCGCTTTTCATCTGAAATGGCAACAGTCATGCAAATGGGTAGTTTGATAGAGAAATAAAGAAACGAATGATTAAGAGAGGGTTCTAACCTTGCTCTCTACTGAAGCAGATCGCATCTTCCCCAGCATTATGTTTGCTTTCGTTATGGAAGACAGGGTCGGCCCATCGCCATCCTTCAAAGAGAACGAACAACGTGAATGTGAAGCAAAATAGAATGAATATTTGGAATTCTAATCTAACAATTACAAAAAGTCATAGTTAGATTTTATTAGTATACATGTATTCAGTTTGCTTATGTTATAGTAAGAAAAGAGTACTGCAATTCCGAAATAATTTTATTTTGAAATTTGAGCAGAAATGCACTTTTGAACATAACTTGAAAAGACTCGTGAACATGTTATAGGAATTTCGAAAGGATTGCTGTTTATCTAAGCCAGTGGCGTAATCAAGGAAAGTTTTAAGCGTTCAGAGTCATAACTCTATTAAGAACAATATCCATGTTATGAGCGGATATTGATTAGTGATGAAAAAATTTATGCGGTGCATCGATATGGCTCATTGATACGTAGGATTTAGTGGTGTATCAATATCATTCCTTTCTGTACATATACTGTATCGTATATATACGATTTCTGACATCGATAATCAAATTTTCTGAATCTTGCGTTTTGCAATTTGGAAATTGGTCTATAAAGATTAAATTAGAAGCTAATTTACAACATTTATATTTACAAACTATAACAATTATCAGTAAGTAGAAAACACCTTGCAAGGGATACGGAAAACTTAAGCAATGTATTTAAACACATATAAAACAAAAAATTTTGTTTTATTTGTGCTTGAATACATAGCTCAAGTTTTCCTTAACATATATATATAACAGATATGACATTATAACATTTATTTGCAATTTTTGTTACAACATTTTACAATTTGTAACAATATTTATTATTTATTATTTTTATTTGCAAGTTATGACATTTATATGTAGACAATTATAACACAATTAGAATGTATATTGATTATAACATTGATTACAATACTGATTAATGATACTAATTTAAATACACTAAAATATTATTTTTATACAAACTAAATGTGACTCAGCAGGATAAACTAAATTCTTTATTATTTAAAATGTAATAAATTATAAACTTCATAATTAGTTTTTACATGTAAGTCTTATTTGCATAGAAATGCATAAAATCAAGTAATTAATTAGAGTAAAATATCTCTGCATCTAATTATCGAACGAATTGAACGTATTTTTTGAGATTTAGTTATTTTCAAAACTTTCACCATTTTCGGTGTTTTTATAACAAGTCACAAGTACGTCAAGAAAACCTTTTAGAAAAACAGATAATTCGTGGAATTCCTTTTATCATTGTAACAAAATCGTCACATTATTTTTCTGAAAAAAATAATATATATATATATCACTAAAAAGAGAATATTGTCCAAAATTGAAGGAAATTTTCTACACAGTATGTATCGCAGAAAGAGTTTCATTAGGTGATTGCATAATAATATGTAACAAAACAAAACAAAATCAACTAAATAGAACTATTTTGTATATTATATGACTAGAAATTGAACTATTTGATATTTGAAATTTTCATTGCATTATTTCCTTAGAGAACAATGCTAACTACCAAAACAATCGCAGCAGAATAAGATAGTACAGAAAACTGATAGCTATTGATTATGACTAAGGTTGTGGGTGTAACATATTGTAACATAAAGCAGCCAAATAACACCCTATTCATTGGCTTTAGTAACCTGTTGTCAAATGGAAAAAAAAAAAACTTTTCGGAAAAGTTCTTAAGAAAAGTATTAAATGAATAACTTACAGACGAAAGTTTCTAAGTAAATACATTTATTTATTTACACCGGAATGCACAACAAGGTGACTCACGAGAAACACAGTATAAACAATTCAGAAATAACGAACAATCATAAATATAGAATTAATTTACCATAGACAGACATACTTTTTTGAATGAGATATTGAAATGTTAAAAATATAGAGATTTCTTGCACACAAATTAAATAAATTGTAAAACTTTGCTATAATATTTGATTTATAATAGTTATATCTAACTGAAGGAACCTGAAACAGATTATTACTTCTCAGCTGTATATCTTTGATTTAAAAATTTATAGCGGATAGCAGATCACTGTAATCGATTATTTAAAAGTTTCTTATATAAAATAATACCGAAAACTTTCTTTCTAGTTTCTATAGAGAACAAATATCAAACATCTTTCTAAAAGAATCACAGGACTGAGGGAAGTAATCAAATTTCTTAAAATAGATATAACAAAGTAATCTCTTTTGAACCTTTTCAATTTCATAATTAACATTACAGTGGTGTTAAAAAAAAAAATAATGCACCACTCCGAAAAATTCAGTATTTTCAAAGTAAATGTTTAATATAGCGTAATAAATTCAAATGTCGCATTATACTATTTAATGCATGGCATCAGATAAAGAACTGAAAAGTGACGAAAGGTTAAGCGTACTTTCGGGTAACTCGGGCGGTCTGGATAGGGGGGGGGGGGGGAACCGAAGGGAAAAAAAAAACGCATTCTTGTGAAGTTTATTCAATCAATATCCCGACAGAAAAGTTTTGCAAATGCTATACGTTGGGAAGGCTTTTATACTTTTCTACGAAATTGCTAAACGAATAAAATGTAGCCAATCAAGTAAAAGTCCATAAATCATATAAGTCTGAAAGATCTATAAGTCTACAAGTCATTAAGCCTACAGTTTATAAGTCTACAAGTCATTAAGTTTACAGTCTATAACTCTACAAGTCATTAAGCCTACAGTCTGTAAGTCTACCAGTCATTAAGCATACAATCTATAAGTCTACAAGTCATTAAACCTACAGTCTGTAAGTCTACACTTCATTAAGCCTACAGTCTATAAATCTACAAGTCATTAAACCTACAGTCTGTAAGTCTACACATCATTAAGCCTACAGTCTACAAGTCATTAAACCTACAGTCTGTAAGTCTATAAATCATTAAGCCTACAGTCTATATGTCTATAAGTCATTAAGCCTACAGTCTGTAAGTCTACACGTCATTAAGCCTACAGTCTATAAGTCTACAAGTCATTAAACCTACAGTCTGTAAGTCTACAAATCATTAAGCCTACAGTCTATAAGTCTATAAGTCATTAAGCCTACAGTCTGTAAGTCTACACGTCATTAAGCCTACAGTCTATAAGTCTACAAGTCATGAAACCTACAGTCTATAAGTCTACAAGTCAAGTTCAACACTTTAAATGTGTTACTGTCCCCTTTTCTCCATCAAAGCCTTGGAAATATATAGATGATGCAATTTTTTGAGCACCACTGTATAATTAATTAGATCTCAAATAATCGATCCGTATTCAAGAACAGATTTAACTAAAGAATTTAAAAGTATAACTAATATCCCCAAATATCTAGTTTTGCGAAGTACAATACCAATATTTGTTATAGACACTCTCAAAGTTCTTTAACTGGGGTCACTGACATTGATCGTGATAGAAATGGACTTAAATAACATGGAATATAATTGTGAGAAAGTGGAATGGGGATCTCAATACTTTAGATACTTGCATTCTGTGTGTGTTGCCCTGTTTCGCAAAAGACTACAATGTAAACATCCTTTATCACTACCGCAATTCAGAGGAAGTCTGCGATGCGGATCTAAAAGCTGGTTTCCGCTTTAAAGGGAATTTTTTACGTTTCCCATTAGAGCTCCTCTACTACATATAGAGGAGCCTTATTTCCTATCACTACGTAACGTATGTATAGAGGAAGTATTAAGAAGGAATCAAACATAGGCGTATTTCTGGAGGGGGGGGGGGGGAGGGGGTGCCAAAATGCTTTTTGGAATAAGAACATTAAACTACAACTGTGTGTTTTCTCCCATGTGTGTATTATTAAAACCAATTTAAACTTATACCTAAATGAAAAACTTATGATTATTTCATTTGTATGTTTATGAAAGATCAATTTGTTTGTTTTGTTGCTCTGTCTTCAGGAAGGTTAGAATTTCGTTATGAAAGGGGGGATATTTTTTAAAGGTGGTACACACTAATTTTTAAAAATGGGTGCATACTATTTTTTTAAAGTGCATTACACACTGAATGTATCTACACATGAAATTCAAAAATGTGATTCTCATACCATCTATTCAAATTTACTTTGTAACAATACATATTTCAAGGTTGATAGTAATTCCCAAATTTTGAATGCAATCTATTTTAGCACCCCCCTGAAAAAAATTATGCATACGCCCATGGAACCAAATATTCGAAATAAGAGAAATGAGAAGTTTTGAGATCTGTGAACACCATTTTTTACATAACGTATCCAGAGGAGTCGTTAAGGGGGTGGACTTGGGAGTAATAACCCTCAAGAAACCCACTGGAACCCATTAAAGTTCAGATAAATGATATTAGGCAAAATGGGAAGTAAAATATCTGGATTCCTTCCATTTCGAATGTTTTTCTGACGACGTAACTGAATGTATCTACACATGAAATTTGAAAGCGATTATTATGTTCAGACAGCGGCGTGCGGTGAGCGGTAAAATAGATAAAGCTGCCTCATTGAACTTGATGTGTGTTTATGGTCAAAGATAGTTTGTTTGGGACCTATTTGATAGACACATTTGATAACAATGTTTTTAACACTGAGTGCTTTCGTGGAGAAGTTTTAAAGGAAAGCTGAACTTTATTTATTCTTTATTACTTTCCTTATATACATAATGTATAAGCAAAGTATTGTGACGGGGTCGGAAATTCGAATTCGAGTCTTCGACGGGAGAGCACGTTTCAAGCATCCCTGATCACGAATCGAACATTTTTGAGGTGATATCTGTGTGTGTGTGTGTGTGTGTCAGTGAGTCTATGAAGACAATAACTGACGAACGAATAGACCGATTCGAGCGAAATTTGATACAAAAATCACAATCCGTAAACACTGGAAGCCTATTGTTTTTATACGCAATCGAATGTTCAGAACCTACCTAAATTTTCGAGTGAAATTTTGAAAAAATCCTCAAAAAATAAGAACCTCTAATAAAGTTACGCAAATAGACATTTCTTATGTAATTTTTCATTTGAAAACGATTGGCATAAATTTTAGAACGTTAACATGAACCGTTCTCGAGATATTGCACATTTTTCAAAAAAATTATCAAAAAGTCATATAAAATAAAAAATATATATATTTCCTATTAAGAAACATGTTCACTTTTCATATGTAATACTATGCGATAAATTGGGTGACATCATTCTCGTGGATCTAGCTCGTTCCATTCATGAAAAAAGATACTTTGAGTAATACTTTTGTATTTGAACGCCAATAGTCATTTATCTGCTGTAAGAATAACTTATTTCTCCGTCCATAACGCTTGGCAAGATTTTGGCGACGAATTTGGTGGAATATCGCCAACTTGGCGACATTTTTAATTGTTGCCAAATGAACAAAAATCTCGTCAAATGGATAAAAATGACGCCAAATCAATGAAAATGATGACTAATTGAAGAAAATTCAATATCTTGGAAAGAATATAAGTATCTACTATAAGAATAACATTTTTTTTAACTGTAAAATTAGTAAATTCATGGCATTATATAAGGAAAGTCATGTGTTGCCCACATCAGATTTTTTTAAATCAGGATGCGCCGTGGTGCGAATCATTTCTGCGAAAAAAGCAATTATATGGCTTGAGAATCCACTAAATAAACATTTCTTGATGAAAGAAAATTTGATTTCTTTTAAAATTAACAATTGTCACTAGTGAACCACAATAAAGTACGTAATTCTACTGAAATACAACAATTAACAACTATCAATAGTTAAGCACAATAAAGCACACAATCCTAATGAAATGTAACAATTAACGTTAATAAAATATAATATTTTGTATTCATATTATTTTTTGTGGTCTGCACATGTTTTTTCTTTTGAGATTTTAGTGTTCAGATTTACAACAAAATTAAAAGAAAAAATCTGATGTGGGCAACACATGACTTTCCTTATATAATGCAATGAATTTACTTCTTTCACAGTGAAAAAATGAAAAGATCCACAGTACAGTGTTTTTAATGTTGAATTGTACATTTGGTGCTTTGCCGGATGACTACATGTAATACTATTTCAAAGTACCCAATTAACTCTAAACTACCAATTTTCACGCAACTCTAAATTAACAATTATTAATATTGATAGCATCCTCAATAAGCAATATAGTCTATATTTGAAAGTATTTCAATAATTAATTCATCAATTAGGCGTCATTTTCATTAACTTTGATGATGTTTTCGTCAATCTGGGGCGAAATATCGCCAAGATGGCAATATTCCGCTAGATGATTCGCCAAGTTCACCAAATGTATCGCCAAGTGTTACAGGAAAAGGGAGAGAAGAGCATTTCTTATATACTGGAAGGTATGCCCGTCATACGACGAAGTTCAAAATTTGCAAATCATTGCCTACCATTTGCCGCCATTTTTATCAATTTGGCGACATTTTCCTCACTTTGGCAATATTTAAAAAAATCTTGGCAGCATCCTGGCAAAATTTTCGCCTAGTGTTACGGACGTCACGAAGAAATGGGTTATTCTTATAGTCCATTCTTATTTTATGTCCAAGATATTGAATTATAATTAATTAGTCGTCATTTTCATTGATTTAGCTACATTGTTATCAATTTGGCGACATTTTAGTTAATTTGGCAACATTAAAAAAAATCGCCGAGTTGGCGATATTTCGTCAAATTTGTTGCTACAATTTCGCCAGGCGTTATGGACGAGAAATAGGTTATTCTTATAGTAGGTAAATGACTATTGGCGTCCAAATAAAAAACTAGTACCCGAAGGATCTTCTCTTGTGAATGGAACGTGTTAGATCCACGCGAATGATGTTAACAAATTTATCGCATACTATTACATATGAAAAGCGAACATATGTTACAACAGTTTTTTATTTTTTTATTTTATGTGATTCTTTTGATAAATTTATATGAAAAATGTGTAACATCTCGAGAATGGTTCATACTAGAGTTCTAATTTTTATGTTAATCCTTTTATAATGAAAAATTATATAAGAAATGATTATTTACGTAACTTTATTGAAGGTCTTGATTTTTTGACGATTTTTTCAAAATTAAAAAAAAAAAATTAGGGCTGATCCGAACATTTGATTGCATTTAAAAACAATAGGATTCCAGTGTTCACAGATTGTAATTTTTGAACCAAATTTCGTTCGATTCTCTCCATTCGTTTGTTAGATATCATCTAAACAGACTTATACACACACACACACACACTCAGAGACACACACATCACCTCAAATACGTTCGATTCATGTTCAGAGATGCTTGAAACGTTCTCTCCTGTCGAAAACTCAAATTCTTATTTTCGATTCCGTCACAATGCTTTCGTTATACATTATACTATGTATATAAGGAAAGTAAAAATTGTAGAGCATGATAGGTTCTAATCAGTAGCGTAGCGTGATATTTTTTTACTGGGGAGGCTGAGCGATTGGCGTTTAAACTTGGAAAAGGTTTTGAATTATAAGTGAAATTTATATTGGAATTCACACTTTGAATAAGTTGTATGTCATTGGTGAGTAAAATAAAATAATTTTACATAAAAATGCTAAGAGTGACTGAAATGGGCGATATTTTAAAATATATTACCTATGTAAGATAAATACGTACAGAATATAACATTTAAGATTTCCTTAATTCTAAATTAGTTGAACTTTTACAACCAATTTATTAAATATAAAGTCATGGTCAATACCGTACTATGAAAACTTTAAAATATCTTATAATTACAATATGCTAAGAATTCGCTAGAAAATTATCAACCACTTTTTTTTTTACCTAACTGAGATTCTCGTGTATATGGAATTTTTAAAGGGAAATCAGATTTATTCTTTCTAAAACTCCCAAATACGCAAACGGATGTTTCTCCATATTGAAGCCTTTGCAAACTACTTAAGTTTAATGAAAGTCATTCTTAGTTTTAATATTTTTTAAAGTCAGGTAAATGCTAGGTTATTCGTGAAAAATGACTCAAATTCTTTAGTATTACAAATAATGAATATTTTCTACGAATATTAATTAATAGAATCACATTTGATCCGAAATGGAGGACCCATTAGTCTTGCAATACCCACCCTCACTAACCCATCATTGATGAAAGGTCACATCCTACATCCAATCATTGATTGTTAATAAAGGGTTGAAAATGGGGAAACAATAGCCATGCCTTCTATAAGCTAGCTTCTCATGTTAGTTAATCAGATAGGGAGGAGTTTAACAAATGGGTGGCCTTAATGCCATATTTATCCTTATAGACCACGAAAGCTGGATGATTTCAGCTTCTAAAACATTAAAATATGCCTTTTAATGGGAAAAATACTTTGAAACGTGCCATTTTAAACACATAAAGGCAATAATTTTCGTAAATAAGACATGATAAAATTTCTAGAGAATAAGGAAACCTTTCTTGTGCAAAAAATGGATTACATGGTCTTACTAGCATGGAATGACTCATTTTGTTAGCGATGTATTTCGCTATCCATTGCGACATTAAATCGTGCAACTTGTCATTATTACCCGACCTGTTGAAAAAGCACCCGTTGTTTTGCACCAAATTTGGAAGTTCAGGTGTCGGATAACCACGCTTCACTAATTTCATTTTCTCTGGAAATGATTGCGTTTGAAATGGTCAACTTTTTAACCACACCATCAATTATATAGTTAGATATCTTAAAAAAATAGTCACTAAATATTTAAGAACTACAAAATATGTATCTACAAATCTACATATATAGATCTAAAACACTAAGAATAACTTTATTATAAGATATACATAACATAAAATAGTTCAATTCTGTAGAAATAAATTATAATTTAGCCATCGCATCAAATTAAAGTACAAAAAAGTCAAATGAAAGCAAGAATTAATTATAAAATAATTGAATAACAAGCGTTGCACAGAATAGATCGATCATTAATAAACGCAAAAAGAACCCTTTAAAAATATTTCCATCCGAAATAAACACTGAAAGAATCATTCAATAATTGTCAGACGAAGCTCGCTTCACTTGGCAGATGTGCGTCATGTGGCAAACGAATAATAACTCCAATTCTTGGCACATTGCCAGCAATATAGTACATTGCCTGTTACCCAAGCGGGACTTAGGGAACTTTGAAAGTTCCAGGCAAAAGCAATTTTAAGGAAGATATGGGTGTTGGTTTTGCGTACTGAAGCAAAATTTTCAATGAATGAGTCGTAATTTATGGATGGAGGATTGCTATTTCCATGGAAAATTATGTAAAATTGTTAAAAATTACGCTTTAAATTATGGCTTTTTCAATATTTTTGGTTATTGAAGCACTATTTCTTTTACTTCATACCATTGCACGCCACTGTGTTTACAGTTATTATGTTCATACACATACACACGCAGACTATCACATTTCGAAAATGGGTCCAGGAGGTCTTAAAACAAGTTCCTCCGTGAAAGCCTCATTCGAAAATCTTTGGGAAAACAATTCTTTATTTATGCAATAGTATGAGAAAATGATAGTGAAATAATCAAGTGATATCGCGGGCATTATTTAGCCCGCGGAACACAAGTTATTCATGTTTGCTTTAAAATGACACAACTTATTGGCAAATAATGAATAAAATAGAGTTCATTAATAAAAATGCCAAAACGAAGAAATTAGGGCGTTAAATAAACGAGCTGTAATGAAATACACTGCAATGCTTGTAATCAAGAATGATAAATATGCATAAGAAAGACCTATAAATATGCACATGAAAGACCTATTAATATGCATAAGAGAGACCTATAAATATGCATGAGAAAGACCTATAAATATACATTTTCCTATATTACGCAACGGAAATCCATGCTCGTAAAATTTATTTCTTTTCAGTGACATTTATGATCGTCATAAGCCCGGTGGTATATATCTTCAAGGTCGGTCTGCAGATCTAGAAAAATTGGCTCACATAACATGCATCCCCAGTACATTCTTTTGTTTCTTTCGAGGATAATTTGTAGAGGTACTTGACTTGTATCGCTTCTTTAGATACATATTTCAGAGAAATAGTTTTTATGATACGTGGTATAGTTTCGCCATCTATTGAGCAAATATTAAAATGTTAAATGCCGAAATGCAGCTAAAGTGATGTGTTTCTGAACCGGATAAATATTAAATACTTTTGGCTTTCAGACCCCTCCCTCCCCCCTCCCAGTGACCTAAAAGACAAAACTTTGCACACTTATAGTACCGAGCATGGGACAGAACCTAACGGATTTTCAATTTCTCTCTCAGGGTCGGACAAATTTAGGGGCGGAATCTAAAAGTCTTTTCAGACTTTTCCAGACTCTCGACCCCCCCCCCCCCCTTTCCTCTCGGTAACCTAGAATGTTGAAATTTTGTACATATATAGTATCAACCACGGGACAGAACTTGAGACAGTTTTTTACGATTATGGCGATTATTTTCAACGATAAAACCCCTACATTGTTAAACAAAATAAAACTTATTAAAATAGTAGTACCTCAATAAACTTAAGAACTTAATTTTTCAAAAGTGTTAGTTTCCCTATATATGATGGTCTTATATTACTGGTATATATCTACATATTTACACAAATGTACATATTAACATGATTTTAAAAAATCTGATCTGGACAGTACATGATTTGTACTACATAATGCAAGAACTTAACTCAGTGTTCCATTCAGAACTTTTTGGTCGCAGGGGAAGGGGGGGGGGGGCAAATTTTCTATTTGCCCTATATAAATATATCTAAATGCTGTTACATAAATGTAAACTAAAACACCTTATGTTAACCTATTACTGTGCATTTATGTTAACCTATTACTGTGCATTTATGTTAACCTATTACTGTGCATTTATGTTAACCTATTACTGTGCATTTATGTTAACCTATTACTGTGCATTTATGTTAACCTATTGCTATGTATAGTATGCCTAAAAAAAACACTGACTTCACTTTTTGCATTACGGAATTATGATAGACAAGGACCACGGTACAATGTTTTTAATGTTGAAGAGTATACTAACATTGGGCGCTTTTCTGGACGGCAACATGTACAATTATTTTAAAGTACCAAATTAACTTATATTTCGCTCAAATAAAATTTAACAATTGAAAATATCGCTAACGTCTGCTAAGCAATGTACTCTGTTAAAATACGTTAATTAATATTAATCCATCAACTTGGCGTTATTTTCGTAACTTTAGCGTGATTTTTGCCAATGTGGCGACATTTTCGTCAGTTTGGCCCTACATTAAAAAAAGTCACTAAATTGACGATATTTCGCTAAATTTGTCGTCAAGGGTTACATATTTGATGGTATTGTTAATTTTTATGTAATTTTTTCGATACATTTATTTGAAAAAGTGCAATATCTCGAGAACGATTCAATCTAGCATTCTAAAGTTTATGTAATTCGTTTTAGAATAAAAAAAAATCACGTATAAATTGATTATTTATTTGACATTAGTGAATGTCCTGATTTTTTTAATGATTTTTTCAAAAATTCATTCGAAAATTTGGGGAGTTATTACGCTATATTATTTATCCCAATTATTTCAGTTTCAGTGCAAAATATCAATATACATTTAAAGAAAAGTTAGGTATACTAATGCAACTATTAGAACTGCTCAACACTTCAAAGTCTACCCCCCGCCTCCAAGAAAGAAATCCAGGTATTCCCGAAACGATTGCCCGCTTTCTGCATTTTATTTGCGCAGCATCTTACTTTGCGATCATCTTATTTATTATTTATTTGTGCGCAAAGTTACGTTCTGTATTTTCATTTGCTTTTAATCACATGATATGTCTCAAAATCAAAATACCGAGACACCTAACCCATCATGAGTACTGAGTGCTGTGCATCGATCGATTAACATTGTATTAATTACAAAGAAAATCACAAGAGATAAAGTGATTATCTATCTAGCACTTCGAGCCCCCACGATCGAGATATACAAAAATTTAAATCTTCGAAAAGAGGTGAGGGAGGGGGAGGCAATGTCTAGCCACGATCCGATCGGAGCTGCATTTACAAAAACGACTAGTGTGGTGGAATCCGCAAGGGACCCTTAATTTTAAGGCCCCCCAAACTGACAAAATATGTTAATATTTAAAAGGGTTCGATTAAGCTGACATTGAAGAGCTTCCATTGTACATAGTCAATGACGTTTAATTTATAGATATTTGATTTGAGAGTTTTGGGGATATTTTTCTAAAATAAACAAAAAATTCAGTTTTCGAATGTTAGAGATATTTGTATGAAAATGTTCTTTTTGAGGGAACTGAACCTAGTCTGTCTTTTATAAATACGACCCGAAAAGTTGACACTGAAGATAGTAGTATTGTAACGTCCCACTGTGTGGTCATACTACCAAAACCAGTGAGGTCGCAAAGGAATATTTTGGAAGACGACTCACTGACATTATATAGCGGCTGAACTCGTATATAGAACCTTATGACTTAATTTAGTCAAAGCTACTTTTAATCGAGTAAATTAAAAAAGAAATTCTGCGTCTGAAGGAGCTTAAGCTTCACTCTCTCCTTTGGCGCATGTTATTTAGAAAAAAAGAGTCTCCAAGATTCCTGCCATTATCAAAGAGCTTTTAGAAGCATAAATCGAAACTGGCATTTTGAAAGATAATTATATTAATATCGGAAGGTGTTTATATTTAAAATGATAATTGAAGGTACCTCCTATGCTCTGCGGAACGGAATTAAATGAAACGGTAGTGTCGCCATCTATTTGTCGAATGGGTAGAATATTGCAAAATTTATGTGAAATAATTGTTGAAATGCTGAGTGAAAGAACGGTATATGCATGCTGTGCTGTGTTTATTTAGAGAAAGGAAATGCACAAGTTATTTAGCTGATAGACACTATAAACATAATAAAATATTTGTACAAGATGGCGCTACTTTTGAAGCTTGTCTATAATTTTTGGCGCTTGTCTAAAATCTTTGGAGCTTGTTTTGAATAATTTCAACACTACTTCGTTTGACTTTTTCGAGATTTTGTATTCGAAAGAAATTATTATTATTATTATTATTTTGTAACACGTAATTTTCGTAACAAATTAACACATTTTTATCTAGTGGAAAAACGTTAACAAAAATTTGAGTTGCTTTTGTGTGATCTTATCTAGCTGAAAATTAAAAGAGCTGTTGTAATTGAGAATCCAAACAATCGCATAATTTATTCCAATCAATTAATTCTTCGTGGGATATCATTCTTACTGTACGGAACATAAAATTTTTAATATCTCGAAAAGGATTCGTGATAAATCATATAACAATGATGTCGCCTCAGGTTAAAAATACTTATAAAATAATTCATTTGCTAATAGTTTTACTTAATTGTTTTTATAATTTTCCTGTTTAAGATAAAAATGTTCAATATCTTGCGAACGATGTTAGCTGGCTTCTTATAAATTACGCCAGCCGTTTATAAATAAAAATTTTAGTGCAAAATGGCTAATAATTTGATATTATTTGCATAATAATTTTTTTTTATTATGATTTTTTTATGTTTTCAAAAACTGCGCTGAAAATAAACGTTTTTTACATTTCTCGAATGAAATAATCGTATAAAATTTAATTTGAATCATGAATATTGTTCAATAGATATCGCACCCACTGATACATAGATATCATTAAAATCAGTTTATTCGTCTTCAGATAGGCACCAAAATCGCACTCGCTCTCCCCCAAGCAAAGTTAGGGGGGGGGGGGGGCGAGTGCGTTCTATGTATCTTAATGAATCTGACTTTCAGAATGCTTATAGAGAGAGCATTTTAAAATTCCGTACTGTTTATTCTCATTTTCTTATTCGTGAAAGTATTAGAAGTAATATTTTTACAATACATCAGTAATTCAATGTGTATCTTCAGTATGTTAAAATATAACCGTTGAGTAGTTGTAAATTTCTACATGCTCCTTCAATCTAAATATCCGGCCTCCTACTATCCTAAACTCATAAATCTATCAAAGTTCGACAATTGGATTTTTTGCCCTACACGATATTTTCCTTTACAAATACATCTCGCTTTAACGAATTGAGTGGATAGATATATTGGTTGAAGTTCTTAAGCATTAACTGAGTACGACAGTTCTCCGTATATTTTTATCAGATTCGTTAATTTGGAAATTTGATCAAACTACGTGCACAATACTTTGTTTTTACTTATTGTATTGCAGGGATAGTAAAAATGCAAAAAGCATTGATATCCTAAAATAACTTGTAAAAATTCCAAAAGATGAGTCATTTTCGTAACACCACAAAAGCATTCCTCCGCGAGAATAACTGAGATAAAACAGGACAAGAATTTTGTCACAAACTTCGAAAATTTTATTTGTGAGCTTATTGTAATATGCTGAATCGCAATAAAATCGCAAATTGTTTTTGAAAATGTTGTTCGTTCTTAAAAATGTTATTTTCAGTTCATTGAAGTTGAATGTAGTAAGAGAAATTGTATATTTACAAGGTAAATTTCAAAATGTTTAAGACGAGAAATCTTGGCTTAATTTTTCTATTACAGTTATTTTTACATAGAAATACTGCGTAATTTTTTGAAGGGAACTCGAGTTTTCTTTCATAAGTTTGCTTTTGAAGATATTCTTTTCCACACCATATACTAATTCGACTGATCAAACAAGCTCCAAAGATCAATGTACGTTCAATTCCGGTTCGGGCCAGTAGATTTCATAGTGTTATTATCCTCCTTTGCAATCAAATATGTAGTTGCTTAGACCTGTTATACCCACGTATTCCAAGATCTCAGTGGAGCTTCGTTGACTATAGAATATTCTTATTGTGGGCTTTTATACTTCGGTACGAATCGTAATGACTTGAAAACTTATAGAAGGATATTAGTTTATTTTATGTCTTTCACAGACCCGTGCCCCCATTTCCCAGAATTTTTTTTTTTTATTTATTTTGTTTAGAAAATGATACTATAAGTATTTAAGAACTGGAGGCCATTTGAACAAGTGCAACTAAACATTTTCTAATTATTTGCAAGCATTTATAGGGTGCTCCCAAATAGGTGATATCAAATATCATTTGATTCTGTTTCATTTACTATAACTGTTTGCCGAATGGCAACACCAGATACTGTTTCCAAACTCCGAAATATACTGAATCACAGCAGACGATATTTTAAATTTGTATTTATTCTTCCCGTTTATCAATATGGATGCAAAACCGCATATGATAGTGAAATTGTATTTTATGGGTAAGAAAAATTGTGAAGTTTCGCGAGATCTACAGTTTTTAGATACAAAAGCAATTGATTTAAAGGACAAGAGGTTCAAAGGTTTAAGAGGTTCAAAGAAACAGGCTTTGTTGAAACAAGGCTCAGTGGTGGAAGAAATGGAATGAATGATCGAATAAATGAACTAATAAAAACTGTGCAAAAAAGAATTCGGCGACAACCTTTACAATATGTCAGAAAAATATCAAGGGAGTCACATTTATCAAAAAATATGGCTGGAATTATTAAAGAAGATTTACAATTAAAGGCTTATAAGAAAATGGTAGTTCATGGATAAATTGGGGAAATCAAAAAAGGAAGAGCAAGGAAGTTTAAACTGCTGCTTGAGAGACATACTGCCATGATATCGAATTTTAGATGAAAAATTATTTTCTCTACAAGCATCTCATAAAAATCAAAATGGTTGAATTTACTCGAAATCAGTTAAGGATATTTCTTCAACAAAAAAAGGGAACTATTCAGAGGTTTCAAAATCTCTTTTAATAATGTAATGGTGTGAAGAGGTATTAGCAAAAGAGGCAAACTTCCTTTTCTCTTTGTCAAAAAAGGAGCCAAAATCAATCAAAAATACTATTTAGAAAATGCTTTGAAAGTTCAAATGAGTGGACAAGCCAAAAAGATGTTCCAAAATGATCCATTTTATCCAGCTTTGTCTTCATACTTCCATTATGCGTTTATTGACCTGAATATTACAATAAACATAGATTTGCTTTTGAGTATCAATTAAATATATACTTTTTCATTGAAATATGGAAGATATCAGTATAATTTTGATTATTTATTTCAGTAATTTATTGATTTCAACTCAAACCATTATCAGTTTTATACAAAACTTTTACATTTTAACTATTTATAGCTTTAAACAAATTGGACTCTATATACTTTAGCGATGAAGAAAAAAGTTATTTTTAAAAATGCACATTTTTGTATCCTTCAATTTATAATTATTAAAATCTATTTTATCGTGCTTAACTACCCTGGGATCTAATTCAAATGGAAAATGACGCTACATTTTCAATTTTTATCGAATCATTTAGCGTTGTTTTCAAGCATTTCTTCAAAACTTCTTGAGTATGATTTGGGGTCTGGCAACTTGTAAATCACAAATTTATGTAACTTTTCCCGGATCAGTTAAAAAGTTACACTTTAAATTCATTCTCGGCCGGCCAAATGGTTACTCATGTCCTTGTCGACGAGTCGGTCGGTCTGGGTCTTCAACTTTAAATTCATTCTGGTAGGTCGGACGGTCTGGGTTTCAGCAACAACAACAACTTTAAATTCATTGTTATAACAAATAATAGAATTCTAAGAATTTGAGCTAATGATGTATATAAAATTCCATTTAACTTTATTTAACAGTCTATTTAAACATAAACTTTTATAGTGCTGCATTTGTTCATCCTTGCTTTATTGTAATCACATGTCATACAGCGAGAGGGAGGAAGGAGAAAATATATTCGAAAGATGACCGAATAATATTCCCCCTCCATATTTTATTTCTTTCAATGTGTCTACAATATGTTATAAATAATATTCAAACAATTTATCCCGATTTAATTAGTTCCAGTAGATATTACGTTTTTAGAATGGGTTAAAATGCTTGGAATTGTAGTGTGCCAAAAACAGGTTTTGCTACAAGAAAACATTTCTTAAGCATCCTTGCTTCTTGATTATGATATAGCAGAAATTAATTACTAACATATCTACATATCTCCTTGACTCTAAATGAATAATTAAAAAGGCATAATTATTTGTTGTTCATAAGGTTTGTGAAGACTTGTCAAACAGCAGCTTTAAGTTTTTTGCTGGTATTTTTTTTTCCTCTTTAAGTATTATTTGCAGTTCTTTCAAGTTCATGACATGCAACCTTTGTTTCATACATTCAAAATTTAAATCAAAGGTAAGTAGATAAATAATAATTTTTTTTCTAATGACGTGTACATAATTTTATACTAGAATTATTATTTCACCTTAAATTATAAATTTTTGCTTTTATTTGTGTAATTTTACAAAATGGTTGAAAGTTGGATTTTACCCAAGTTATTTATTCTATTCTTCCTATATAGAATTTATTAATCTTTCAAATAAAGTTTTAATTCATTAATATTTATAGCAAAGCTGTGGTCAGCAAAGACGTATGTGATTAATTTGGGGTCACTGCAAGGAAAACCGTTGTTAAGGGGGCACAGTACCATGTCGACATTTTTTTAAATTTTAAGTATCATAGTGAAAATTGTAGTGTATTATATTTTAACATTAAATTATAAACAAAAATTAACAAAACATATCTTATAGGACTACATGTTTAATTAAAATTAAAATTTCTTTAGAAAAATCTAAATTTTTTAATTCCAATTACTTTTTTAAATTTTTATATTTTTACTTTAAAATTTTCTTTTACGTTACTTGGAATTTTTTTTACATTACTTATTCTACACAAAATTATACATGAATTTTTAGATGCTTCTGATATTAAATTTAACATCATCTGTAATGAAAAAACGAGGAAATTTAAACAGTTCTTAGTTTGACATTTTTAAAAAACATTAACTACAAATCTTAATGTAAAATCAATGCACAACTTTATCAAATACACAATAAAAAACAAAGTACTTAAAACCTCAGTCTTAATTACAAAAAAAAGAAAAAAAAAAGGCTTAGCATTTAAAAAATATGAATGTCGTCCAAAAGTGAATATAAAGAAAAACTAAATTAAATTTAATTAAAAATTATATTATAAAAATAATTAAAAAATAAATTAATTAAAAATAATTTAATTAAAAATTAAATTAAAAATTAAATTTTCATATTCAAACTAATAATTTATCATTATTCTTTTAATTTGCCGAAATTTTTAGAACTGGCTTATAAACTAATAGTTTAATTATAAAATTAAAAAAAAAATGCTTCCTCTACATAATATAACTGAATTGACTTTACTTTTTTTACAGAGAAATTATATAGTGTATACAAGTTACACGATATAAAGTTTTTGGTATTGAATTAACATCACGTAAATTGAAATGGGTTGCTTTTGGCATTTTAGCCGTATATGAGTCCAAACAGAATAAATCGCACACACAATCTAAATTAAAATGCAATTTGCATTTAATTTATATTCCGTGAAATGAATGACCACTAGCAAATTTTTTGACGTCACAGTACAGATCTATTATAAAAAGTATCTTTTTTCGTGAATGAAACGAACTGGATCCACGATAATGATGTTATAGGATCTATTACATAATATTGCATATGGAAAGGAAACATATTTGATAATACTTAGTACATTTTTAATTTTATGCAATTTTTTTGACAATTTTATTTTATTTGAAAAACGTGTAATATTTCGATAACGGTTTATTTAAGTGTTCTAAAGTTTGCGTTATTTATTTTCTAACAAAAAATTATGTATTAAATGATTATTTAAAGGTGTTGGAAGTCCTGCTTTTTCCCCCCTAATATTTATTCAAATATCGTGCAATATTGCGAGAACAATTTATGCTAGTGTTTCTGAAGTCTGTATAATTCGTTTTCAAATGAAACATTACGCATAAAATGATAATCTATTTATCATTATGGAAGATCTTTATTACTTTCCTTATATACATAATATATAAGGAAAGTAGTGTGACGGGGTCGAAATTTCGAATTCGAGTTTTCGACGGGAGAGCACATTTCAAGGATCCCTGATCACGAATCAAACATTTTTGAGGTGATGTCTGTGTGTGTGTGAAAGTATATGTGTGTGTGTACGTGTGTGTGTGTCAGTGAGTCTGTGGAGATGATAACTGACGAACGAATGAAACGATTCGAACGAAATTTGGTACAAAAATCACAATGCATATTGCTTTTATATGCAATCGAATATTCAGAACTCCCCTAAATTTTCGAGTGAAATTTTGAAAAAATCGTCAAAAAATCAAAATCGCTAATATAGTTACGCGAATAGACATTTCTTATGTAATTTTTCATTAGAAAACGATTGACATAAATTTTAGAATGCTAACACGAACCGTTCTCGAGATATTGCACATTTTTCAAAAAAATTATCAAAAACTCATGTAAAATAAAAATAAAATATTTCCTATTGAGAAACATGTTCACTTTTCATATGTAATACCATGCGATAAATTGGGTGTCATCATTCTCGTTGATCTAACTCGTTACATTCATTAAAGAGGATACTTTGAGTAATACTTTTGATACTTTGAGTAATACTTTTGATACTTTGAGTAATACTTTGCTGTAAGAATAACTTATTTCTTCTTCCATAACGCTTGACGATATTTTGGAGACGAATTTGGTGGAATGTCGCCAACTTGGCGACTTTTTAAATGTTGCTAAATTAACGAAAAACTCGCCAAATGGATAAAATTGACGCTAAATCAATGACGACACATTGATGATGACGACATGGAAAATGACGCCTCATTGACGAAAATTCAATATCTTGGAAAGAATATAAATAACTACTATAAAAGTAATCTATTTTTTTTTTACTGTAAAAGTAGTAAATCCATTGCATCATATAAGGAAAGCCATGTGCTGCCCACATCAGATTTTTTTCTTTATGATAGTTTAAAAAATTCATTAGAAAATGGGGATGGGGGGGGGGGGGGAAGAGGGGTTCTTTTGAATATTCGATTACTTTTAAAATCTATAAAGTTCTTGTATTCACTGGCTGTAGTAATAAATACAAATAGTAATAAGGTATAAATACAAATGTAGTAATAAGGTATAAATACAAAACAGAGAAAATTAACTAAACACAAAGCAAGAACACGCAAATGTGATCACAGAGAATGAAATCATATGATCTTTAAATATTTTTCTTTCAGCGGCATGCTGGGCGCGCTTTGATGAGGATGATTTTTCTTTTCATCTCCGTTTCGCTCTATTAAGCTATCGCATGTGGCATCTGTTTTCTCCCTTTCCGTAATTGGCTTCTGAAAACTGGTCCAATACAGTCACGAATTGCCAGGCATGCAAGCTAGAAGTCTGTACGGGCCGATATTTCAGACTTGCAACCCGACCTGACAATAATAAAAGCATAAATACGGCCTTAAAACATTTTTCAATCTAAAGTTCGAGTTTAATAAGCTCAATCCGACAGAATTTTTTTTTTTAGATAAAATTAAAATCATTGTTACAAGCCATCTACATACTCAGAATCACGAGCTAACTTATCTTAACTGGGGCCCGGGACCCACATTCCTCTGGAGTCCCCTTCCCATCTCGATATATATATGAAATGAACAAAAATATTTTTTTAAAACATATTGCATTCTATAAAAGGTATATAAATTTTATGGTTCTTACATATTTTAATGGAATTTAAATTATTGGCAATTTTTTTTATCTTTACCAAGGTGCTAAATTAGTACGGTTAATCCCAATATATATATCCCCAAAATGGATCTATACACTGGGCAAACCTTATCGGATGGTATACATTTCTTTTTGAGGTAGCAGCCGTTAATTTTTACTTTCCTTATATACATAGTATAATGTATGAGAGTATTGTGACGGGGTTGAACATTCGAATTCGAGTTTTCGACGGGAGAGCACGTTTCAAGTATTCCTGAACACGATTCAGACGTTTTCAGGTGATGTCTGTGTGTGTGTGTGTGTGTGTATGAAAGTATATGTGTGTGTGTGTGTGAAAGTATGTGTGTGTGCGTGAAAGTATGTGTGTGTGTGTGTGTGTGTGTGTGTGTGTGTGTGAAAGTATGTGTGTGCGTGTGTGTGAAAGTATGTGTGTGTGTGTGTGTAAAAGTATGTGTTTGTGAAAGTATGTGTGTGTGTGTGTGAAAGTATGTCTGTGTGTCAGTGAGGCTGTGGAGACGATATCTCACGAACGAATCAAGCGATCTAAATAAAATTTGGTACAAAACTCACAATCAGTGAATACTGGAAGCTTATTGTTTTAACATGCAATCGAATGTTCAGAATCCTCCTAAATTTTGAAATGAAAATTAAAAAAAAATCATCAAAAACTAAAAACATTCAATGAAGTTACGTAAATAATCCTTCTTATGCAATTTTTCATTAGAAAACGATTGACATAAATTTTAGAACGCTAGCATGAACTGTTCTCGAGATATTGCACATTTTTCAAACAAATTTATCAAAAAATCACATAAAATTAAAAGAAAATATATATCAATTATTGCGAAATCTGTTTACTTTTCATATGTAATATTATGCGATAAATTTATTATCATCAGTTTTGTAGATCTAGTTCGTTCCATTCACGAGAGAATACACTTTGGGTAATAGTTTTGTAATTTGATGCCATTAGTCGTTTATCTACCATAAGACTAACTTATTTCTTCATAAACAATGCTTGGCGAAAATTTGGCGGCGAATTTGGCGAAATATCGCCAACTTTGCGAGTTTTTTAAATGTTGCCAAATTGACGAAAATATCGTCAAATTAATAAAGATGTCACCAAATTGATACAAATGACGCTAAATCAATGAAAATGAAAACTAACTGATGAACATTCAATATCTTGGAAAGAATAAGAATCTACTATAAAAGAAGATAATTTGGGTAATAGTTTAATATTTGGACGCCATTAGTCGTTTATCTGCTATAAGAATAACCTATTTCTCCGACCCTAATGCTTGACGAAATTTTAACAATGATTTTGGCGGAATATCGTTAACTTGGCGAGTTTTTAAAATGTCGCCAAATTGATAAATATGTCGCCAAATTGATAAATATGTCGTCAAATTGATAAGAATGACGCTAAATTAATAAAAATGACAACTAATTGATTAAAATTCAATATTTTGGAAGGAATATAAGTCTGTCATAAGACTCCGTCTGTAACGCATGGCAAAATTCTGGCAACGAATTTTGGCAGCATATATTTGACGTCAAATAGGATGCAATATTTTGCAAATTTTTAATTCCGTCATATGATGGACATACCTTTTATTATATAAGAAATGCTCTTCTAAATATCGCTATCTTGGCGATATTTGGCCCCACATTGACGAAAATATCGTCAAAATTGCAAAAATGACCCCAAGTTAATGAAAATGACGCCTAATTGATGGATTTATTATTAAAATATTTAAATATATGGACTATATTGCTTATTGAGGATGCTATTAATATTGATAATTGTTAATTTAGAGTTGCGTAAAATATAAGTTAATTGGGTACGAGATAGTTTTAGATGTTGTCATCCGGATGTACAATTTACCGCGCCAAATGTACAATTTAACGTTAGAAACACTATGCCGTGGATCTTTTCATCACATTTTTACCGTTAAAGAAGTAAATTCATTGCATTATATAAGGAAAGTCATGTGCTGCCCACTTCAGATTTTTTAAGAGGTAATTGTTTAATTTGGGGCTCCTCTGATGAGGGGCGCTGGGGAAGTTGCCCACATGCTCTTGCATTAGTCAGGCCCTTCTCAGAATTGTGTACAAAAGGTCTTTTAAGTTGTTTTATTTGCATTACTTGTCAGGGCATCTTACTTGCCTAGTTCCCTTAGGTAAATATAAAGCACAGGGTCCTTTTTTCAATTATTAATGGGGATATAAGGATTCAAAGAAAGGCTTTAAGAACAACAATAACGTTGTAAGGAAAGATTCACGAGTGTACATGCCAGATCTATCTATAGTAAAGTAACCTTGCCAGATAAACAAAAGTGATTGCAGATAATTAAAAAATGATAGTGAATTCGGAAATAAAGTAAGATAGACTAAAAAAGTCAATTATAATATCGTAGAGCATTGTCAAATGCGTAGAAATCGGAAAATCACAAAACGCGTACATGGAGATAAAGAAATACCTGTCAGAGATTCGTATCAGCAGGGACTGTGACATGATGACATATGCAATGCTTGCATGTGACACATGTGATGCTTGCAGTAGTCGGTGTCTCGAATTAAAATGTGCATTGTTGCTGATGAAGGGCATTTTGAACTAGCTGTACATTAGATTCGTATGCATGTAAGTGGTGTTCATTTTACTATAGCATTCCTTAATAGAACAGACAGTAAGCATAGTGTGTCAAATAAATGTCTTCTGTAACAGTTTCATTGTCGATTTCTACTCCGACAATGCCCTACAGCAGGCATGTCAAAGATACAGGCCATCGGAGCATTTAGATACGCTTTGTGACTTCAATTAGCAATACTCGAATTTCATAAATAGTTTTCTTATATATTGAACCCATAGGTACAGATTGAAGATACATATTGAACACGCACTTATCTCTGTCACAAGACTTACAGATGAGCATCTTTTGTCAATTCTCAAAATCAATACAACAGTTTTGACGCTAAACATCGTTGACATAAAGAAGCTGAAAAGATCAAGTATCTGGATCTTGGAAATAATGTGCTATTTTTAACCGTTATGACTTAATGCTATTTTAATTTTGATATATATTTTAGATTTAAATAAAATATTTATTTTATCTTAAATTTAGTGTTTAGTTGAATTCTGACCCACTGACATACTTTTGTGGCGATTGAGCGTCGCCAGTCCCGAGTCAGGACCGAGCTCGGGACCTTTTGCTTACAAGACCGACATTATAAGCATAGAGCAAAAGCTAGCGTCGGCTCCGTTCTTATAATTCGGGTACAGGTTCCAAGCATCTTTGATCAGATGTCTTTGCTGCCGCACAACGTTAACGCTCTGCCCACAGAACAACAAAAACAAATATCGGGGATTGTGCAGGGCATTAACACCGCATGGCAGGTTTAGCCCACACAATCAAAAAGCAAACCACAACACAAAACCCCACACTTTGAAAGAAAAATTAGCACTTCACAAGACTAGGTCCTGTTCTACAGCATTGCAATTGTTTTTTCATCTATCATGTTTTGTTGCTAAGTTTGTTATCGTAATTTTTCAAGTCGTGCTATAAAGGCCAGTGATCCTTTTTATTCGATCGGGAATGGTCGCTTTACTATAGATTAATCTAGCATGTATACTCATGGGCCTTTCCCTACAAAGTTATTTAGGCGCTTAAAGCTCTCCCAGGAACCCTGTATAAGTAAGGAAATGAACCGAAACGAAAACTTTTCGAATCTAATGAAAACTAAAAATTAATCAAAAACATATGTACAAAGATGTTCTCGGTACAAGGACAAAATTGAATCGACTCGTTTTCTTCGATTTCAACCTACGACTTGATACCGTGTTATCTATTGTCTCTTTTAAAACAAAGAGATAAAGCGACAGAATTTAATTTTTGATTCAAGTAGATATATTTTAATTAAGATGAAAAATAAGGCACTTTCGAGTTCTGAAAGAAATTTCTGGAACACCGTAGCAAAAATGTAAATTTCGATATAGGAAAAACTGGGGCAAACATAACCGTTGGGGCAAACATAACTGCTGGGGCACAAACGTTTAGGTCCATAATTGCTTATCATGGGCTGTCTACTGCAATCCAATATTCTAAATAAAAAGCGCCAAAAGTCTTCTTTCAGTGTCTAATCCGCCATTGATCAAATCGTCTGTGAATCTGTGCTTCGATTGAAGGGGCGAGTTTTGAGGCAAGTAATACATCATTCTTATTTACATTTCAATCACAAATATTGAAGACATGGAGATTTTGTTCTCACTATTAATGTCTGTTTACATAAAAAATTACATCAAATCAATAACTCGTAAAGTAGTGTATTGTAAAAACAAAGTAGCCAATCGATTCATAAAGGATCAGGTGCAAAGTACCCTATAAAATCACTTTATATGAGTTTAGGATATTGTACCACTGAAGGAAAGACAGCAAAATCTCCAACTCGTCAGTTTCAGGTGCCTATCAATAAAGTTTTACAAGGACTGGTTTTAAGTTAAGAAAGATACAAACTATCAAGTAGAAAAACAACAACCAAAGAGCAGATTAATTGACAAGTAAAACTCGTAAAAATTGAGAAGATGAGAAACGTAGAACGAAAATCTCACACACACATGGGGGGCAAGGGAGGGCAAGAGGGGGCACTTACCTTCCCTTGACGTTCAAAGTCATAAAGTTGGACATCAAACTAGGACATCAAGTAGTGGTTTGCCCTTTCCTGGAAAAAGTTCTATTCCACACACACACACACACAAATTAATTAATAAATGGCGGGGCAGAGTAAGGCACAGTGGGATACAAAGAACCGTCTTATGGACAGATAGGGCCATTTACATATATGTTATTTCACATTTTAATTTGTTTTACAGAGTAATGAAAGGCAATTATCAACGTTATTGATTCCATAGCAAAGACAATTTAACAAAGTATTATATTGCAATTTTATTTGTATTGCTATTTGCATTTGATGTATAATTTCGTTTTTATTAGTAGGTGCTCTGTTCCCCAGCCTTCCCTATATCCCGGAAAAATCTTAACACTATCTGTAATTTACCGGACAGGAAGCTGAATTAACTGGAGTGTTGAACAACTCGACTTTCTCATACCAGAATCCACTTTGTGATTTTTTTTTTCCATATTTTACAACCGTACCAGGAAACATGCTATAATTGGGATCATTTGGAACAAAGATTTTACCAGATATAGTTATACTGACAGGCAAACACTACTGATACATCATTACAATACTATCTATTAACGAAACACAATTAATCTTTTGCTTACGGGTGGGACGGCTTCAATCCCAAACGAAGAACCTTCCAAAAAGACAGGTATTTGACATACCCTATTCCAAACAGTTCGATCTCCCTTTGCTGACATTGGCGTTCCATTGGCGTCCTTGGACGCCAATGTCTGCAAAGGGGAATAGAACTGTTTGGGATTGTGTATGTCAAATACCTGTCTTTTTGGGGCGCCAATGTCTGCAAAGGGGGATCGAACTGTTTGGGATAGGGTATGTCAAATATCTGTCTTTTTGGGAGGTTCTTCATTTGAGATTGACACTGTCCCACCCGTAAGCAAAATGTTAATTTCATTGATTTAGTGTTATGTTTATAAGTTTCGCAATATTTTCATTGATTAGGCGATGTTTTTGTCAATTTGACAACATTAAAAGAAAAAAAAAAGTCACCACGTTGGCGATATCCCGCCAAATTTTCGCCAAGAGTTAAGGACTGATGGAGAAATGAGTTATTAAGATATTAAATTAATAATTCCCGCAAAGCAACTTTGGTTATCAAGGAAATTGAACATAATTTTGCAAAATGTAGAATTTTCATCAATTATGTGCCATTTTCATCAAATTAGGGTCATTTTAGCAATTTGGATATAATTTCGTTTTTCTTCGGCATTTGCCTACAGTGCTTATGGTAAAAAACGGCTGTGTTACGAATACGATCTTCTTGTTTGTGAATGTCGTACGCGAATTATGTGCGCATGCGCAGCGGGCATATCTATCGTTAGATGTGGCTACTAAATAATTGACAGCTAGAAAATTGATAGGTAGCTGCGGCCACTGTAAATACGAGTTAATATTAAAACTTGTTTAAAATACAGATTAGAAGAAAAATTAAAATAAAGTTACAGTTTGAATAAATTTTTACAAACATTTAGAAATATGAATTGCAAATAAAACAGCAGGCCAACAACTTGTTAAAAGTCAAACTTAAAGGTTGTTAATTTATACTAGAACTGCATTCAGTAATTGTAGAAAATTGAAATAATTAAATTTGTTTAAAATGTTTAATTCAAAAGCGTACTGGTCGCACAGTTTATAAATGCTCCAAATTAATATTGGCGAAATTTTAGACTGCTCAATACAGTAGTTTTCATGGCGAGTAATACGTTGTCCCATTACCAACAAAAACTGCGTGGTGAGTATAATCTAGAAATGTTTGATCTATTTAAATTTGCTACGACCGTATCAAGCGCAACTTTCTGGATTCCAGTATTTTTTTTTGAACTGATTACCGATTAAACAAAATCATTTCTTATATATTATATGCTTTCAAACTATTATTGGTATATATGAAACTTGTACAAAAGTTATTTCAGTTACATTTTTTACACTCTCATACTCTGTAAGGAACGATGATATAATCCATTTTGCATTTAATTAAGTGTTATCCAAATGGTTCCTCTCGAAAAGAATTACCTATCATCTGTTGAGCCATAAATTAAATAAAATAAAAATGTAGACTTGATACGGCAGACTTAGGGCAAATACGAAATCTGCATAGGAAATTTTTAGTTTTCCTTGGTCACTTTAGCATCTTCTGAAATAGCTATTTGGAATAAAAACATCTTAGAAATATTTAACCTCCCCTTCTGCAAATAAACGTTATTCCAATCGTCCAACAAAGCTCCGAATCTCAAAAATGGTCCTGGTTAAATGTGGACAGGGCCGAATATATTACCTCTTGCACCGGTTTTCATAATTAAATCTTGTCAATATTTTCTAAATGATGCTTATTCTTTATATTTAAATAAAATTGTTAGGATTTTCGATTAGTTCAATTTCTTATTTTTTGGAGGAAGCGGGATCGCCCTAACACTTGCCTGTGTTCAGAGGCGTGTTTAAGGGAGGGCGCGGTTAATGAAATAGACGTGCTGCACGAAAGAAAAAATATCTCTACGGTTCTATTGAGTAAAACGTTTAAAGAGACATGGTTTCTATCATATTTTTCAAAGTATACAAAAATTGTAAGAATAGTAGGATGGACTTTGAGATTTCTTCAGAATGCTCGAAAGAACATTCATGATCGAAACACTGGAGAATTATCTGCTGATGAGTTGAATAAAGCTGAAAAGGCAATTATCAAAACTGTTCAAAGAGACACCTTTACCAAAGAACGGTTAAATAGATTGAATCCTTGTGTCTGTTGAAAGACCGTGATGATTTAATTCGAGTGGAAACAAAGTTGACGGAACGTAAAGATGAAGATAATTTCAAGTACCCAATACTACTGCCAAGCGAACATAAATTGGTAGAACTTATCATCCAAGAACACCATGCAACCAGACTTCATGCCGGATTACATTCTTTATTGTCAGATTTGCGTTAAAAATTCTGGATACTTAATGGAAGGAGAACAATAGGCCGTGTAATTTCGAAATGCATTAGATGGAAGAGACGCAATGCAAAATGTATATAAACAAAGTTCCTCTTCCAGAAGACAGAGTGAGACAAGCGTCAGTTTTTGAAATTACTGGAGTAGATCTGGCTGGACCTCTAATATTGAGGGGAAGTGTGAAAAGTTGGGTTGTTCTCTACACGTGTGCTGTTTATAGGGCTATTCATTTGGAACTCATAACATCATTATCTACTAAAGCTTTTCTGCTTAGTTTCAGACGGTTCATAGCACGTCAGTAGGGGATTAGGGAGAGTTCTGCGCCACTTCAGAGGCGGTGAATCCCTATACTTTAACATGGGGAACCCTCCGAGGCCAGAAAATGAGTGCATCAACAGAGGCGGTGGTAAAGTCCCATGCTTTAACATAGGGGTTCTCAGAAGTCGGTGTGAGGCAGCACAGTTCCATAAGGTGACGTCACAGAAGAGAGTGGAGTTTATGACGTATATTGTTTTTTCTTTTTTTTTTGTTTTGTTTTTTACTAACAAAATTTCGTAAATACAAGTTTTTTTTTTTTCCTATATTTTTTCGCAAATGTAAGTTTTCTACTTTTGTATTTTTTTTTAAAAAATGTGGTAATGGCAAAAATTAACATTTTGTTAAAATGTTCCAAAACCGTAAAAAAGTAACAAAAAATGTGGTAATGGGCAAAATTAACATTTTGCGTCTTTTTTTTGAAAATGTTAATTTCTCTATGGGAATTAACATGGGTTTTCACAGATTTGTAATTTTTTTTTCAAAAATGTGGTAATGGGAAAAATTAACTTTTTGCACAAAATGTCTCAAAAACGTAAAAAAGTAACAAAAAATGTGGTAATGGGCAAAATTAACATTTTTGCGATTTTTTTCAAAATTCCAATTTCTCTATGGGAATTAACATGGGTTTTCGCACTTTTGTAATTTTTTTACAAAAAAATGTGCGTTTTTACAAAAATGTCACTAAAAATGTGGTAATGGGAAAAATTAACTTTTTGCACAAAATGTTACAAAAACGTAAAAAAACAACAAAAATGTGTGTTTTTTACAAAAATGTGATAAAAAAGCGAGTTTTTAAAACAGCAGAATCGCGTGAATTGGGTGTATGAGAGGGGTGTGTTTCCTCAATCCTTTCGGTCTCGGATTTTAATATTTGTAAACAATAGCAGATACTTGTTTTCAACTATCCAAATGCAGTAATGTCTCTTTAATAAATTAGATGCTGTTAGAAAAATATATTATTTTTTTAATTGTGGTCCCACCTCCACCCGGTGTATAGGATACACCGCCACAATTTCTATTTTTTTTTTCTTTTTTCCTTTTTTTTTTCCTTCTTTCTCTTTTTCCTTTTTTTTATTTTTTTATTTTAAAGTGTCCGTAGGCATAACTTGTAATGCCGTCCTCGAGTAAATATCTTTTATCATCAATGGGTGACAAAGCCACCTTGTTCTGGCATACAGTGAATAGTTTATGATGGCTACTATCAATTCTAATCTGTTCTTCCATAGTAGGTCTAACACTCAACAAGCATTGTCTATAGTCATTGTGTTGAAGACCCAGACCGTCCGACTCGTCCTGAGGACTTAGAGTAACTAGTTGGACGGCCGGCTATAGTCATTGTGTGTAATTTTTCGTGCAACCACATGTGTAGAAACACCTTTAGCTCTTTTCTTTTCTCCAGCAGATGATAGAATAGAGTACATTTTAGGTCTAAGTCCTATAAACTCTTGAATGGGGGTTGAATTCAGTTCATCTTTAAAATATCCAATACGCTTTTTATTGTCTTCACTGAAGAGGGGATGATCCTTGGGATAGTCAGAAAAATCATACAGGTGTTTATGTTGGTTCATATCTTTATAAATATCAGCAGTTTGGATTTCATAAGCCAATGAATCAGTATCGGTAAAGAGAAGCGAAGCTTTTTCACCATATTGGCTTTTAATATGTTTATAATGAAACTCATACATCAGGAGTTTAGATAACTCCAAGATAGCAAAGCCAACGTATATAGGCCGGTTCATTAAAATGCAATTCCTTACACGTTCAGCACCCACCAGATCTTCGCTAAAAATCCTGATAGCTCTAAAAGCTGGAGATGCCACCACCTTCAGGGCCCGCTTTGAAGAATTCACTAGTTCAATATTCACTCGATTTCGAAGATTCTCCATCGTTTTTCCAAACACAGCGTTATTAAGCAATTTAAAAAAGTCTTTCTCAAAATTAGTCTTTGCCTTCCTTCTTTCTTCTGTGTTAAATTGGATGTATTTCTCCAACCAGGGCTTCTGATTAAATTTTAAGGTCTTGTGAATTTTCTCGAGTCTTAAACCTAATGATAGGTATAGCTGAAGGTTACGATAGTGAACAATATAATGTTTCTTGTCATGCAGATTGGGTACCAATTTCGTAGTACTAACAAAATGTCCATGATGTAACTGTTGAACCAGTCGTTCAGCATAGGGGGAGAGTATTTCTCGTTCAATCTTCACCCTTTCAGGAGCTAGAGGGTATTCATTATGATAATCATGTAAGGATTCAGGATACTCCAGATCCACTTCAAATATATATCCTTCTTGGGTATTATCCTTTAGACTCATTATCCAGGATTCATTCAAATTTTCTGTAGATATCCATTCAAAGCCACCATAGGGCAGTGGTTGAGACATGGCCCAACCATATAGGTTATTAGCATCAAGATAGATAATGTGCTTATCAGGCTTAGTAGAGTCATAATTTTCCAAATAACGATTATTAGCCTCGGATCTACGCTGGCTAATCATACATATACCACCGCGGATTCCACGTTCTATAAACAGTAGCATATTTTCATCTGTGAGTAGTTCTAGGGTTTGCTCAGTCATTTTTAAAGAGGCCTGCCAAGCCAGTCCAGGGGCGGTCATCATATGGGCGGCGTCTAAATCATAGTTCTTCTTGCAAATTTTTCGAAAATTCTCAAATACATCGGCTAATAGTAGCACATCTGTTTTCACATACAGGTCGTGATATTCTCCCAAGTTCTTTATGTTAAAGGTATCCCATACAGTTTGGGCATGCCGATAATCTTCACTCTT
The DNA here is from genome assembly GCA_951213105.1 of Amaurobius ferox. Classification (NCBI taxonomy): domain Eukaryota; kingdom Metazoa; phylum Arthropoda; class Arachnida; order Araneae; family Amaurobiidae; genus Amaurobius; species Amaurobius ferox. The sequence goes on from OX578136.1 coordinate 108,368,708, forward strand.
AATATCTTCGCCTTTAATATCATTATGGAATGCAGAAGGGGGAGGGAGCACATTTTCATCAAATTTTTGAAACGATGTCATATAGCTATAAGGATATACTCCTTTCCTAATAAGAGCATTCTGTTGTACTATATCAGGGAAATGTTCTCTGAGAATATGAAATTCACTCAAGTCTAAATTGGAAACTAGCTTTTCCAGGGAAGCATTCAGAAACTGTAGGCTATCAATAAATTGTAAACAGACACGGGGCCCCTCTTTCTTTGAAATCTTAAAAGATATGTATTTTTCAATATTAGTGGCAATCACATCAATTTTATGGTCTTGCAATTTTCCAAAACTCAGCATAATATGATGAGAGTCATAATTTTTTAAATTATGAAACACTACAGGAATATTAATACTTTGTCTATAGTTAAGATTACAGGCATTATGCAGGGCACCTCTATAGGCTCCAGTCACGTGATTGTGATCACGCACACGATCTGTTTTCAGTTCACGATGGCACACGTTACAATGGGTAGCTCTTTCAAAGTCAACTTCATTCTCTTTAGTCATTCGTAGTGGTTTAATATAACGTAATTTTTCTCCAAGATACTGTTTCTCCATTATCAAGTTGTTAAGAAAATGATTCACAGGGTCGATACCTCGATACACAGTAGCTTGTTTCAGGCATTTTCCATCAGGCCCTATAATAACATAAGCATATCCACAAGGTTCATGAATTGCTAGTCTATGCGTGTAAGATCTAATATTCGAGGGTTTAGTAGTGTCTTCTTTAACGATCAAGGCTTCAAAGTCAACATAAATGATGAAAGGGATGGAATGCTGATACTGTTTGTTCGTGAATTGGAGATATTTCTGATCTTCCGAGGGCATTTTAATGCGCTGAGGTGCATGTTCTTTACAATATTGAGCATGATCTTGTAAAAGATCGTCTCTGCTGTAACGATGTAAACATCTATAACATATATATTGGGCTCCATTGTGCTTAGTTATATCTCCCAGCAAGCGTGACATATTCCTTATGAGAGTATAGTGTTGCTTATCTTCATCACTAATCAACAGAAGATTCACACAGTCTTCATCTTCACGTTTGGATATATGCAAAGGAAAAATCTCTTCATCTTCGTATCCATATACATTTATTCGTATATTATTCAATTTTTCAATCTGAGGAATCTTCACAACTGAGATAGGGTATTGAATATCTCCAAGTTTAATGTCATTCTCAAAACTTTGATAATGTGACACTCTTTCAGGATGGCCTTCACGAGATATATAGTATTTGTGGGCCAATAGGCACCACACCAGACATTTCTCGTCTTCATTTCGAATATTGAGTAAAGCTTTCTTGGCTGCAAGTTTTGTTGGCAAAGGTATATAGCTAGAAGCTGCAAGAGGCTTATACTTTGCACAGAAAACATCTATCTTTCGCATCTTTTGTAAAGTCCATCCAGAGCCTCGGCTGACAAATTCTTCAAATAACTTCAAGATTTGGGAAAAAGCTTCTTCAACATTGTTGGGAGGGGTATCATCACGAAGTTCTGTCACAACATCTGTTCTAAAATATGAGCTGGATACCTCTTGACCATTTGCAATGTCACGAATAAATTGCACATCCGCAATAAGATACCACTTAATAGATCTGTATGCATCAAGTTCGTCTTTTAATATCTTTAATAGCTGAGGACGAATCTCATCAAAACATAGCATAAGATCCCCCTCTACACTTTCAGTGGGTTCCAGAGTGTGTACAGAGAATACATCTAAACCCTTCTTCTTCTTCGCTGCAATCTTGGGGCGTTTATTAGAAGTTGAGGCTAAAGCAGGAGCTTTTCTCTTTTTAGAACCGTGTTCAATACGCTGGTGGCGCAGGGCGTCACTTTTCTTGCTGAATATAAGTTCACAATGCTTGCATTTCACACCATCCTTCAGATGAAGTAACAGGTGGCGCTTCAGGTTATCTCGTCTAGTAAACTGTATGGAGCATTGAGTGCATTCAAACACTTTAACGGGAGAATGCATATTCGCATGTCTAGCCAAGTCTTCCTTACGAACAAATGCACGTTCGCATACTTTACATCGATAAGTCAAGGCATCATCGTCAGAATGAATCTTCATATGTCTTGCTAAGGCATCTTTTCTGGAAAAGTGCTTATTACAAGATAAACACACCTGCAAGAGATAAAAAAAATACAAGACCTTAGTATAAACACGCTATTCTCGGTAACAATGTAATACATACCCCAAGATTTATATAAAGTAATCGCTAATCCATTATACTATCCCCATTAGAAATAATAAAATTCCTGGATTAAAGAATATATCCAGATACAACACATTTCATGCAAGATCCCCAAGACATTTCATTAAATTCATAAAAACACTCATTAAAAAAAGTTGTTACGCATCATAAAAATACAAAGTTTAATAAAATGAGAGAATAAAATCACATTAAAACAAGTACTTACATGTCCAATCCTGTTCAAAGAGGGCGCATTACGCACGTCAGTAACGGTAGGGATAGTACCTCCGATATTACTTTCTAAGGCAAACATACTCGCAGAAGAACTTGAAACGCGTCTTAACAACACGAAATCCACAGCAGAAATGATAAAATCGCTGCTTAAAGACCACCTACACCCATTCATAAAAAAAAATAGTTCTTGGTGTATCCTTCCGCCAAGATGACCCCAAGGTTATTCCTAAAGAGTTCTTCGTGTATCCATCCGCCAAGGGTATGTCAAGGTCACGTGATAGTTATATCACGGTTACCGTTAAACTTGCAACACACGAATGTAATTATGCACACATCCGATAAAAAATAAACAATTCATTCAACATCGCAATCGATTATATCCTTTTTAATAATTGTAATCGATATATTAAATAAATTCACATCTTAAAAAATAATAGATTTTAATAAAATAATGAAAGAAAATCCCTTTGCGAGACCCCCTTAAAACCCCCCCCCCAATCGTTATGCAATACAACAACGCGCAAGCATAACATACTTCTCTCTCCCCCTCCCTCCCCGAGACACCAACACTCACTTCACCACACGCTAAACGTAACCCATAGCAACCGGAATCCATAATAAAACATTCACCTTCGCCCCCCAACCTACATCCAAATACACAGTCATTCAACGTGAAACCCGTATTTTTACAGCAAAAATCACTTTACAGGGATTCATAGAACAAAAAAATCCTAAAAAATCAACAAATTCACCCAGAAACTAGCTAAAACCCTCAAATTACTTATAATTATCATCTACATATGCTATATAACCATTTATAACCTTAAAAAGGTGAGTATGCTAGTAGAAAAGGAAAGCCGGTTCTGCGCCAAAGGCGGTATGTGCGGTATGCGGTAGGGCCGCCATCTTGGATTTTCGTAATCCTGGACGGGGGTGTAAAAGGGGGGGGGAAAATGAAAAAAAGGTGGGGCTGAAAATTTTTAGAAACTTTTTGTCGGGTGGCAACGATGTCGTAGTCTTGTACGAGGGGTTGAGGGGGAAATAAATTTTTGGAATGAGATTTTTTCTAAGTATGGGAGAAACTTTTTTTGGGAATGGCAACGGCTGAGGTTCTGCGACAAAGGCGGTATGGAACCATTAGCGCCCCCTAGCGATGAAAATTGGAGCTATCGGGGATAGAACTTAGAAATATTTTCTGTTTCGGTTACCATAGTAACACCTGTGGGGTAGAAACTTTTTTCAGGGTGGCAACGGCTGAGGTTCTGCGACAAAGGCGGTATGGAACCATCAGCGCCCCCTAGCGTCTAAAAGGGGTACTAATAGGGAAATTAGGAATTTTGTGAAAATTAATAAAAAATTGAGTTTTTTAAAAATTTTTAAAAACTTTTTTAATTTTATCAAAATATGACATAGAGGATACTTTCTGGAAATACCAAAAAATATTTATTTTTTCTTTCCAGAAACTATTTTTAGGCGGCATTGCTCCAACCGCATTCTGGCGAACCCACCTTCCTTTTCTACTAGCATACTCACCTTTTTAAGGTTATAAATGGTTATATAGCATATGTAGATGATAATTATAAGTAATTTGAGGGTTTTAGCTAGTTTCTGGGTGAATTTGTTGATTTTTTGGGATTTTTTTGTTCTATGAATCCCTGTAAAGTGATTTTTGCTGTAAAAATACGGGTTTCACGTTGAATGACTGTGTATTTGGATGTAGGTTGGGGGGCGAAGGTGAATGTTTTATTATGGATTCCGGTTGCTATGGGTTACGTTTAGCGTGTGGTGAAGTGAGTGTTGGTGTCTCGGGGAGGGAGGGGGAGAGAGAAGTATGTTATGCTTGCGCGTTGTTGTATTGCATAACGATTGGGGGGGGTTTTAAGGGGGTCTCGCAAAGGGATTTTCTTTCATTATTTTATTAAAATCTATTATTTTTTAAGATGTGAATTTATTTAATATATCGATTACAATTATTAAAAAGGATATAATCGATTGCGATGTTGAATGAATTGTTTATTTTTTATCGGATGTGTGCATAATTACATTCGTGTGTTGCAAGTTTAACGGTAACCGTGATATAACTATCACGTGACCTTGACATACCCTTGGCGGATGGATACACGAAGAACTCTTTAGGAATAACCTTGGGGTCATCTTGGCGGAAGGATACACCAAGAACTATTTTTTTTTATGAATGGGTGTAGGTGGTCTTTAAGCAGCGATTTTATCATTTCTGCTGTGGATTTCGTGTTGTTAAGACGCGTTTCAAGTTCTTCTGCGAGTATGTTTGCCTTAGAAAGTAATATCGGAGGTACTATCCCTACCGTTACTGACGTGCGTAATGCGCCCTCTTTGAACAGGATTGGACATGTAAGTACTTGTTTTAATGTGATTTTATTCTCTCATTTTATTAAACTTTGTATTTTTATGATGCGTAACAACTTTTTTTAATGAGTGTTTTTATGAATTTAATGAAATGTCTTGGGGATCTTGCATGAAATGTGTTGTATCTGGATATATTCTTTAATCCAGGAATTTTATTATTTCTAATGGGGATAGTATAATGGATTAGCGATTACTTTATATAAATCTTGGGGTATGTATTACATTGTTACCGAGAATAGCGTGTTTATACTAAGGTCTTGTATTTTTTTTATCTCTTGCAGGTGTGTTTATCTTGTAATAAGCACTTTTCCAGAAAAGATGCCTTAGCAAGACATATGAAGATTCATTCTGACGATGATGCCTTGACTTATCGATGTAAAGTATGCGAACGTGCATTTGTTCGTAAGGAAGACTTGGCTAGACATGCGAATATGCATTCTCCCGTTAAAGTGTTTGAATGCACTCAATGCTCCATACAGTTTACTAGACGAGATAACCTGAAGCGCCACCTGTTACTTCATCTGAAGGATGGTGTGAAATGCAAGCATTGTGAACTTATATTCAGCAAGAAAAGTGACGCCCTGCGCCACCAGCGTATTGAACACGGTTCTAAAAAGAGAAAAGCTCCTGCTTTAGCCTCAACTTCTAATAAACGCCCCAAGATTGCAGCGAAGAAGAAGAAGGGTTTAGATGTATTCTCTGTACACACTCTGGAACCCACTGAAAGTGTAGAGGGGGATCTTATGCTATGTTTTGATGAGATTCGTCCTCAGCTATTAAAGATATTAAAAGACGAACTTGATGCATACAGATCTATTAAGTGGTATCTTATTGCGGATGTGCAATTTATTCGTGACATTGCAAATGGTCAAGAGGTATCCAGCTCATATTTTAGAACAGATGTTGTGACAGAACTTCGTGATGATACCCCTCCCAACAATGTTGAAGAAGCTTTTTCCCAAATCTTGAAGTTATTTGAAGAATTTGTCAGCCGAGGCTCTGGATGGACTTTACAAAAGATGCGAAAGATAGATGTTTTCTGTGCAAAGTATAAGCCTCTTGCAGCTTCTAGCTATATACCTTTGCCAACAAAACTTGCAGCCAAGAAAGCTTTACTCAATATTCGAAATGAAGACGAGAAATGTCTGGTGTGGTGCCTATTGGCCCACAAATACTATATATCTCGTGAAGGCCATCCTGAAAGAGTGTCACATTATCAAAGTTTTGAGAATGACATTAAACTTGGAGATATTCAATACCCTATCTCAGTTGTGAAGATTCCTCAGATTGAAAAATTGAATAATATACGAATAAATGTATATGGATACGAAGATGAAGAGATTTTTCCTTTGCATATATCCAAACGTGAAGATGAAGACTGTGTGAATCTTCTGTTGATTAGTGATGAAGATAAGCAACACTATACTCTCATAAGGAATATGTCACGCTTGCTGGGAGATATAACTAAGCACAATGGAGCCCAATATATATGTTATAGATGTTTACATCGTTACAGCAGAGACGATCTTTTACAAGATCATGCTCAATATTGTAAAGAACATGCACCTCAGCGCATTAAAATGCCCTCGGAAGATCAGAAATATCTCCAATTCACGAACAAACAGTATCAGCATTCCATCCCTTTCATCATTTATGCTGACTTTGAAGCCTTGATCGTTAAAGAAGACACTACTAAACCCTCGAATATTAGATCTTACACGCATAGACTAGCAATTCATGAACCTTGTGGATATGCTTATGTTATTATAGGGCCTGATGGAAAATGCCTGAAACAAGCTACTGTGTATCGAGGTATCGACCCTGTGAATCATTTTCTTAACAACTTGATAATGGAGAAACAGTATCTTGGAGAAAAATTACGTTATATTAAACCACTACGAATGACTAAAGAGAATGAAGTTGACTTTGAAAGAGCTACCCATTGTAACGTGTGCCATCGTGAACTGAAAACAGATCGTGTGCGTGATCACAATCACGTGACTGGAGCCTATAGAGGTGCCCTGCATAATGCCTGTAATCTTAACTATAGACAAAGTATTAATATTCCTGTAGTGTTTCATAATTTAAAAAATTATGACTCTCATCATATTATGCTGAGTTTTGGAAAATTGCAAGACCATAAAATTGATGTGATTGCCACTAATATTGAAAAATACATATCTTTTAAGATTTCAAAGAAAGAGGGGCCCCGTGTCTGTTTACAATTTATTGATAGCCTACAGTTTCTGAATGCTTCCCTGGAAAAGCTAGTTTCCAATTTAGACTTGAGTGAATTTCATATTCTCAGAGAACATTTCCCTGATATAGTACAACAGAATGCTCTTATTAGGAAAGGAGTATATCCTTATAGCTATATGACATCGTTTCAAAAATTTGATGAAAATTTGCTCCCTCCCCCTTCTGCATTCCATAATGATATTAAAGGCGAAGATATTAAGAGTGAAGATTATCGGCATGCCCAAACTGTATGGGATACCTTTAACATAAAGAACTTGGGAGAATATCACGACCTGTATGTGAAAACAGATGTGCTACTATTAGCCGATGTATTTGAGAATTTTCGAAAAATTTGCAAGAAGAACTATGATTTAGACGCCGCCCATATGATGACCGCCCCTGGACTGGCTTGGCAGGCCTCTTTAAAAATGACTGAGCAAACCCTAGAACTACTCACAGATGAAAATATGCTACTGTTTATAGAACGTGGAATCCGCGGTGGTATATGTATGATTAGCCAGCGTAGATCCGAGGCTAATAATCGTTATTTGGAAAATTATGACTCTACTAAGCCTGATAAGCACATTATCTATCTTGATGCTAATAACCTATATGGTTGGGCCATGTCTCAACCACTGCCCTATGGTGGCTTTGAATGGATATCTACAGAAAATTTGAATGAATCCTGGATAATGAGTCTAAAGGATAATACCCAAGAAGGATATATATTTGAAGTGGATCTGGAGTATCCTGAATCCTTACATGATTATCATAATGAATACCCTCTAGCTCCTGAAAGGGTGAAGATTGAACGAGAAATGCTCTCCCCCTATGCTGAACGACTGGTTCAACAGTTACATCATGGACATTTTGTTAGTACTACGAAATTGGTACCCAATCTGCATGACAAGAAACATTATATTGTTCACTATCGTAACCTTCAGCTATACCTATCATTAGGTTTAAGACTCGAGAAAATTCACAAGACCTTAAAATTTAATCAGAAGCCCTGGTTGGAGAAATACATCCAATTTAACACAGAAGAAAGAAGGAAGGCAAAGACTAATTTTGAGAAAGACTTTTTTAAATTGCTTAATAACGCTGTGTTTGGAAAAACGATGGAGAATCTTCGAAATCGAGTGAATATTGAACTAGTGAATTCTTCAAAGCGGGCCCTGAAGGTGGTGGCATCTCCAGCTTTTAGAGCTATCAGGATTTTTAGCGAAGATCTGGTGGGTGCTGAACGTGTAAGGAATTGCATTTTAATGAACCGGCCTATATACGTTGGCTTTGCTATCTTGGAGTTATCTAAACTCCTGATGTATGAGTTTCATTATAAACATATTAAAAGCCAATATGGTGAAAAAGCTTCGCTTCTCTTTACCGATACTGATTCATTGGCTTATGAAATCCAAACTGCTGATATTTATAAAGATATGAACCAACATAAACACCTGTATGATTTTTCTGACTATCCCAAGGATCATCCCCTCTTCAGTGAAGACAATAAAAAGCGTATTGGATATTTTAAAGATGAACTGAATTCAACCCCCATTCAAGAGTTTATAGGACTTAGACCTAAAATGTACTCTATTCTATCATCTGCTGGAGAAAAGAAAAGAGCTAAAGGTGTTTCTACACATGTGGTTGCACGAAAAATTACACACAATGACTATAGACAATGCTTGTTGAGTGTTAGACCTACTATGGAAGAACAGATTAGAATTGATAGTAGCCATCATAAACTATTCACTGTATGCCAGAACAAGGTGGCTTTGTCACCCATTGATGATAAAAGATATTTACTCGAGGACGGCATTACAAGTTATGCCTACGGACACTTTAAAATAAAAAAATAAAAAAAAGGAAAAAGAGAAAGAAGGAAAAAAAAAAGGAAAAAAGAAAAAAAAATAGAAATTGTGGCGGTGTATCCTATACACCGGGTGGAGGTGGGACCACAATTAAAAAAATAATATATTTTTCTAACAGCATCTAATTTATTAAAGAGACATTACTGCATTTGGATAGTTGAAAACAAGTATCTGCTATTGTTTACAAATATTAAAATCCGAGACCGAAAGGATTGAGGAAACACACCCCTCTCATACACCCAATTCACGCGATTCTGCTGTTTTAAAAACTCGCTTTTTTATCACATTTTTGTAAAAAACACACATTTTTGTTGTTTTTTTACGTTTTTGTAACATTTTGTGCAAAAAGTTAATTTTTCCCATTACCACATTTTTAGTGACATTTTTGTAAAAACGCACATTTTTTTGTAAAAAAATTACAAAAGTGCGAAAACCCATGTTAATTCCCATAGAGAAATTGGAATTTTGAAAAAAATCGCAAAAATGTTAATTTTGCCCATTACCACATTTTTTGTTACTTTTTTACGTTTTTGAGACATTTTGTGCAAAAAGTTAATTTTTCCCATTACCACATTTTTGAAAAAAAAATTACAAATCTGTGAAAACCCATGTTAATTCCCATAGAGAAATTAACATTTTCAAAAAAAAGACGCAAAATGTTAATTTTGCCCATTACCACATTTTTTGTTACTTTTTTACGGTTTTGGAACATTTTAACAAAATGTTAATTTTTGCCATTACCACATTTTTTAAAAAAAAATACAAAAGTAGAAAACTTACATTTGCGAAAAAATATAGGAAAAAAAAAAAACTTGTATTTACGAAATTTTGTTAGTAAAAAACAAAACAAAAAAAAAAGAAAAAACAATATACGTCATAAACTCCACTCTCTTCTGTGACGTCACCTTATGGAACTGTGCTGCCTCACACCGACTTCTGAGAACCCCTATGTTAAAGCATGGGACTTTACCACCGCCTCTGTTGATGCACTCATTTTCTGGCCTCGGAGGGTTCCCCATGTTAAAGTATAGGGATTCACCGCCTCTGAAGTGGCGCAGAACTCTCCCTAATCCCCTACTCACGTCGTGGAAGACCTAATACCATCTATAGCGATAATGGAAGTAATTTTTTCGGAGCTGATAATCTTCTACAAAGAACTGATTGGAAAACCATTGAAATAGAAACAATTGTCAAAAGAATTACTTGGAAGTTCAATCCACCCTCCTCTGCTTGGTGGGGAGGGTTTTGGAAACGTCTTGTGCAGATGGTTAAGAGACTGTTGAGACGGGTCTCGGAAACAGCTTCTTTAGACTATGAAGAAATAATAAGCATTCTCTGCGATTGCGAAGCAATAATTAATGCCAGACCACTGACTTACATTTCCGAAGATCCTGAAAACCTAACTCCTTTGACTCCGGCTATGTTCTTGCAGGACATGCAGACGGTGGGAGTGCCAGACTTGGACCTTTTGGACAAAGTGGATCTCACAAAAAGACTGAGATATCAACAGACATTAAAGGATCAGCTGAGGAAAAGATTTAGAGTAGAGTATCTTGGCCAATTAGTGCAACATAGGGGAAAAATGAAAATGCTGAATGTCAAAATTGGAGATATAGTTCTCATTGAATGCGAGAATAAGAAAAGAACTTTCTAGCCAATGGTAAAAATACCTGAAGTTTATCCCGGAAAAGATGGCAGCAACAGAGTTGTGAAATTAAAAACAGCAACGGGGGAACTAATTCGACCAGTTCAGAGAATTTTCCCTCTTGAAATTGAATGTCCATCCCGAGAACCAGAAACTGATACTGTAGCTAGTGAGAAAAGGGTTGTGGACGCTTCACCCTCTGTTCAACGAAATACTGTTGTTACTAGAAGTGGCAGAACAATTAGACTCCCATCTAGGTTTAGATAAATGTAGAAAAGTTTAATTTTCATTTAAATGCTAATTTATCTTTAATTTATTGTAAGTTTTGATTATAATGTTTAAATCAAAAGGTGGGAGAATGTTAAGTAACACACATTGATTTCGTTATTCAAATTTTATATTTAAAATTGCATTTCTTGTGAATTTGTTTATTTTAGTTCTTGTAATGACAACACCAATTTTTGTAATGATGATATGGCAACACTCTTGGGTTTTTGTAGACGTTGTCAGATAAACGAGCGGTTTTGTTTACGAGTTGACGTTGGCTGTACGAGCTGTGCAAATGCTAATCTTTGAAATAAATAAATGGTTCCTGAAAAGCAGTTCTAATTATTTTCGTACATATTGAAACGTGTGAAGTTGAGTAAATTTCTACGGTGTTTCTGACACATGGACCACATCGGGCCCAAGCCCACGAGCCAGACCCGAATCCGTGCATACCTCTAGCTTAGACCCCTTAAGATTGATTCAATGGTTGCAGTTCTGCAACCATTGAATTTCAAATACGCCACTGTCTGTGCTCCTAAGTAAAAGTAAAGTACAGGTCCTCTTTTCTAATTATTAGAGGGGATAAAAATAAGAAAATGCATTGATAAGAAACCTTTCAATTTTATTTTTAATAAACAAACACAAAAAATATAAATACATGTAACATTTGAAGTTGAAGATGATTCAAATCGAACACATTCCTATTTTAAAGGGACTATTGTAACATGATTATAATCAGTTAAGGGCAGAATATATGTATAAAGACATGCAAACAACCTCTCCTTTCAGTTGGCAATCTAGAAACCGCCATTTTGTCTCCAACCGGTTCAGGCAGTTATCGTCTGCCTGTGCTATTTCAATGGCGCGCGCATGTTACATGGCTGATATTTGATACGTAATTTAGCTATAAAATAGGTGCTTCTGCTTTCAAAAAATTGTACCAATCATTCAAGAACTTAGGCTAGAATGCTTTGATTTTCTCGAGATCTCGAGAGAAAGACAAGAAAGTAAACATGCTTTCGCCATGTACAGCCATCGTTTCACCTGGGAGTTCAGATGGCTGCTGTTGCGCCAGTCTGTATATTTAGGAGCCTTACTATACCCTATCTGTGGCGTACTTTACTCGACCGACACTAGTCTGGAAACAGCAGATGTCGAATTTGTCCCTTTTTCATGAGAAAACTTTCTTACGAAAAACGTAACAAACTTTCTCCAAGACGGGAAGTGTGCACCGTTTTGTTAATGCATATTTCTATGACGCCCAGCTCCTCGTGTAATGAGCCAATGAGCAGGCCTATGTTAAATTAAACACATGCTTATTCACACACACAACTTATGATGCACGTATTTACAGAACAGTAAGAATTGTACAAATTATGTATTTGCTCTTAAGAGAACACTTTCCGTTTATGGCCAAAAGAGGGAAATGGACGTTCAGTTGGACACAGATACCAGGTTAAGCCACACCTATCAGGTCTGGTAATATTTGCCATGTCCATACTTTCAGCTATATGCATATCTATGGTGAAATTGTCAAGCTGATGGGGGGAAGGGAAAGACACCTTCGTGTCTGTCTTTTGTCACAGACATATAAGGTAGAATCAAAAAGTTCGGAGACTGTGCTGATTTCTCCACCCTGATTGGAGGAGAGAGGAACAATTTTACCGTGACGTAAAGGCATATGTGACGCGAGATGTGAAAAGGAAGAAGCAGGTTCGCAGTGCAGGGTTTCTCCAGACAATGCGTGTCAGTGAACTGTAGTCGTTTGCGTTCGTCGAAAATGGAAATGGTGGTTGAAGAGCAACGTGCGAATATCAAATTCTGCAAGCGTTTTAATAATTTTTTCGGGTAGACACGCATTCCAACCCGTTATTTGAATAAAAAAGGAAACCCAATCCGTAAAGCGGGTAACCGAGGGTATCTGACTCAATGCAGAGGACTCTAACACAGCAACGCATAAAAGCACAAGTAATGCAATAATGCACAGTTGTTTTGAGGATACAACGATTCCCTTTCATCAGTCCAAAAGAGAAATGTCCAAGGCTGTTCAAGGCTTTTGCTTTTCGGGGTACCTGTGAGAAAACTCACGTATCCCCACATCGGAAATAGAAGTTCTTGAAAATAGTTTTGGATTAAGATGGATGTGATGCATTCCTTTTCTGGATGGATGCTTGAAAAGGGTTTGCAGTCTTATGATGACTTAAACTGCAGTCAAAAGTACCTTGGAAGATGGACCATCAATATTGAGAGGTAGACAAAAAGAATTTTGCAAAGGAGAGTTTACTGAGAGTACAAACTCTCTGAAATAAGATGGGTTCCAAGTGCAAAAGTCGCGGGATTCATGGTAGTCAAATTCAGTACAATGGTCACGAGGTCGAAGGGTGAGATGATAAATGTTGTAAACAACATTATTATCTCAAAATCAAAAATTTTGAGTTACACCGAAGTAGGCAGTGCAGGCAGGTCAGGCAGCCGAGCTCTTTTAATTCTGGGCTCGTAAGTTCTTCTGGGATCAGAGATGATATGTCTGGGTCTACGTTTCCTGTTAACTGGTTTTAGGTTGTAATTGAGATCTGTATCTGCCATGCAATGTTTCTCAAAGCTTTTAATGTAGAAATTTTGGGTCATTAACCTAATATGCTCTTTAATGCCAGAGACTTTAAGATCGTGATGTATGTATCTCGTTTTGGATAAACTAAGGAGAATTGGTTATCTTACGTAACATTTTATTTTGTATAACTTGCAGTTTCCCAATATGTGATTTTGCAGCAGCGCCCCAAATAGGGCAGGCATACAAAATCATAGGTGCGATGATTTGTTTATAAAGGTGAAGCTTATTCTTCAGCGAAAGAGGTGACTCCTACAGAGCATAGGATGAAGGGAATTAATAATTTTGTTGGAAGATTGGGTTTTTAAGTAAATATGGTTGCTGAAAGTCATGTGTGCGTCAAGTGTGACTCCCAAGTACTTTACAGCGTGGTTGAAAGGGGTATTTTCGTAAAAGATTTTGATTTGAAAGTTATGAGAGATTGCTCTGTAGTGAAGTTTAAAAACAACAACGCTAGACTTGGAAGCGTTAATTTTGATTTTCCATTGTACGAGCCAGCGCTCAAGGCGTGTGATGTGATGTAGCTTTGTAGTGTATGTGTAGCTTTGTAGTGTATGTGATGTAGCTTTGTAGTGCATGTGATGTAGCTTTGTAGTGTGTTAACCGTGTTGAGAGGAGAGCCAACGCGGGCTATGATAGCGATATCATCTGCAAAAATGCAGAGTTTAACTTATGGAATATGTTGTATATCATTGATGTATAAGTGAGCAGGGGGCTGAGATTTCCTCCCTGAGGAACTCCTGCTGTGATCGGTTGGGGTGAAGAGAGGGAAGTACCAACTCACATACTGAAAGAACGATTATTGAGATACGAGTTGATGATAGTAAGAAACTGGGTTTATAATCCAAGCCGCACCAACTTGGTAATTAAACCTGGGATACAGCACTTGCCAAAAGCCTTCATAATAGCGAAGAACACAATACCAGTGTACTGCCTGTTGCTAGAGTTGGTGTATAGTTTCAACTACACGCATGAGCGGGGTCTGAGTGGAATAAGCAGATCAGAAGCCGTGTTGATCAGGAATAAGAATTTGGTGGGATCTGCAGAAACTATCCAATCTCTTGAGCAACACAAGTTCATAAATTTTAGACAAGCTGGAGAGAAGACTTATAGGGCGATAACTCTTAGGAAGATAGTTATCCTGCTTAGGTTTTAGAAGAGGGATCACAGTGACAGTTTTCCTGCTTTGGGGGAAGTAGCGGTGCTCCAACATTCTGTTTACTAGAGCGGCGATCCAGCAGACATAGGAAAGGGGGAAGGTTTTTAATGATGCGGTTGTTAATCCGATCAATACCAGGAGATTTCTTAATTTTGAGTTTATGGATTATAGATAAGACTTCAGCCAGTGATGTTCGTTGGAGGTCATTTTGTGTTTGAGCAAGTAGTGCAGTTATATTCACCAGCTGTGTTTCAGTTTCATATTGTGGGTAAAGGTGGCTGAAGTTAGGATCCGTGTGTGGGGAGAATTGGAGTTCCAAGCTGTCTGCGATAGCATTAGCTTTTTCCTCCTCAGTCTGGGCGAGTCCGTGTCGGCCGTTAATGGGCAGGATATGTGCTCTATTATTTTTTAATTGTTTAACTTTTCGCCAGAGACTGCCATCAGAAGTGTTGAGATCCTCAATGTGTGTTTTCCAGCGTTGCTGGTTGTGTGCACCAATGATCTCGTTTCTCGTTTTTGATCTCGTTTCTTAGTCTACGGTATTGTGCGCTATAAGCCGGATATCTAGTGCGCTGCCAATCTTTCCGTAGACGGTTACGCTGCTTAATTTTGGCCTTGGTATCACTCGGGAACAAGTGATAACTAGGAGGGGTGGTTTTAGGAGTTGCGGAGTTAGGAGCAGCAGCGGTTGCCTCAAGTGGTAAATGAGTCATTTTTTGGACGTTATTAACAATATCGTCCGTGCTGGTAATTTTGAGAGGTGGGATACGAGTATGAATAAGTGAATAACGGAAGTTATTCCAATTTGTACGTAGCTCCACAGGTTGGTCTAAAGAAATTTTTTGAAAGTTAAGGGCCAATTCCACAGGAAAGTGATCAGAGTCAAGTCCGTTAATAGTTCTGATCACATAATTATAAAGTATTTGTATAGAAATGGCCAAGTCAAGAATGCTATGGGACATTTTTGTGGAATAGTGAGTTGGGGTTTGTGGAGCTACAATCCTGAGATTGGCGCTCTGAGCCAGTCAATTTAGAGCATTGCCATACCTATTCGAAGTATTGCCCCATGAGGTATGACGAGAATTTAGGTCACCAGCAATGATCATATTACTACTAAGTCTAATAAGTGCTTCAAGTTCACAGGTGGGGAACGGAGAAGTATTTTTAGGAGGTATGTAAATTGAAGCCATGATAAATGGGACTAAATTTGGAATATTAATTTTGGAGGCAGTTGCTTCCAAGTGGGAAAAAGACAGAATATGAATGCTATGGTGGGGAATAATATTTTTGACGTACAGTGCAGTCCCCCACTCAGATGACTCCGAGCACAGTGCAGTGCTCTGTAGGAAAAGTATGCCGGAAAGTTACCAATCTTAAGGGTATTGCCAGGTGGGAGATGGGTTTCACTAATACAAAAAATGTCAAAGTCGTTATTAATAACTAAATCACGCACCTCATCGATATATGGACTCAAACCATTAGCGTTCCAAATACCGAACTTGAGAGTCTGCAAGTTAAAGATTCTTGCCGAAAGAGCGAACGAAAACAGAGTGGAAACCTATCCAGCGAGTCTGTCATAGTGCTCGTAGATGATCGAGATCATCTGGATACTCGAAGTCGCAGTTTCGAGTTCCTGTAAAGCTTCTTTAAAGAGAAATGGGCGCGGAAGAAAGAATCAGGGGGATTATATACCTAAGCCCTAGATTACGAGAGAGCCAGTTAGAAAGTAGCATGAAGAACAGTCTAGCCAATCCGAAACGAGAATTAGCAACAACAAGTTGAAGAAATGAAGAGGTCAGTTATGGACCAAAGGGAGTCTAAAACGCCCAGGTCTGTCCTTTTCTGCTTCCAGGAGTGTACTGCCCAAAATAGTATATATATTGGCCGGGCACAAGGCTGGATAACGCGTACGTCTCTTCCGGCTACATTTTTACGTCTCTATCACTTTCAGCGTGCTTTTCTGGTGTTGTAAATTAAGGTTTCACGTCACGTGATTGACTGGGAATGGAATAACATTCACTTTCATTAGTTATATTGGCTATTGAGTATATTATTTTAAAATGAAAGAGGTTAAATTTTGTTTGACCCTTGGGTACTTTGGAACATCTGCGAATTTATGTCCAAACTGTTGTGTTTGGGGGTGTGACTATTTTGGAGGTAAAATTTAGCTAGTTGACAGAAATAATGCGGTTCTCAGGGATCCAGTTTTGTTTGGGAGCTGTAATTTGATCTGTAGTTGCGAAGGCTTTGTGTAAATGCTACGTGCTTGCATATATATAGGAATTTGACTACTGTATGGTTCTAGTATGGGATATATTTGCAAGTGCTTTTGGTGGTGGAAGTTTCCTGTGAGTGCCCTCAGTGCATTGCAACTGTGAGAAACACTTATCCTGCAGGTGTTATTTTAAAGTTAAGATGGAATCTAAAGAGTAAAACCTTGTTGCTACCTGTTTCTACTCCCTTAAAGAGTTTTTAAAAGAAAACGAGTATTTAAAATTTTGAGTTAAAATGCTCCAAAATTTATGCAAATTACTTACAAGAAAAGATCTAAATATCATGTTTACTATGACAGACCAAGACTAATTTAATAGTATAAGATTATGAAAATTGAAAATGTATGATTTTCAAAATATGTAATGGTATTAGAAGCTACAGAGGTCATGGTGAAGTTTCCTTATAAATGCACAATATTAAAATCAACGCTTCCACAACCGTCCCTCCACCCTTTGCGTGCGCAAACAGCGTCTCCGGAGCAGAAATAAAATTAATTTCACTACAAATGCAGACATAAAACCTTAGCACCACCCAGGTCACGGCTATTGTGAATATCTGCATCTATTATGACCATTTTGTTTCCCCTTTGTGCATCCCAGAATGAATGCCGACCGTTAATGCTGAGGTCGTTTCTCTGGGGTAAAAAAAGCCACGGAAAAGCTTTCCCAGAACGTGTCAGAAACGACCTCGTCCGAGTGACAAATGGCGGGACGTGGATTTAAAATATTTAATAACCTTTGTCATGTGAGGTATTGTGAGAGTCCTGGACGCGTAAAATGGCGGGAAAATGCGTATAATCGGATGTGAATTGGACTATATGGTAATAAATGAAATTTCCGGTCCAAATGACGAGTGGTGGCCAGATGTAAATGTGATTTGAGATACAAGTCTCCGAGAAAATATGCAGTTAAATGCGACTTTTTTTTACTTTCCCTGTAATATATAGTATATGTAAAGGAAAAGAAAGTATTATGATGGGGTTACAGAAACCAAATTCTCTGGCTTGGATGGATTGATGCATTGTGAACATCCCTGAATGTCCGTCTGTTTATGACCACAATAATTTTTTAAAGAAAATATAGAGCTAGTCAAACGAAATTTGGTACGAATTTTTCAATCGGTGAACTCAAGAGAGCTATTGTTATTCGAGGAGATCAGACTAAAGGAATGCCTTCAATTAAAAAAGGAAATCTGACAAAAAAATACTATAAAAATATCATTGTTAAAAATTTTTGCAGAAAAGGTCTTTTTATGCTGTTGTTGAAACCCAGACCGTCCGACCTACCAGAAAGGTGTAAGGTAACTGTTTGGACGGTCGGGAAGTGCCATCCAATTTAGACCGGAACCCAGTGGGGGAGGCATCCACAGGGACCGTACCCTCCTTCCCCTACCACCAACCTCTCGGAAGGACTTTCGGACCCACATGTTTAACGTGATCGTACTCCGCATGAACACGGCGGCAGTTTTGGCAGTGGCTGGAATCGAACCCGGGCCTACCGAGTGCAACTCCAGCGCGCTAACCAATGGGCTACCGCACCCCTAGGTCTTTTTATGTGTAATTTTTTTTATTTTAAAGCGAATGACATCATTTATATAACGTTTTGTTTTTAACATTTTACAACAAAGTTGAAAAGTGTTTATGACTTTGTTCATTCTGTCTGTCTGTCTGTCTGTCTGTTTGTCCGTTAGCACGATAACTGCCTTAAAAATGACTTAATCAAAATGAAATTTTAGTATGTTGTTCAGACGGTTTGTAGAACCTATGGGAATATAAATGAATAATATCACCCAATTAGTTTTGGATTGAACCCGGGTCGAAAAAATGAAATACATTGAGCCCTATGGGACCTAATTTTTCAAACATTTTTTAAGCGGATTTAAAATTCACAAATTGCTTCGAAAATTTTAAGTAATATTCAAATTGTTTCATAAAATATATAAAAAAAAAATTCAGCGAAATATATTCAGTAGTTTTTTAAATAAAAATTAAAATAATAATTACACCTCTTATATGAAACGATCACGTGACCATGATATGAAACGATCACATGACCCACTTCAAAATGATATATAGCATCCATCTTGTCTCAAAATCGTGATTTTTAAAGTTCTTTTTAATTCATATTGAGTGTTGTATCCGTCCTAAAACTACTTTATTTTTGCTTAAATTCTGTGCATCTACATACTGAAACAACTCAATTACAATATATTTGAGTTTAAATTCTCATCCAAATTGGATTATTTCTACAACGAAGCCTATTTTTCACCTATGTAAAATGTAAACAGCAAAATATATAGAATAAGTTGTATTAGAATTCCTGTATTTTTTTAACACAAAATAATTTAGTCCATGGAGTCTGCATGGCTGATATGAATGAAATATTAATTGATTTCATAAAGAGAAGGACGATTTTTTTCGATGAAGTTTCAAGCATAGAGTTTAATTTTTTGTAGCTCCATGGTCTTAAACAAAATGTTTAAATAAAATAAATTATTATAGTATTGTGATGAATGAAAAGAATGGGAGAAAGTCATGAATGAAATCCTGTTTTTATAGAGAGATCCAGGCGTGTTATTTTTTCTATGGCGTCATTTGAATTAATTTCAGTTGTTTTCGATGAAGTTTTCAAATATAATAAATTATCGTAGTATTATGATAATTCTAAAACTATTACCGAGGAATGTATAACATTTTAGATACGTTTAAACCAGGCAATTTATATTTAAATGCCGTCATTTGAATGAAGTTCATTTTTTTCGATGAAGGTTTAAGTTTTCAAATATAATAAATTAATGCAGTGTTGTGATAAGTTTCAAAATATTACCGAGGAATGTATTGCATTTTAGACTTGTTTAAATAAAATTGCATTGAAGTTGGAAAGTGTTTCATAATCAATGCTTTAAGCATGATTGATCTTTCTTGTTATTCTTTAATTTATATATATATTTATCTGTATACTACGCTAGGAGATGGAAGATTAACCACTCCTCTTCTTGCTGTCCAGTAAATTTCTCAATCTATTTTGTAGGGAAAGTGGTTGGTCTCAGCAATAGCAGAATTTTTTTTACAATATTTCAGATGGTCAACTTATACATTACAGCCACAGAGTGAGCACAATGAATTGTCCTTGATTCCAATCTTGGCTTTATTTGTAACTCGTTAGCTAAAGCTTATCCAGGGGGCGGAATGTAAACATGTATCCTTCTCGAAATATTTTACTTTTTTTTAAATATAAAATAGAAAAATAATAATAAAGAAAAGTAATAAGTGAACGCTTTGTAAATATTTGTAACTAGAAATAAACAAGTACTCGTATAATTGCTTAGGAGGCTCGGTTCTCCTAGTGTAAACCAAATCCTGCATATATTATATTATCATTGTATAAGCAGCCAGGCTGTCGTGAGCATGAATCGCGAATCACATCACAATCAGCTCATGTAAGGCAATGTAAATGTTAATTCGTGAGGGACTTTCTAAGGGAAAATCCACTATTGCTCAATCACCTTTCTCACCCCCTTAGTCTCATGGAAATATCTCTTCTTTCTGTCTACTAATGACTTATGAGGAATACTCTTGGGAAATTTCAGGATTCTGCCAACGAGGTGCAATAAGAACTCGATGGTCTGCTAAGATGCAGAGATTATACACTTGGACTTGCTTATGGCACCCCTTCGCACTCTCTTAGGGTTCGGGTAATTATTACTTTCCTTATATACATAATGTATAAGGAAAGTATTGTGACGGGGTCGAAAATTCGAATTCGAGTTTTCGACGGGAGAGCACGTTTCAAGCATCCCTGATCACGAATCAAACATGTTTGAAGTGATGTCTGTGTGTGTGTGTGTGAAAGTATATGTGTGTGTGTGAAAGTATGTGTGTGTGTATGTGTCAGTGAGTCTGTGGAGACGATAACTGACGAACGAATGGACCGATTCGAACGAAATTTGGTACAAAAATCACAATCCATAAATACTGGAAGCCTATTGTTTTTATACGCAATCGAATGTTCAGAACCCCCCTAAATTTTCGAATGAAATTTTGAAAAAATCGTCAAAAAATCAAAACCGCTAATAAAGTTACGCATATAGACATTTCTTATGTAATTTTTCATTAGAAAACGATTGACATAAATTTTAGAACGCTAACATGAACCGTTCTCGAGATATTGCACATTTTTAAAAAAAAATTATCAAAAAGTCATATAAAATAAAAAAAAAATATTTCCTATTGAGAAACATGTTCACTTTTTATATGTATTACCATGCGATAACTTGGGTGACATCTCTCTCGTGGATCTAGCTCGTTCCGTTCATGAAAAAATATACTTTGAGTAATACTTTTGTATTTGAACGCCAATAGTAATTTATCTGCTGTAAGAATAACTTATTTCTTCGTTCATAACGCTTGGCGAGATTTTGGCGACGAATTTGGCGTAATGTTGCCAACTTGGCGACTTTTTGAAATGTTGCCAAATTAACGAAAATTTTGCCAAATGGATAAAAATGACGCTAAATCAATGAAAATGACGACCAATTTTCGAAAATTCAATATCTTGGAAAGAATATTAGTATCTACTATAAGAAAAACCTATTTTTTTTTACTGTAAAAGTAGTAAATTCATTACATTATATAAGGAAAGTCATGTGTTGCCCACATCAGATTTTTCTTTCTTGCTGCCTACTTGTGGTCCAAGAGAAACACCTAAAAAAATTTGGGATTCCAGCTCTAGCGGTTGAGGAGATATGGTGATGATTATCTGAGTTAGTGAGAGATTTATTTTTACATATATTTATTTCTTGAATGCATATAAAGGTCGTAAAACGACAAACCAACCACCTCTTGAATTTAATTTTAATATAAACTCAATTTAAAGATATAGTTAACAATATGTAGTTTAACATAATTTTAACCAACTTACTCTTACAAAGATTTGTGATATAAATGTATTCAGATAAAAAGCTTTGGTGAATTTTCCTTTTCATTTCATTGCACTGCCATATGGATATCGAATTTCTATCTACATTTCTTATCTCGAGCACTTTTATCTCCCCTAATCGTGTAAGATAATATTTTGAAGGAAAAGTTATGTATTTTATTTTATTTTTACTCACACATATATCTAAGTACACGTAGCATAAAGAAGACGACATTTGGGTTCCAGAAATCGTTATTTTTTAAATGAGTATACTGTTCGGCTTGAGGTTTGCAGTTGATAAGTTTGAAAAAACGATAGTAAGTTCAAAGTTTATGAAATCAGGAGATTGAAATATATACAGTTTTCCTATGAAACTCTTTAAGCATATTCAATAACTTTGTAAGGGAAGGTCCATGAGTGTGCACGTTAGGTCTACCTATAGTATCCATACCTGATCGAATAAACTGATTGTAGCGTCATTGCGGATAACTTAAAACGTTAAGTTAATAAATTAGGTAAACCAAGTGAAATAGAAAAAAAAATACAAAATTGTAGAGCATTTTAAATTAACCGCTAAGGGCGCTGCAACCATTTTTATTCGATCTGAAATAGATAGTATATAGACTTGCATGCTCATTGACTTTTCTTTACAAAGTTATTGGAGTGCCTATAGACTTTCCTCGGAATACTGTATAGTACAGGGGTGGGCAAGTTCTTCGATAAGAAAATCAACATAAAATATTTTTCATGGATTTTTACTTTTCTTATATACATAATGTATAAGGAAAGTATTGTGACGGGGTCGAAAATTCGAATTCGAGTTTTCGACGAGAGAGCACGTTTCAAGCATCCCTGATCACGAATCAAACATTTTTGAGATAATGTCTGTGTGTGTGTGTGTGTGTGTCAGTGAGCCTGTGGAGACGATAACTGACGAATAAATGGACCGATTCGAACGAAATTTGGTACAAAAATCACAATCCATGAATACTGGAAGTCTATTGTTTTTAAACGTAATCGAATGTTCAGAACCCCCCTAAATTGTCGAGTAAAATTTTGAAAAAATCACCAAAAAATCAAAACCTTTAATAAAGTTACGCAAATAGACATTTCTAATGTAATTTTTCCTTAAAAAACGATTGACATAAACTTTAGAACGCTAGCATGAACCGTTCTCGAGATATTGTACATTTTTAAAATAAATTTTTCAAAATAAATTTGTCAAAAAAATCCCATAAATTAGAAAAAATATATTAACTGTTGAGAAACATGTTTACTTTCATATATAATATCATGCGATAAATTGGGTGACATCATTCTCGTGGATCTAGCTCGTTCCACTCATGAGTAAAGATATTTTGAGTAATATTTTTGTATTTGAACGCCAATATTTATTTATCTGCTATAAGAATAACTTATTTCTCCGTCCATAACGCTTGGCGATATTTTGGCGCCGAATTTGGCGGAATGTCGCCAACTTGGCGACTGTTTAAAATGTTGCCAAATTAACGGAAATCTCATCAAATGGATAAAAATGACACTAAATCAGTGAAAATGACGACTAATTGACGAAAATTCAATTTCTTGGAAAGAATATAAATAGCTACTTTAAGAAAACCTATTTTTTTATTGTAACAATAGTAAATTCATTGCATTATATAAGGAAAGTCATGTATTGGCCACATCAGATTTTTAATATTCAAGAGCCACAGAATATATTCTTTTAAAAATTATATTTCTAAACTAGCAGTATAACCCTTCTTCGCACTATAGTCTTCTAAATAACATTGTTATTCAAAACTTTCTATTAAAATATTTAATTTAATTCCTCTAAAAATGTATAAGGATATCTGTTCTCACTATATAAAATTATCTACACAGGAACCGTCCCGTTAATGTACAATAAAGTTCAGGTCCCTATTCAGTCAATGGATTAGATCAGTCAGAAACCCATAGATGTTCCCAATCTATGATTGTGATTGGATAATTATGTTCTGATTATGTTCATTGCAATGTTTTTTCTTTCTTTGTTCCGTTTTTATCATTTACGCGAAGTTTGGAGTGTTTGCCAAAACTGGATGTTCGACAGTGTTTGAATCGGCTAAATATAATAGAATTCTGATGCAAACTTTTAAATAATAACATTGGCTTTCTCTTTGAATACCAGAACATTTATGAAACTAAATATTATATTAAAAATTTATTTTAAAATACTATTTATACTGTGATTCTTGGTAGATAAAGAAAAATTTTGTACCTAAGGCATCATGAACTTACGGCCATCCAGCTTTATTTTAATAATAATTATTTTACAGTGTTATTACTCTTTGAGGTACGTGGCAACATGGTTTGAAATTCTAGCAACCATTTTGAATGAAAGAAAGAAAAGGTAATAGTTAAGTAGAAGGAAAAGTTTAATTTGATGGTAAAAAGTAACATTATTCGCATCATTTTGATATTGATCTTTTAAAGATAAATGCAAAGTTTTGTTTTTATGCGTAGCAGTCAGTTTTAGTCATAAGCTAAGGGAAAATATGCTATATTAACAAATCTGGATATTTATAGGGTTTTGGCTGTGGGCCATTTCATAAAAAGTGGCTATAGCTTGTACCCAGGTCCATGGTCCTATGTACAATATTATCATTTGGGTAGTTATTTAAAATATATATATATAAAGGGCTGAAAGGATTTTTACTTTCCTTATATACATAGTATAATGTACAGGTATAAGGGAAGTATTGTGACGGGGACGAAAATTCGAATTTGAGTTTTCGACGGGAGGGCACGTTTCAAGCATCCCTGATCACGAATCGAACATTTTTGAGGTGATGTCTGTGTGTGTGTGTGTGTGTGTGTGTGTGTGTGTGTGAAAGCATGTATGTGTGTGTCAGTGAGTCTGTGGAGACGATATCTCACGAACGAATGAAGCGATTCGAATGAAATTTGGTACAAAAATTACAATCCGTAAATACTGGAAACTAATTGTTTTTAAACACAATCGAATATTTAGAACCCTCTAAATTTTCGAGTGAAATTTTGAAAAAACGTCAAAAAATTAAAACCTTTAATAAAGTTACGCAAATAGGCATCTCTTATGTAATTTTCCCTTAGAAAACGATTGACATAAACTTTAGAACGCTAGCATGGACCGTTCTTCAGATATTGCATATTTTTCAAATAAATGTATCAAAAAATTCCATAAATTAAAAAAAATATATTAACTGTTGAGAATCATGTTCACTTTTCATATGTAATATCATGCGATAAATTGGGTGACATCATTCCTGTAGATCTAGCTCGTTCCATTCATGAGAAAAGATACTTTGAGTAATACTTTTGTATTTGAACGCCAATAGTCATTTATCTGCTACAAGAATAACTTATTTCTTCGTCCATAACGCTTGGGGATATTTCAGCGACGAATTTGGTAGAATGTCGCCAACTTGGCGACTTTTTAAATGTTGCTTAATAAACGAAAATCTCGCCAAATGGATAAAAATAACTCTAAATCAATGAAAATGACGACAAATTGGCGAAAATTCACTATCTTAGAAAGAATACAAGTATCTACTATAAGAATAATTTATTTTTCTTTTACTGTAAAAGTAGTAAATTCATTGCATTATATAAGGAATGTCATGTGCTGCCCACATCTCACACACACAGATTTTTTATGTTGTAGGAATAAACGGATTTATAATGTAAGTTTGGATCTTTTGAGTGACACCATTTGGCTTATGAAGCATATTAGTGTTGCATATTAGTTTGCATGAAGCATATTAGTGTGCATGAAGCATATTAGTGTTGGTGCTTTTATTTAAGGCTGAACTTCATTCATTATTTACTTTAATAATATATGCATAACTTATGCGAATTTAAGTGAATAATTAAGAATGTTTTTATATTCGTTTTTGGAGTGGTAATAGTTTTGGTTTCATTTTCCAAATTTCAGTGTACGAACTTAAATTTTAGAACTTAAATTTCTTTTGTACGAACTTAAATTTTAGATTGCAGATCGAAACTATAACATACAACATAACATTTTTTTCTAATAAATGGAAGAAACATGCAATAATATTGGCTAATTTCGACAATGGTTATAAATTTCGAATAAATATTTTAACATTTGTTCAATATTATGGAAACCAATAGCGAAAGAGCTTAATTCACTCTTCTAATACGAAACTAAATGAGAGAAGTCATTGAATCTCATTGAAATAAAAAAATGTTCATGTGAATTTTATGAATACACTTAATTTGACGCTGGGTTTCTATAGTTGCAAAGAAGATGAAGTTTTACCGATAATATAACGCACTGCAATATTTTGAAGACATAAAAGTGTTGCCACTAATAAATCAGAAAGAATGCAAAATTGCCGGAAGTTACTTGGCATGAATAACAATCAAACTGCAATGATGATGGCAATTATGTCAATTTTTTTTAAAACGTCGCGTTGCGGATAAAAGACACAGAAAATCAAACAAAATAAGTAGCCATATCAGTCTGACGAACAACTAAGACGAAAAAACTCAATTGATCTACAGTAATGGATAAATTGTGGAAACCTTTTGAGAAAAGTGTATTTTTGAGGTTTGATGGTTCACAACACCACTTTCTTTCTGCACCAGTACCATAAAATTATATATCAATGGAAAGATAATTTAATCAATATTGTAATGCAGTAACATTTGTTCAATTATCTGTATTCTATCAAAAGTTATAGCCAAATAACCAGAAAAAAGAATCACAATTTACTTAGGTTTATATGTAGCTTTCCTTCATTTGAGTGTAGCCAATGAGCATGAGTGTTTAGAGAGTCAAACAGGTGTCAACTTGTTTAGGCAATGAACCAACAGGGCACAGGACATTTATCAGTGTGTTATGTGATTGCTATCAGGTTGGGTATCTTTTTGTGTGTGTTCTTTGATTTAGTGAACTTGTAAAACTTTATAAAATTAAAGAAATGGCGCAAAGAGTTGACTGGTCACCCAGAAAGCAATGTAAAATAGTACTATTAAGTGAACAAGGCTACAGTTATGAAGAAATTAGAATAAATATTGGGGGAAACTTAACCAAAGGTGGCATTTCTAAATTTTTGAAGAGGTATAAGTAGACTCAGTCACTACAAAACCAGACTGGTAAAAGCAGGAAAAGGTGCACAACAGCAAGTGATGATAGAAGAATTAAGAGACTATGCCTAGGTGACAGAAGAAAACCATCTCTGTATATACAAGGTGAAATGGCGCAATGCAATGTGAAGTTGAGTGCAAGGACTGTTCGCCGCAGACTGCATGAATTTAGTCTAAATGTTAGAATTCCACGACAAAAGCCATTTTCATCTCTCAAAAAAAGGTTGAAAATATTAAACTGGGCTAAAACCTATGTCAACTGGACAATGGAGCAATGGGACAGTGTAATTTGGAGGGATGAGACCCAAATCTCCCTATTTGATAGTGATGGCGTAAATTACGTAAGGAGAAGAATTGGAGAAGATTTGCATCCTGATTGTATTACACCTACCGTGAAACACCCAGTTAGCTTTATGATCTGGGGTTGTATGACATCAAGAGGTGTGAGCAGAATTTTATTGATCAATGGGAATATAAATGCCCAAAGATACATAAATGAAATACTTGAGCCTAAACTGCAGCCTTTTGCACGTGATCTTTTCCAAGATAATGAAGCATTTATATTTCAACAGGATTCAGCCCCATGTCATGTTGCTCGTGTGTGCAAAAAGTGACTTCAAGATCATCATATTCAACTGCTGGAATGGCCTGGGAATAGCCTAGACTTTAACCCATCGAAAATTTATGGAGCCGACTAAAAAAATTTGTTAGTCAGAAGCAACCCAGCAATAAAACCCAATTAACCGAAGCAATAATTCAATCTCGGTTTCACATTATAGCAGCTGCAGGACTAAAAACTTCACTCCATGGGAAAGGCCGTAATTAAGGCTAAAGATTACCCAACTAAGTATTAACTGACATGGTGATAATTTTTGTATATCTCATTTTTTCTATATATTTCACTTTTTTTCTTTATAAATGCTGTTCTATTAAAAAATAATTCATAAATGTTATTGCATTACAATCTTGATTAAGCTATCTTTCCATTGATATACAATTTTATGGTATTGATACAAAAAAAGTGGTGTTATGAGCCATCAAACTTCAAAAATACACTTTTTCCAAAAGGTTTCCTCAATTTTGGCCACTACTGTATAAATAAAAGCCATAAAATAAATGGTCCTGCATTTGTATAAAGTTCAACCATTTTTCCCATATAATGGAATAATCAATTACAGCATCCCACACGTTCAAAAAACCAGAGCAACGAAATCTTAATTTTTTTTTCTTCGTTCCGCAAGAAATCTATAGTTGCACGAATCAAAACAACAAAAAGCTCCGTTATACACGAGAAAGACGTTTTCTAAAAACATATTCACGCTCTGGTGCTCCTAAGTTCATCGCAATATCGGCTGTTTCGGTTCAGCAACGAACTCTTCTTAACCTGTGATTTGCGAATATCAAATCCCGTCAGACAGACTCTTAGAACCTCTTCTTTATAGCCTATGCGGAAGGAAATAATAATATCGTCCAAGCGGAGCACATCAGGTTATTTGGATCATAACGTGAGCCCCACAATTCGTGCATGTAGTATCACACAGACATCTATTTTAAGGAGATAGATTTGCAGCAAAACGCGTCGGAGGTTAGAATTATCGCCCACAAAGTTTAGAAGAATACATGATAAATTGTCAGAAATGGAATTGGAAATACCATGCTCACGAATTGTTCTGTAAAGTAGGTTGGCCTACTTGTTGAGACAAATTTTTACTGTTAGGTTAGGCAGTGTCAGCTTATTCACTTAACGGCGAACTAGCATATAATTCTAGTGCAGCAAAATAAACTTTTAAAGAATGTTATATTAACACTATACAGAGGTGAAAAAACCTGAATATAGATGGTGAAGGGGGGGGGAGGCATTTATATGTTTTGAAATGCATACCCGATACAGAGCTGACTTGAATACACTGTGGTAGCTATGACCGAATATTTACTCAATTTTGCTTTCATACGCCCATTATATGTACAATGACTAGATGGTTTCTATAGCAACTGATTCGCTTTTAAATATATAATATATCAATTAATATATCAACGCGAATATCAATCTAGAATACTTTTTTTTATTGAAATATAAAAAATCTGATGTGGGCAGCACATGACTTTCCCTGCAGACTTATATACACATTCTCTTTATTTTAATTAAATTTAATTCACTTTTAATTCAATTTTCGTTCTCATTTGGTAACTGGACTCATTTTCAAAGGTGGCGTAGAGAAAAAAAGAAAATATCTCGAGAACGGCGCGTCCTAGTGTAATGGGGTTGGTCTTATTCTTTTCTTCGTTAAAAATTACGTATAAAACAAGCATTTAATGGATATACAAGGGCCATTTTGCGAAAAAAGGCAGGTTATTTTTTTCCGAATCATACCAATATCTAATCAGTACCAGGGGGACCCTTAAGCGACTTATCTACCAAATTTTGTGAAATTCGGCTCATTAGATTTTTAGTTAGAGTGGATACAAAATCTGCACAGACAGACACACAGACACACACACAGACGTCATGCTAAAAATAGTTTTTTCGTATTCTAGAGGTCTCGAAACGTGTAGATCCGTCGAAAACCCGAGTTGCGATTTTCGGCACGATTCCAATACTTTCCCTATACATTACCATGTATTGCAGGGAAAGTCAAAATCTGATGTGGGCAGCACATGACTTTCCCTGCAGACTTATATTCACGTTCTCTTTATTTTAATTACATTTAATTCACTTTTAATTCAATTTTCGATCTCATTTGAAAACTGGACTTCTTTTCAAAGGTGGCGTAGAGAAAATACGAAGAAACTAAAATATCTCGAGAACGGCTAGTCTTAGTGTAATGGGGTTGGTCTTATTCTTTTCTTCGTTAAAAACTACGTATTAAACAAGCATTTTATGGATATATTTGAGCATCCGTAGTTTTTTATTTTAGATTTTGGGGATTTTTGCTGGCCATTTTGCAAAAAAAGGCAGGTTATTTTTTTCCGAATCATACCAAAATCTAATCAGCACCAGAGTGTCCCACAAGTGATTCATCTACTGATCGGTTTTACTGATCGGAAGTTACAATACATTCCGAAATCTGAAAGGGGAAAATGCAGGATTTACATCAAATGTGGAAGGATATATAATTGTCTTAGTAGTTCACATCAAATCTCGCCAAACATACTTAAGGAAATAATGATATCATCCAAAAGTGCAGAGGCTAGAATTTTCGCTTACAAAGTTTAAAATGCACGATAAACTCAGAAATAGAATAGGAAATGGTATGTTTACGAATTGTGCCATGAAGTAAATTGACTTACTTATAGAGGCAAATTTTTAATGTTACGCATGATCCGATTATGACATCCCAGAAGCTGACTTATCTAATTCAAGCAGAAACTTACTACTTACAGAAACTATCGAATGAAGCAAGTTAATGTTATATTAATACTATTGATTATATGACATGTAGATTTAATTGAGGCTCAGTGATCTATATGCTTTGAAATGCAATACCGTTAAAGAAAACTAAACATATATTTTATTAATTTATGAGCATAATTAGAAATAACAAGTAAAAGCAATAAACGCTGCTCTTTTATTTTTTTATGTTAAAGATATTTTTAAAAATAGCATTTTTAGTGTTTAGTTTTCGTGTGGATAGATAGATTCGAGGTAAAAGAATGTGCAATTTTTTGCGAAAAGGTCCGCTAAAATCGAATGTATTCACTTTAGCTAAAAAAACTAATCGGCCAATTTTTGAAAAATTTAGTAGATAAATCACTTGTGGGTTACCCTGGTGCTGATTAGATTTTAGTACGATTCGGGGGAAAAGAAAAAACCCTGCCTTTTTTTGCGAAATGGTCCGCAAAAGTCGTTAAAACCTAAAATGAGAAACTTACGTATGCTCAAATGTACCCATTCAATGCCTGTTCTATATGTAATTTTTGACGATGAAAATAATAAGACCAACTCCAATACTCCAGGGCTAACAGTTCTCGAGGTAATTTAATTTTTTATCATGTTTGCTAAGCTGCCTTTACAAAATACTTCCAGTTACCAAATGAACGAAAATTGAATTAGTGTCATTTCAAAGTGTGGTCATTCATTGTCATTTAAAAAAAATTATGCGTGTTATTTTGTGCAATTAAACTCAATTTAATGAATTATTGAAGAAATAAAGAGATAATGAATTTGAGTCTGTAGGGAAAGCCAAGTGCTGTTCACATCCGATTTTTTGTTTCATGCTTTATCAAAGAAGGATTGTGTTCACAGGTACATTTTGCTGAAGTTTTGAGAAAATTGTTTACATTTAATAATTATATTTTTATACGCAATCATGCAATACGTGAGCAGAATTACAAGAATGAATAAATTCGATCTTTGATATGAAAGGGGAAATTCATGACTTTGGCGTTGTTTTTGCTGATTATTACTGCATTACATTTTCAAGGACAACGTGTACTCAATCAACTTTCATGTCTGCTATTTTTGAGATTTTTTCAGAAAAAAAATCTGATGTGGGCAGTATTTGACTTTCTGTACAGACTCAAGATCAATTGATTAAATTGAGTTTAATGCACAAGATAACAATGAATATTTATTTGAAATTACACCGAATTTGACGTTTAAATTGAATTTTCGATTTCATGTGACGACTGGATGCATCTTCAAGTGCCGGCGGCGTTGCAAAAATGTGAAAAAAAAACCCTTCAATTTTTTGAGATTTTTGAGAATTGTACATCCTAGAGTAATAAAGTTTGTCTTATTCTTTTCGGCGTCAAAAATTCGGTATAAAACCGGTCATTAATTGATACATTTCAGCATATGTAGGCTTTTATTTAAGATGTTGACAATTTTCGAAAAGACAGGTTCTATTTTTCAGAATCGTACCAAAATCTAATGAGCCCCAGGCAAACCAACAAAAGACTTACCAAATTTTGAGAAATTTCCTGGAGTAGTTTGGAGTTAGAGTAGATACACACATTGCACAGACAGATAGACTTTGACTCACAGACAATCGTATACACAGATGTTACGCTAAAAATAGGTTTTTCGAAATCTAGAGTGTCTGAAACGTGTAGATCCGTCGAAAATTCGATTTTCGACACGATTCCATTGCTTTCCCCTATATGCATTATCATGTATCTTAGGGAAAGTAAAAATCTAAAAGTAAAAATCTTTCTCTACAGACACACTCATTTTCTTTTTCTTTCTTTCACAATTCATTGAGTTTACTTACATAAAAAAATCTGATGTGGGCAGCACATGACTTTCCTTATATAATGTAATGAATTTACTACTTTTACAGTAAAAAAATAGGTTTTTCTTATAGTAGATACTAATATTCTCTCCAAGATATTGAATTTTCGACAATTAGTCGTCATTTTCATTGATTTAGCGTCATTTTTATCCATTTGGCGAGATTTTCGTTAATTTGGCAACATTTCAAAAAGTCGCCAAGTTGGCGACATTCCGCCAAATTCGTCGCCAAAATCTCGCCAAGCGTTATGGACGAAGAAATAAGTTGTTCTTACAGCAGATAAATTACTATTGGCGTTCAAATACAAAAGTATTACTCAAAGTATCTTTTTTCATGAATGGAACGAGCTGGATCCACGAGAATGGTGTCACCCAATTTATCGCATGGTATTACATATGAAAAGTGAACATGTTTCTCAATAGGAAATATTTTTTTTTCATTTTATATGACTTTTTAATAATTTTTTTGAAAAATGTGCAATATCTCGAGAACGGTTCATGTTAGCTTTCTAAAATGTATTTCAATCGTTTTCTAATGAAAAATTACATAAGAAATGTCTATTTGCGTAACTTTATTCGAGGTTTTGATTTTTTGACGATTTTTTCAAAATTTTATTCGAAAATTTAGGGTGGTTCTGAACATTCGATTACGTATAAAAACAATAGGTTTCCAGTGTTTACGGATTGTGATTTTTGTACCAAATTTGGTTCGAATCGGTCCACACGTTCGTCAGTTATCGTCTCCACAGACTCACTGACACACACACACACACACAC
Organism: Amaurobius ferox; assembly: GCA_951213105.1. Taxonomy (NCBI): domain Eukaryota; kingdom Metazoa; phylum Arthropoda; class Arachnida; order Araneae; family Amaurobiidae; genus Amaurobius; species Amaurobius ferox. The sequence continues at coordinate 108,401,687 of OX578136.1, forward strand.
ACACACACACATACTTTCACACACACACACACACACACACACACACACACAGACATCACTTCAAAAATGTTTAATTCGTGATCAGGGATGCTTGAAACGTGCTCTCCCGTCGAAAACTCGATTTCGAATTTTCAATCCCGTCACAATACTTTCTTTATACATTATGTATATATATATATATATATATATATATATATATATATATATATATATATATATATATATATATATATATATATATATATATATATATATATATATATATATATATATATATATATATGATATATATATATATACATATATATATATATATATATATATATATATATATATATATATAAATATATATATATATATATATATATATATATATATATATGATATATATATATACATATATATATATATATATATATATATATATATATATATATATATATATATATATATATATATATAATTGAAGAATTTTTATTTTACTTGTATTAAAAATCCAATGAAAGAATAGAGAGAATTTTCAACTCAAAAAACCCCAACATTACAAAATGCATTACATATAAAAGTATCAAACAGGGAATCATCAATCAAGTGGAAAATATAAATGCAAACCTCTAGTCATCAATCTGAAGACAATAAAAAAACATCAATGGAAAGGAATCGATAAAATAATATCAAATAAAATCCAAGCATGAAAACTTTACACGTGGACAAGCCCTTGGCCTAGTAATGAATTGTTCATTTCGATAAAACTCGTTATCAAGTCCAAGTATTTAATAAAAATGAACATAAAATGCATGTTTCTGATATCAATGATAGACCAACCATATCTATAAATACTGAAAACTTGGACAACATGCATAAAGATTGAAAAATAATAGGAATCAAGAATACCTGAAAAAACACTGCATATGTTTGATCCATTGGAACCTTGACCAATGTTGCCAATCTCAAAAAAAAAAGTTGACAACTGCTGTTACTTATCGTGAGAAAGAAATAACAGTAATGCAAAAAGACGATAAAAGACAGTAAGAACATGTAAATACATGGTAATGCTTATTCAAGAGAAAGTGGATGTCAGGCTAAAATAAGATACTAAAGAAAGAATTTAAGTATAATCTACCATTCCAAACTTTTTAATTATATTATGTACTAAATAAGCTGGATATTTATATAATTTGCTAGTAATGTTAAGTTTATTAATATGCATAGCATGAAATTTTTTTATCAGATAATCTATAAATTTTAAAGAGCTGATTTAATTAATATTTCTAAACAATTGAATCGAGTTACAGGAATTAAAAGGTAGTAATTTATTAATGTTAAAGTTAAAAGAGTCTTTTTTATCATATAAATTAGTAACTATCCTATTAGTAGGTTCAATAATAAGATTTAAATCCAAAAAAGTAATGTTATTACTAATAGTGGCTTCATTAGGAATTATTTCAAAATTATCCCGATAGAAATTTATATGACACAGTTGTCTGTAAAATCCAAACAAATCAGATCATCAATATAACTGTAAGTGTTATAATCTGTGGAAGTAAAATATTTTTCATAAAGATAAAGGTATAAATTAGCTAATATACTGCTACTACAGCCACCTTGTGGAACCCTTGAGACTTGTAAGTATAATTTATTGTCTTGAAATATATAATTATTGAAAAGAACAAAGAAGTTTAGGAAATTTGGTAAATATAGTATGAGTAGTATGATAAGTAGTATAAGCATTATATAGAGCTAAAATTACTACATAAAGATCAGAGATCTTAATATTATTAAAAATATCTTTAAAATCAAAAGTTTGAAACCCAATTATCAAGTGATGTTAATTTATTCTTTAATTCTTTACTATTATTTAGAATGAGGTAGTTATTGCTAGAAAAACGTAAACTATTACTTATTACATTTAAATAATTTAGAAGCAATTTACTCGCAGTAGTAGAGTAAGTATTATGACCACTAGTTACTGTTCTAAATGTAATAGGATTTTTATTAAATTTAGGTATTAGCATTATATATGGAAATTTAAGAAATTTATAATTAATATTTAAATCACTATACATATTGATAATTTTCAGTTTAATACTATTAATTGAATGTGAATCAAGTTTAAATAGACTATTGTTACTTAAATAATCTAACAGAAATTGTATATAAAATTTTTTTACAGATAATAGCATAATTATTAGAGGCTTTATCAACATAAGTAATAACAAAAGATCTTTGAAAATCATTAATGGAATGTTTTAAATTATCAATATTATATAAAGATCTAGTCAATTTAATACTACAAATAGTATTTTTAATAAATTTTAATAAAGTGAATTTCTACATATTAAATGCCTCTAAAGGCAGAGCGTATTATATATGTATATATATATATATATATATATATATATATATATATATGGAGAACGGTTTGTCTTAGAGTTATGGAGTTTATCTTATTTTTTTCGTCGTCAAACTTTACGTATGAAACAAGCATTTTATTGATACACTCGATCATACGTAGTTTTTTATTTTATATTTAGTTTATTTCAGAGGACCATTTTATAAAAGCCAGGTTTTTTTCTTCCGAATCATACCGAAATCTAATTCGAACTAAGGAATTCACATATGGCTTGTTTATGAAATTTTGTGAAATTTGGTCAATTAGCTTTTCAACTAGAGTGGATACATATGATTTTTGTGGGCTCTTTCGCAAAAAAAGGTAGGTTCTTTTTTGCTGTATGGTCCCCCTAAAGTTTAATCTGCACTAAGGTAACCCACAAGTGACTTATCAACGGCATTTTGTGAAATTTGGTCAATTAGTTTTTTTAATTGGGTGGATACTTAGATTGCACAGACATCCACACAGACGGGCAGACACACATGCATTATGCTAAAAATAATTTTTTCGGGTTCTAAGAGTTTTTTTAAACATATAGAGCACTCGAGTTGCGATTTTTGACACGCTTACAATACTTTTCCTATACATTACCATATATTGTAGGGTAAGTAAAGAAAAGGTTAAAGTGACAGGCACTAAATATGAGCTAGGATATCTGTCTGAGGATGCTAAAATCCCTATATTAAATATTAAAACGTAAAAACACTTTGTAGCATTAAAAGTGAGCCCTTGCTGCCCCTCTTGCCTCTGATTTAAATGCATTTTCCAACAATCGTTAACAGGCTTTAAGATAATCAAAATCATTTTGTCTACAGAGAAAGTGCTGTAAATTAAAATGAATAACATATTCCTTAGTTTGCACTGTGTACGCAACTATTGTGTGTGTTGTCAGAAGACAATTAAGATGTACTTCCTTATTAAATTCAAGCATGAAAAATTTGTTACTATTCTTGTTTCGAGGGCGTTGTTTTGAAGTGAAAAAAATCGGATGTTGGTAACACATTACTTTTCTATATACTTCAGATTATTTTTTCATTTCTTTATATACATTTATATACATTTAATCGCACACAATGGCACAGAAAATGGTTTAAATTACATCGATTTTCAGTTTTTTAATTATCTTATTTTCATATGGCGAATCGGTGCATTTTAAAATGACGTTAAAAGGTAAAAAACTGTAAGATATCTCAAAATAGTTTATTCTAGCATAATGAAAGTGGTTTTTAAAAATTGCTCATAAACCAAGCACTGAATTACTACAATTAAGCTAAATTTATTCTTTTGCTTTAATTTTTTCTGATTTATTTTAGGTCTTTTCGGGAAAAAAAAAGATAATTTATTTTTCTCCCCAATTACATAAAAATCTAATTAACACCAGTATGTTGCGTAGTACCTAAAACGTGTAAATTCACCAAAAACTCAAATTTCAATTTTGGACTCTATTTCAAAAACCTTCCGTATTCAAATAAACAATTTCAGTATTCAATTTCTTGTATGCCTAATTTTAATTAAAAAGTAGATCCTGCTGATAAAATGTTCTTAGTTTCGAAATAGAAGTCTAATGTTCATTTTGTTCATACAGCTTTAAAATTCTATATTTAGCATATGCAATTATAAAATGTTGTTACCTCAATTCACCATTATTTGTTTTGCAAATTCAATTTGTGCCATTGTCTCCTAGCGCAACACAGTAACACCAAAAGACAAAACAAATCTTCTCAGTGATGAATCTCGCTGACCCGTAAGTTAAAGAAAAGGGTAAACAATGCTTTCACTTTTAACAATTCTGAAACAATTTTGAATTCCATCCTCTCTTTCCTTCTATTGTTCCTGAAGATGTTCGAGATCTCCACTGATTTAGCCATGAAGAATAACTGTGTTTAACTAGTGTTCTTCAGCTTACTGGATATAGGTCAACTTACAACTGGGTTTGCCTTTGTAGAACATCCCCCCTTTTACCTTTTCTTTTTCAAACTCTGTTATTTTCCCTTTGCTCTTCATTTTTGCATTGTTCTACAACCTTTTATGCAGAGAAACATTTTGTAGACAACTCTTTTTGAAACCTTTTTCTTGTTAGTTTTATTTTTCTTTCTTCATATTCCAAATCATAGGCGGAAACGCGTCACACATTTGACATTCTGGTGGAAGAAAAAAGTCCCAACTAAGATGTGTTGGCGTATTGACAGAGGTCTCATCTACATAGTTGAACTCTACAATTAAACTAGATGAACTGAAATTTCACTCGAAGATGTTTCATATGACATTTAAATGTACATTTTAGATAAAGATAATTTATGAATAGATAAATGATGGCTTGATTGCTTTAATTGAAAATCGAAATGGTGGTTTTAATTGAAAACCTTATTATTATGTTAAAATTTGGAAGTAAAGTACGAACAGTATTTTCACATTTTGCACATCCTGAAGTACAAATTTAATATTTTGAACAAAATTGTAGACGAAACATTATAGACAGGTTAACAGTGTCTCGGACTTTAGGCACAAAGGTCAATTCGGGTCCGTGCTCTGTGTTACCCATAACTAAATATCAGGTGCAGCAGTAGCACCTGGTAGATGATGTCATAATCTAGATAGCCTTCGCTAGCAAACAAATTAGCGCAGCATATGAGAATTTAGCCGTAGAATGCGAATTGATTATTTTGGGAATGCAAATGCACGGAAATATCAATTCTCGTTATCTTGTTTTCTGGCGGGCTGAGGTAATTTTTACTTTCCTTATATACATAATGTATAAGGAAAGTATTGTGACGGGGTCGAAAATTCGGATTCGAGTTTTCGACGGGAGAGCACGTTTCAAGCATCCCTGATCACGAATCAAACATTTTTGAAGTGATGTCTGTGTGTGTGTGTGTGAAAGTATGTGTGTGTGTGTCAGTGAGTCTGTGGAGACGATAACTGACGAACGAATGGAACGATTCGAACAAAATTTTGTACAAAAATCACAATCCATAAACACTGGAAGCCTATTGTTTTTATACGCAATCGAATGTTCAGAACCCCCCTAAATTTTCGAGTGAAAATTTGAAAAAATCGTCAAAAAATTAAAACCACTAATAAAGTTACGCAACTAGACGTTTCTTATGTAATTTTTCATTAGAAAACGATTGACATAAATTTTAGAACGCTAACATGAACCGTTCTCGAGATATTGCACATTTTTCCAAAAAATTATCAAAAAATTATATAAAAAAAAATATATATTTTCTATTGAGAAACATGTTTAATTTTCATATGTAATACCATGCGATAAATTGGGTGACATCATCCTCTTGGATCTAGCTCGGTCCATTCATGAAAAAAGATACTTTGAGTAATACTTTTGTATTTGAAGGCCAATAGTCATTTATCTGCTGTAAGAATAACTTATTTCTCCGTCCATAATCCTTGGCGAGGTTTTGGCGACGAATTTGGGAAAATGTCGCCAACTTGGTGAAATTTTTAATTGTTGCCAAATTAACAAAAATCTCGCCAAATTGATAAAAATGACGCTAAATCAATGAAAATGATAACTCATTGAAGAAAATTCAATATCTTGGAAAGAATATAAGTATCTACTATAAGAATAATGTTTTTTTAACTGTAAAAGTAGTAAATTCATTGCATTATATGAGGAAAGTCATGTGTTGCCCACATCAGATTTTTTTGTGGTGGGGGGATGGGATAATATTATCCGTTTTTTGTTTAACTAAGTGTTAGCCAAATAGTTACCGACGAAAAAATTTGCTTGTGATCTGTCTCGTATTTTTGTGCTTGTCTGTGCGTACGGTAAGTTGAGATTATACAGTTGAATTATCATGCATTTAATAAAAGCATTTAAATAAACTTATTTTTCTGCAAATAGCAATTTGTCTTTTGTCATATACCTTCTTACTTCTGTGTTGCTAATCCTAGACGAGACATATGCATATGTGTTTTAGCGCTTTGGGTAAAAACTTCACATAAAACCAATATACCATGAGAAGGTTAATTAAAGACTTATTCCAGATATTTTTAGAGGAATTTTTGAGGATTAAAAGAACAATCTTACGAGCTACTTACCAATCTATCTCATTTAGAGTATTTTTCCACCAGCTGTAACTAAAATTTATTTGTACACCTTCAGTTTATACTTCATGCTACATGTATTCTTCACCAATTGCAATTCGTCATAAAGTACTTTGTAGTGTCACATTCGAAACTTTTTTATACACGCATTCTTGAAAAAATTGTCTTATGACTTTTTTAAATAACCATTTGAATCTATGCGTTTTGAATGCAAATGTAAAAAAAAATGGAGAGAGAGAGATCTGCGGAGTTGGAAACATATATTGTGGAACGTCGTGTATTTTATGCAAGTGTCTTCCTCAAAATATACTATTTTATACAAATGTCTTTTATGTTTGTAAAATCTCTTGTATTATAAAAAAATGTGCAGTAAAGTGTTATTCTAATTGTTCATATCAAAATAATTAATATCCCAATAAAAATAATTAATATCCCAATAAAAATAATTAATATCCCAATAAAAATTCTCATCATAGGCGCCCATATAACTTTTTCCTGGTGGGGGCAAACTCAAGAATAAGACGTATAACATTGAGTATCTTGATGTCCCCATTTGTGATCTTGAACTTGTCCAGGAGGGGACAAGTGCCCCTTGATCTCCCCTATGGGCGCCCATGGTTCTCCTAAACCCGACCAGAACCAAGAGAAGGAGTGAGAAGGAGTTTGATCTCAACTTAGTCCTAGTGAATATAATTTTTCAAATTATAATTCACACATTTGACATTTGATGGAAAGAACTATTCCCAACATGTGTTGGCGTATTGGCAGAGAAAGGACTCATCCAGTTGAACTCCCAACAATTAAACAAACTTTGAATATTGTTTTGAATTTAGCATAACATTTCCCAGCTATATTTTGGGGGAATTTTTGTTTCTTAAATTAAGGAAGTTTATATCTCATGTCATTTAAATAGGTATAATTTAAGAAGAAATGAATGATGGTTTTAACGTTTTCTTCTAATTGATAATTTAGTCCTTGTGTGCACGATGCTAAGCTAATACAAAGTGACCAAAAAATCCATGTTAACCTTCAAAGTATTTATATCATGGAGTTAAATGGTTACATTTACCTCTGTGGTTTATATGATAAACTGTGAGTTATTATTAATATTAATATTTTTTTTTTTGTAATTATTGGTGGCAAACATTTTACCATACATCTGTTTGTAACACAATATTTTAATTGAAACATCTATTTCTCAGGATCCACTGTGGGTGAATAATACTTCGAGTTCAGGAGATGACTGATTTGACTTCAGAACCAATTTGAAGAGGGAAATGTGGATTCACTAAGAATTTCCACTTCCGGTTCTTTTTCCTCTTCTGGTTCAAAAAATTTCATTTTACCTGAAACATCTATTTCTCAAGATTGGCTACAGATAGAGTTTAAATGATAATTGACACTCACACGCACCAAAATTTTGGAGGATGTGGGGTGGTTCACTAAGAATTTTCACTTCCGGTTTCATTTCCACTTCCAGTTCAAAAATTTCCGTGAAACTTGTATTTCTCAGGGTTGGCTATAGATAGAGCTTAGATAATGACTGGTATGGATTTAGCATCACATGAGGGGTAAAAGGGACCCACCTAAGGATTTGAAACATCTAAATTTCGGGATCTAGTATAGATATAGCTTACAGAATGACTGATATGGATTCAACTTTAAATTATTTAGAGAGATAGAGGGGGGGGGGGGGGGTACTACGGGTTTCTACTTCCTGTTCAGAAGTTTTCATTTCTCTTGAAACATCTATTTCTCAGGGCTGCCTATAGATAGAGCTTAGATAATGATTGGTATGGATTCAGCATCACATTCCGGAGGGGTAAAAGGGACCCACCTAAGGATTCGAAACATCCATATTTCGGGATCTACTATAGATATAGCTTACAGAATGACTGATATGGATTCAACTTTAAATTCTTTAGAGAGATAGAGGGGGGGGGGGGTACTAAGGGCTTCTACTTCTTGTTCAGAAGTTTTCATTTCTCTTGAAACATCTATTTCTTAGGGTTGCCTATAGATTGAGCTTAGATAATGACTGGTATGGATTCAGCATCACATTCCGGAGGGGTAAAAGGGACCCACCTAAGGATTCGAAACATCCATATTTCGGGATCTACTATAGATATAGCTTACAGAATGACTGATATGGATTCAACTTTAAATTCTTTAGAGAGATAGAGGGGGGGGGGGTACTAAGGGCTTCTACTTCTTGTTCAGAAGTTTTCATTTCTCTTGAAACATCTATTTCTCAGGGCTGCCTATAGATAGAGCTTAGATAATGATTGGTATGGATTCAGCATCACATTCCGGAGGGGTAAAAGGGACCCACCTAAGGATTTGAAACATCTTTATTTCGGGATCTACTGTAGATATAGCTTACAGAATGACTGATATGGATTCAACTTTAAATTCCTTAGAGAGATATAGGGGGGGGGGGGGGGTACTAAGGGTTTCTACTTCCTGTTCAGAAGTTTTCATTTCTCTTGAAACATCTATTTCTTAGGGTTGCCTATAGATTGAGCTTAGATAATGACTGGTATGGATTCAGCATCACATTCCAGAGGGGTAAAAGGGACCCACCTAAGGATTTGAAACATCTATATTTCGGCATCTACTATAGATATAGCTTACAGAATGACTGATATGGATTCAACTTTAAATTCCTTAGAGAGATATAGGGGGGGGGGGGGTACTAAGGGTTTCTACTTCCTGTTCAGAAGTTTTCATTTCTCTTGAAACATATATTTATAAATATTGACTATAGATAAAACTTAGATGATAACCGATATGATTTCAACATTAAATTCCAAAGGGGGTTGTGGAAACAAATTCATTTGTTAACAGTCGGTAATTGAATTTTTGTAACATACCAACATTTTTTATTGAACCTCAATTTACGCACTTTCGTTTCAAAACTTGGAATATAAAAATTCGTTAAAATTGAGGCTCTACCAGAAAGTTTTCGGAATAGAGACTGAATATTTTAAAAATTCAAGAATTATATTTCTAAAACTAACTACCAAAATTTTCTATTATCTTAGTTTAAAAATACGTAGATTAAGAATTTGCAAAATGTTTGATATGTCTCACTTCCTTTTTTCCTAATAACTTCTTTAGTTTTTTTTCTTCTTTAATACAATTTTCAAAACTCTCCTCAATTTAGGGTTGTTTAAATTTTTTTTTACAAATTTTGTGAATCACTTGTAAAGAAACTCATATTTTAATTGGGATTCGAACCACGGCTATCCGCTTGGCCAGTCCGTTCTATCCAGTGAGCTACTGGGGCGTTAGTTCTATAGTCGAAGTAGACCCTTCATTTTCTTCCTTCAAATTTCAGATGTAAGTGAAACTTCATATCTGTAAGATCTCCTGATTACCTTGTTTGTTTTTTGACAGTATTTTGTTCCCCATAACACCCGCATGAATTGAAAACCGCTGCTATAAGTATCGCAGGGTCCCGGGAAAAATCGAAACTCAGTAGTTTTGGATCCTCAGTGTACCACTGCATCTAACCCGTCGGATTAAGTTGCTCGCTGTGTCATTGTGAAGATTCATGTCCCAGTTGGGAGTTGAGCAACCAATCTCCCTCGATGGTTAACGCTCTTTCCATTGAGCTTCTGGGATGGTAGTACTTTCCTCTAAAGGACATTAAAACGGACCTTACATACATGATATCAAAATATTTTTACCTTTATCTTATATTGCTATTGTTTAGGCGTAGTATTCCAACAACATTGTAAGCTTATTTATGAATAATCACATTCGAGCTTCGGTAATGTTACATGATTGGTCCCACTAGATGCACAGATTGACCCTTTACATAGCCCACTCAATAAGTCTCCTGTCTAACTAAGAAAAACATTTTTTTTTAGAAATTCGACTTTATTCATCAACATACTCTCCTTCAAGAGTGATACATTCATTTCAACGCTCCTCTAACTTTTCGAAGCCTTTTTTGTAGAACGATTTGTCTTTGCTCTCAAAATAGGCCTCAGTTTCGACAATCACTTCATCATTTGAGCCAAATTTCTTTCCCTGGAGCATCTTTTTGATGTCTGCAAAAAGCTAGTAGTCGCTGGGGGCCAAATCTGGAGAGTACGGTGCGTGAGGAAGCAATTCGAAGCGTAATTCATATAATTTAACCATCGTTTTCATCGATTTGTGACACGGGGCATTGTCTTGGTGGAACAGCACTTTTTTCTTTTGCATGTGAGGCCGATTTTTCTTGATTTCTACACTCAATCGATCCAATAATGCCATGTAATATTCGCTATTGATAGTTTTACCTTTCTCAAGATAGTCTATGAACAAAATACCATGTGCGTCCCAAAATACGGATGCCATAACCTTGCCAGCTGACTTTTGGGTCGCTTTGGACGACTTTCACCGGCTGCTGTCCACTCAGCTGACGATCTTTTTGATTCAGGTGTGTAGTAATGGATCCATGTTTCATCCATTGTCACATACCGACGCAAGAAATCCTTTTTATCTCGCTTGAACAGCTCCAAACAGCGCTCTGAATCGTCGACGCGTTGTTGTTTTTGGTTCGGTGTGAGCAAACGCGGCACCCACTTCGAAAGCAACTTACGCATGCTCAAATTTTCGTGTAAAATTGTAAACACACTACCTTCTGATATCTTTAAGATGTCAGCTATCTCACGCAACTTCACTTGACGGTCTTTCAAAACTATTTTGTGGACTTCTTTTATGTTTTCCGGAACAACTGCCGATTTTGGGCGACCAGAGCGTTCAGCATCATCGGTGTTTGTACGACCGCGTTTAAATTCAGCATACCAGTCAATAATAGTTAATTTCCCTGGTGCAGAGTCTCCATAACGCTTATCAAGCCACTGTTTGGCTTCAACAGTATTTTTTCCCATCAAAAATTTTTCCCATCATTGCATGCATTTATGATTCTCAATGGTGGCATGCACAAGTTATTGAGATGCACCAATCAGAGAAGGACTGAAATGTCCATTTCTTTCATCCAATGGGACCATCAATATTTCAAAAATCTAAAACAGATACTGTTTGGATGCCGTATGACAATGTCTTAAGTGTTCTTCCAAGTTGTCAACTGCTACTGGACGAACATAGAATATTGAACCCACAGAACTTTTACAACATGAGATAAAAAGAAACAAGCCAAAAAAACTTACTAAGTGATATAAATTTTGTTTGTTTGTTCAAGTGCTTACAACATGTAGGCCTAAGCAACAAGCATTTCTTGTAACTATAATGATAATTTTTTTTATATACATATAACTTTTGTTTGTTCAATTGTTTACAACATGCAAGCAAGTAAAATTTAATGCATTTCTTGTAACTATAATGATAATTTTCTTGTATATATACATAAAAATTACTGTCAACGCAAATGGAAATACACTAATTTTATTCACAACTTTGAACTCAAAATAGTTTTGTTACTATGCAAAACAAAGTTATCAAATTTCATTATGGTGTTGCTACCTAATAGAAGCCTCAGTAATATAAATTTCAGATTTTTATTGTGAACCCTACTGGAGTTACAGCTTGACGAAGTGAAGCTTGACGACTTGATGATGATTCAAAAAATCCAAATTTTTTAAAAATGCCCATTTTCACTAGTGAAAATATTTTGGAAAGGTTCAGGGGAGCATTAGGTGGTCTATGATATGAAGGGCAAGCTTAGTCAGGGTGGTCCTCAAATTTTGGACCAGAATATATATACGAAAGAGACGCTTTTCGAGAGAGGCGAGACAATTTTCGTAGAGACAGGTCGCACTTTTGGTACTCCTGATGCACAGGTTCTCGCCCTTACCAGAATGTTATTCTGTAACATTTTGATATTCCTTGTCATGCTATAATAAAAGCTTATTTTCTTTATCAACGATGCCTGTTTTATCCAGACTTGGAGAAATTCATTATTTTCATGATCTTGTCACTGATTCGAACTCACGAATTTTGAAGGGAACGGCTACTTTTGCATTTAGGTCGGCACATTTTACTTTATGTGCGCTGACCGGACTAACGCTACTGAATCAGCAATCATGCAGAGGTCTGAAAGAGAGCCGGAACGCAGAAATAAATTCATAACAAATGGTATCCAGCAGTAAATGAATTCATTACATATTATAAAAACCTTGCTGCCCCAACCACACATCGAAACCTGGATCTCCGAACTGGCCAGCTGACGTTCTAACAGTGAGCTACTGGGACGAAATTGCAAGCTCTTATTGTCGAAGTTGACTCTGCATTCTCCACCTTTTAATGTCAGATTGGCGTACAGCTGACAATCTGAGGTTAGCCCCATGATACTACTATTTTTACCCAGGTTAGTAACCTGAATGGTCGTTGTCCTTTTAATTTGAAATCGGCGCTCAATGTCCCAGAGTCCACTGAATCTGTGCTAGTCGTACTAAGGTCACTTTCATACTTCCGACATCTTTGCACTAACTTACATGGTTGATATTTTCGGGCGCCATTGTAAAAAGCTTTGCTGCCCCAATCGGGAATCGAATCCTGGATCTCTGAACTGGCCAGCCGATGCTCTACAGTTGAGCTACTGGGCGAAATTGCAAGCTCTTATTGTCGAAGTGGAATCTGCAAACTACCCCTTCAATTCGACCATAGTCTTTTCGAGATCCTGGCTACGCCTATGATGTGTTCATGAGGCAGGAAGGAATGTTGGGATAATGCTGGTAATCATATGATAAAATCAAAGGTATAACACAGGGGACCCAGGTTATAAAATCTTTCCGTGGGACCAAATATTTTTAACATTATTTCAGGACCATTGAAAAACGATTAATTTGGAGGAGTAACGGTTTAAACGGAATACGTTAAAACGAGTTTATTAGAGGCGGACTGGAACTATTAAGTCGATTTTTTTTGTCTGAACTTTTACTGATATTTATTATACATCATCAGAGTAAAAATGCAGATATAATAAAAAAAAATGTGTCAGTTAGCCCAATTCGGTGATTACATTTAGATTTAAGAACTACGATTTCAAAATGACGTCAGTTAGCCCAGTGCGGTGATTGCCACATATCTACGAACGACGATTGCACCAAACGGTTTTATAGCCAGTCCACATTTTCGGTGATAGAGGGATTGCATAGTCAAAAATTTCTGCAGTTGTACTCTATTTAAGGTAATAGAACTGAGCTACTTTATATATGTCTCATTTAGACAATGCTAGCGCTTCATACATTTTACAATATTTGTGTATGTCAGCCATGTTGGATGTATTCCAGCATATTTAAAGTAAAACCGAAAATGATAGTGAATTATCATAATTACGACCTGTAATAAGTTAATTTTGTTAAAATACATATACATCTTACCTTCATAGTGAAAAGAATTCTGCTTTCCTTTCAGGTGAATACTCTGCAGTTCTAAACGTATCTGAGAAGAATCCTGGTGAACTTTGGAAAGGCTTCGCAAATGAGATTGAAGTCCTTCAAGTACGATATGAACTTTAGGAAGCCCACAGCAAAGTCGTTCCTAATCCCCTGGGTATCATACATACATATTGATTAAAAAGAATCTAGCGCAGAAGCACACGCTGCATAATTCTATTGGCTTATTTTGAAGATGTTTGGTTTGATATAATTTTTGGTAAATTAAAAATTTGGTGGACTTTTTTGGTCTTAACTTCATATCGTCTTATCGTCTTAACTTCATATCGTACGGGACGACTAAATTATTTTTACTCCTTCTTTATCTTTTTCCTAACCAGAAATCTTATCCGGCATTGTTTTTTATTTACATGACATGTGAATTTTTAAAATATTCGAAATCATATTTCTGTCATTTAGTCCTTCAGTTTTTAAGGACATTTTTTTTATTCTTTCTTTGCTTTTACTTTCAATTTCCCCTTTGTCTGTTGATAAAATTCATGAAAATCCTATTGCCAATAAGACAGTTAACAATCTTTGCTGAAGAGAAAATTTTGTTCGCGAGCAAATTAACGAATATAAAGTGCAAAGGTCGTGCGCAAATAAGCGAATGTAAAGTGCAAAGGTCGTGTGCAAATACACGTATGTAAAATGTGTAAAGAGCCTTGTTACCTCCAACCGGGAATCAAACCACAGATCTTCATACTGACCAGTCGACGCTCTACGGTTGTGCTACTGGGACTGAATTGCAAGCTAGATGTGGACACTGCATTCTCCACCATCTAATGTCAATGCCAACGGCCCTACTGTGCTGAAAACACCCGTTCTAGTTAGATTACCGAAGTCAAACAGCATCGGGCGCGGTTAGTACTTGTGTGGGTGACCACCTGGGAACACCGCATGCTGTCATTGGCACATTTCGGGCGCGGTAGCCAGGTAGTTTGCGCGCGGGATTTGCACGCTGCCACAACTGCCGCCGTGTTCATGCGGAGTATGATCACGTTAAACATGTGGGTCCGTAAGCAGGGGCGGCAAATAGGGGGCGCGAGGGGGCGCGGTCGCGCCCCCAAATTTTTCCTCGTCGTCTATTGGCTTCTCCCTTTTTTATCGACTGTCCACTGGTCAGTTTTCTTACGCTATGGAGCTTCAAAACAGCCAACCTTCACAGTGAAGCTTCTCTCTTCCGGCTGGAACGAATCCTTTCCAACTTGAAAAGATTGGATGATGTTATCCTTTTCACTTGAAAATTTCAAGTGTCCGATTAAATGTATGTGTGGTTAGTGCATGTTCATCCATTCCTCCTGCTAGAAATGCATTTCAACAGCTCAATGCATTATATTCTTTCATAGAAACATCCTATAAAAGACATGCTATTTTCGAAAAGATTTGCTCATCAACAAGTACTTTTTCTGGAGGCTCTTCAACTCTACAATCTCTAAGTGATACGAGGTGGTCTTCCAGATTTAAAACCATAAAAGCACTACTTGATAATTTTGAAATGGTGATTTTATCATTGAAAGAATTATCTGAAAATTGGTGGAAGAGCCGAAGCACTTTTAACATGCATGGCATCGTTCGAATTTTTGTTCACTTTGTTTGTATCGTCCAGTGTTTTTGATCAATGCAATACTCTCTCTAAGCATCTTCAGTCATCTGATCTTAATTTTCAGACTGTTCAAGCTTTGGCTAAAGCTACTATTGAAACAGTTAGTTATTTTCGCACTGATGCATATTTCAATCAAGTGTGGAGTTTTGTGACAGAACTTTGGGAAAAAAAATTCTTATTCTGGACCCAAACTGAAAAGGCGTAAAAAAATTCCAAGCGAATTCGGAGGTGGTGAAAAAATTCCCCATGATGATGTTAAATCATATCACAGAATCAATATTCAATATGAAATAATATATTCAGTATCTAATGAAATTCAGACAAGATTTAATGACAACAACATATCTGTTTTATTTACTCTTAGTTCAGTATTATCCGGATTAGATGTCGAGAAAGAAAATGTTTCAACCATATGCAAAATATATAACTTCCAGAAAGAAGTATTGTTATGTGAGCGACTGTTTTATTCAATGGTGAAAAATGAAAACATAGACCATCCCAATTTTAAAAGTCGCCTGGATTATTTTAAAGAGCGGAATTTAAAAAATGCGATTCATGCCATAACATTATTAGTGACATTGTTTTTGACTGTGTCAATCAGCTCAGACAGTTGTGAAAGGTCTTTTCATATTTCAGAAGACTGAAAAATTATTTTCACAGTACAATCGGGCAAATAAGACTTTCATCTTTAGCTGTTTTAGCTATAGAGCAAGATATACCACTGGATTATGATGATATTGTAACAAAATTTTCTCTTCTTCCAGACTCTAAGAATCAGCGCTTAAAACTTCAATAAAAGGTAAATAAATATAGATATTTGTATTTAAAAAAATTATATTTAGAAAAATTATATTAACAACAATTATGTTAACACAATTATGTACAAAAATTATGTTAACAATAATTTTTCTCAATATCAGTTCAATTTTGTCATCCCTCCCCCCCCCCCCCTTGTTAACAAACATATGGTGGATTTTTATGCATACAAATCTCGCACCCCCAAATGAAATGCTGAAATGCCGCCCCTGTCCGTAAGTCCTTCCGAGTGGTTGGTGGTAGGGGAAGGAGGGTACGGTTCCTGTGGATACCTCCCCCACTGGGTTCCGGTCTAAATTGGGTGGCACTTCCCTGCCATCCAAACGGTTACCTTACATCTCTCTGGTAGGTCGGACGGTCTGGGTCTCATCAACAACAACAAACTCCATGTTTCAGAACACCGCGTGCTGTTGGCACATTTCGGGCGCGGTAGTCCGGTGGTTTGCGCGCAGGATTTGCACGCTGTCACAACTGCCGCCGTGTTCATGCGGCGTACGATCACGTTAAACATGTGGGTCCGTAAGTCCTTCCGAGAGGTTGGTGGTAGGGGAAGGAAGGTACGGTCCCTGTGGATGCCTTCCCCACTTGGTTCCGGTCTAAATTGGGTGGCACTTCCCGGCCGTTCAAACGGTTACCTTACACCTTTCTGGTAGGTCGGACGGTCTGGGTCTCAACAACAACAACAACCATCTAATGTCAGATTGATGTGCAACTGGCAATCTGACTTACCACCTCCTGCCATTTTTGTCTTAGGTTAACCTATTATTGATATTTTTAACCTCCATGAAATCGACGCTCTATATACCAGAGTCCACCGAATCTGTGGTAGTCGTGCTAGGATCACTTTCAGACCTCTGATATCTTTGCACTAAGCTACACGGTTGATTTGTTTGGGCGCCATTGTAAAGACTCTTTAGCCCCAAACGGGAATTGAACCACGGATTTTCGTACTGGCTAGCTGATACTTTCAGGTTGAGCTACTCGGACTGAATTGCAAGCTCTTATTGAAGTGGACAATCTCTGCTTATTGATAAAATTAACAAACTCTCTGTGAGTATAATAATCTTGCAACAACCAATAGAAAAACTCATTCCGAAAAATTATAGTTCATTATAATATTATATTTACCTAAAAATGTCATTTATGTAACACAGCGTAATACTACGTAAAAGTTTTGTGAAGTAGAGAAATACTTGCCATGCACGCCTTAGATCGTTAAATGTGAATAAACTTTAATAAATAATAAACTTTAGATATTTGCATTGCTTATAGCAATAAAATGCTTTTTTGTTTTAATTAACTTTTGAGGGAGAAAAATTGTCTACCTATTACTGATTTCATGGGGCATTTTCATTAAATTTTTCGCGCTACCTATGAACTTAGAAACTATAATAAATTTAGTTGTACTTCAAGCAAGGCTGACTTAAATACATTGTTGATGCTATGAGCGAGAATTTACTCAGTTTTATGTTCATGCTCATTATGCGTACTATATATTTATATGTACGCATAATGAGCATGATTATTCTGTTCGCATCATTATTCTGTTACTATAGATTGTATTCATAATAACGGAATTAATTTTGAATATCAATTTAGAATACTATTTTTGTTGAAATATAAAAAATTATGAATAACATTTTGGATGTTAATAATAAGAATCTGTTGAGCTCTTGCCATTGGTTTAATATAACAAAATTTTAGTTTTTATTTATTTTAATTAATAGCGTTTACTATACGGATTATATAGCTTAGCGGAGCGTTTTAGTCTTTCTATACCTTTCTTATGCCAAGTTAGCTTTGCCACAAAAATAATAATCTTACCCATTTTGGCGGGGAAAACAAACAAACAAAAAACTCCACCAGTTAAAAATATGAAATGGTATAAAATTTAAACGGAAAAACTTCCGATAATATGTATTTAAGGTTCTCATAACGATAAAGGTAAATAGGTTTTTGAAATCGCGATATAACAAATTTGAGAAATTTAAAACCTTTTTTTTTTATAAAATATTCAAGCATTTTTATCGTAAATTATATAAGTAACAATGAAACACTAAAATATTTTAAATGTTCCAAATTATAGAACGAGGAACTTTATCACCGTGAACTACTATTTAAAATTTTCACATTGCCACTTAACATAGAAATTTAGGGCAGAGAATTGGGTCTTTAAATAGTTTTGCATATTTTACCAGTCAAAATTCCGCTTTATCCTTTGAACAAACATCAGTGGAAGGAGGTTAAAGTGAATAAACTGTGAATTCCACAACTATGCAAATAGAGTGAAGAAGGACAAATGGCTAAAAATAAAAAATTCGGAGAATATTTTCTTTGAAGATCAAGGTCCTTGCTTGCGCAATTAGCACGATAATGCATAGGCTGAAATTTTTTTTAGAAAACAGGCGACGAGTGAATAAATACAATGAACTCTTAAGTGTTAACTGTACTAAGACAACTGGTCCTTTCTGGAACATATGTACATGCCATGAACTTGAAAATGTGATAAGTGTTAAGTATTATGCTTCAAACATTTTCTGTGGGACACATCCTGTTCCTGTTTTGGATTGGTCAAAGTTTAACTAAATTGACCGAATTAAGATGCGACATGTACCCCATGCTAAAAGATGTCGAGTAATAGTAGCTATTTATTGATAAATCATATCCTAATATTTCTAGCACATTTTCTCAAAATTTTAGGGTATGTATAGACTGGCATTACTTACAATGGGAGCAAGAAAACTTGCTATGAGGACAGAATGTGTCCGGTTCAATACAGGTTCCCAAACCTATGGCATATAGCAAGATTTCTTGTTTCCATTGCAGGTATCGACTATTGCATGCGGATGAGAGCATAAGAGCGAAACCGGTCAATGATTTCTGTTATTTGCAATAGAAATGCCATCCTAGCTTTGAGAGTATCTTGTTTAAGTGGGTTCTGTGAGCTAAAATATATGTGATTTAATAATATTAATCACTATATATAATTGCTTAACGTATTTTTTTTTGTATTTCCAGACTCTCCAGAAGTCCTGGTGACAGATGGCTGATTGTGCACTTATGCGTGCCTAAATGGGGGTGTTATAACATCCCCCCAAATTTATACAGTAAAATGTTCAAGCTTTCGATATTTCAAAAGCGTATTTCTTAAAATGGCCGTACCGTAAATAGGAAACTTAACAACCGTATAGCATTTCAAACAATCCCTTTTTTTCCCTTTAATTTTATTTTTTATCTGATAACTATTATTTATTTTAAATAAATTTTAAATATATTTTTCTGGAGGATAAGTGAGGAAAATTGGCGTGGAGATTCTATAATAATTTTAAAAACAATTGCTTGGCATGATGTATGTTAATGACACGGAGTTTTTACGGATTATTTAATATAGAAAATAGGCTTATTTTAAAATCTTTTCAGACCCTCCAGAAGTCCCTCTGGTGATTTAGAAGGCTGAATTTTGAATATTTTTAGCATCGATCATCGTAGTAGGTTGGTAATGTAGTTGTGTTTTTGATCGTCCCTCCCGAAGCAGAGATTGCTGGTTCTTTTAAATGCTTTTATAGACTCTCAAACAGCCCCTCCGGTGGTTTTGTAAAGTCGAATCTTTACACACTTATAATATCAAATCTTGGTTCGAACCTAACGGGTCTGGATTTTCGAATGGTTATAATGGGAGGAGGGGAGGGGTAAAGCCTATCAGAATCCTCCCGAAGCCATAATTTGGGACATAAAAGGCATTCGACCCCCCCCCCCCCAGTAGCAGAACCTAAGGGTCAATTTTCAATTGAGACAACCATTTTTGACATACCATTTAAGCATGACCAACCATTTTTGACCAACCATTTAAGCATTATACACCGTGAAACAAACAAACAAACAAAAACAACATTTTTAAAAGTTGCAGATTAATTTTTAAGCTTGTCAATTTCCATGTCAACTGGGTGCTATTTTCAAGGGAACGGAGATTTTTTTTTAACTGAAGCATCTCTTTTGACATGCTAGTATTAATTAAATTTATAATTTGCTTAAGATATTGATACTTCCAATGGAATAATCTTTTATTTAGTTTAAAAGGACACCTCATAAAGCTTTTGCAGAATAAATTCAGATATTTTTCGTGTACAATAAATTACAATTTGTCAACAATCGTTCCAATCATTTCCTCCCAAACCTTTCGCACGTCACCCAGAATTGACCCTCCTGCCATCCAATGAATGATGCAATCGCGGAGATTTCTTTCCTTTTCTCTCTCCTGACATAATTAGAAGCATACAATCACCACACCCCAAGTGGAACCATTTATTATTGCTGCGTCCCACTTTTATTACAGCTACTTTTTGATTTCTCTGTCGAAGTTGAAGTTCGTAAGACTGTTTCACCGGAGTAAATTGCCTTGACGGAAAATATCTGAAGTGTGGGACTCCATGCGATATCCAAATATATTCATGTTCCATACGTTGTTTTGGTTCACATAAATTATAATCAGTACTAAAATTCAAAAATGTATCGTTCTATGAACTTTCGTTCAGTCAAGTGCCTGGCCATTAAAAAAAAAAAAAAATGAACTTTCGTGCGCAAATTATGTTTTCATAAAATTTGAAATGCTTTTTAAAATTTCTTCAAATCTTTCTTCTTTTAAATGGCAATAAAAAGTTCAGTGAAGCAGATAAATTGGATGTATTTGATTGATTTGTGTCAATTTATATTATTTCCATACTACCATTCACATCCATAGCGTAGTTCATATTAGCGTTCCCCCATGCTATACTACAAGCATTGTCCCGGGAATTATACCGTTTCTCCATAAATACTGCTTTGATAATCTTAAAATTTAAATCCTAATCTTGAGAATAAAGAAATCTTAGTTTTATTTTTTACATAATGTATTAACACTTAAAATTTCATAGCAGTTCGAACATCCGTTTTTAAGCTCTGTCCAACACACACGCACATATCTTTCCGTTAGTGTTCGAAATGGGTTCACGCGGTCTTAAAACGGGCTGTATAAGCAAAATTTTAAATTCGAAAATTTTCAAGAAAACAATACTTTCGCTATACAATAGCGCCACTCAGTACTTTCCAGCTTAGTAAGTTTTAATCACCGCTTCTTGTATTCAGCAATTTATTGGGTTTATATCCTGCAATTTCCTGCAAATTATTAATCGAAGAATATATTTGGCTCTTAAAATGTTTAAATTAAAAAAAAGAAAGTTGTCCAACTTTTCCCAGATTTTACGAGGTTTTTTGAAACTTGCAGTAGGAGCAACAACTTGACTGTTAAATCATATCTCGGGAGAAGTATTTTCTCTGCTCGCTAAATAGAAATGCTGTGCTAAGGATCCAACAAAGGAAAATTTAAAAATCATTCGTAATTTAAAACAATAATAAGTGATGTTAAAAACTGCCTAGAGTATGTTTCCCATAGCATTAGTCCCAAACAATTAGTGCAATATTTTTTTTTCTCTCTTAGCGAGTTAGAAAAATATTTTGAAAACAAATGTTGCTTCAATTTACGAAGGGGATTGTGCTTCCTAATAGAATTTATTGAATACCTATTTGGGGTTCCTGATGGTTGTGACCATACAGTAAGACATCACTGGAAGAAATTTCTTGCTAACTATTTTCTTGGTTTAGCTTTGTGTCTTCTAAAAGAAAACAAGTGACTTCTCTAACTTTTCTTTTGCAGTAGAGAAATCGGAAATGTTTCACACTACAGATTTCGTTGGCGGAAAAGATACACGGTTAGAAAATGTTAGATAAGTTCTGGAGGAGTGACGACAGTTATTTGTCTGAAAGTATCGTAACTTTCGATTTCTGTGCCGATACATTCGGATCATAGAGGATGTTTCAGTATAGTAGACCTCGCCTTTCAAGCTTCAGCAATTGGTTTTAGACGCATATACTTTCAATTTAAAAGTTTGTCAAAGTTAAATAGGAAAATGATTAAATCGAATATATATATATGTATATATATACACATATACATATATATATATACATATATATATACACATATATATACAGATATATATATATATATATATATATACATACACACATATACTCCACATCAATAATTTTAAACGCATTTGTCAAAACTACCTATATCCGGAAGTATTTGTAAATAATATTATTAATAATTTCAAATATACCACGTAATAATTTTACACATGCATTATTTATCTTTGATTGGTTAACTCATTTTTGAAAATTCACCCATTCTTATCACCTCACTTACCACTTGGCCTGAGTCTAATACTGTTTACTATTTTCGAATGACTATTTTCCGCTTGTCCTGAGTCCTATACTGTTTACTATTTTCGAAAGTCTCCATACATATTATGTATCGTTCAATTGTATTCATTCCCACTCGCATTGACGAAGTGAGGTGAAATGCTCGCCCACTCGCTTTGACGAAGTGAGGTGAAAAGCACAGTCACTAGTTTATCTTACACGTGGTGCTATTCTTGTGATTTCATATTACAGTTCGAGGAGGTATTGTTTTTCAGCTTTGTATAATTCAATTGATTTATTTTTCTCCTTCCACTAGCCAGTAGACAGTTCCAATGGTGTCTATAGTTAAATACTATCGCCATTGTCAGAAACTGGCTATTCTATCGGTTTTAATTCGAATTGTATGGCTGTCCTGATGAGAATGCAATTTCGAACTAACCGCCATTTTTTGTGTAGTTTCAATTGATTGTTCTCTATTCTTAATCTCTTATCTTGAGCTGATTATTATTGCCTATTCTCATTTTTGCCGAGTTTTATTTTTATTTACTTTTATATACTTTTAATTGTGATTTTTGAATCCTAATATTCTTCT
The DNA here is from genome assembly GCA_951213105.1 of Amaurobius ferox. Classification (NCBI taxonomy): domain Eukaryota; kingdom Metazoa; phylum Arthropoda; class Arachnida; order Araneae; family Amaurobiidae; genus Amaurobius; species Amaurobius ferox. The sequence continues at coordinate 108,424,786 of OX578136.1, forward strand.
CATCCCCCTTTCCATTGTAGTAATATGTTACCTTCTATCTTTATCCTTAGTCTTGGCTTATAGTTACTCATTTGTAACAGATATGCTAGAGATGGGTTTTTTTGTACATACAGTAGTTTATGCATAATTTTCGATTAAAATCCTTCAATTTTTATTTATATATATATATATATACATATATATATATATATATACATGTATATATATATATATATATATATATATATATATATATATATATATATATATATATATATATATAAAGGTTTGAAGGTCCAATGAAGGAAAGTGAGAAGCTGTAACTCGAAAAACCTAACTTTCCAACAAGCTTACAAAATAATAATATAAATCATCAAATCTTCAAGCAAATGGAAAAAAATACAAATTTCGAATCATCAAGTCAAAGAAAAGTATAAAAAAAAAATGGTATGGAATCGATAAAAGAAAAACAGACGAAATCCAAGCACAAACGCTATACACGTGGACAAGGTCTAAGCCTAAATCAGGATTTGTTCACTTCTTCAAAACTCTTTTTCAGGTCCAAGTGTCTTGTAGAAGCAACCACAAATTTATATATATATATATATATATATATATATATATATATATATATATATATATATATATATATATATATATATATATATATATATATATATATATATTGCTAAATAAAGAACTGAAGAGTATCATTTAAAAAATAAGATTAGGTATGACTCACACTTTCAGGAAGCTGATTTCCAACCTGGTGACTTAGTTACCTGCAGAGACATTTAAGCTTCAAGAATCAAAAAAGTAAATATTTATTAATTTTATTACTCTTACTAATTCTAATACATCTTCTGAATTTAGATAATTTTAATTTTTTAATGCTATTTTCTAAATCTTCAATAATGTGTTAATGATTTAATTAATATTTTAGTTTATTTTATAAAGTTCAAAATTCTATAATAATGATTTATCACTTTAGTACAACTTTAATGCCTTTGATAATTTAACTAAATTAAGAATATTTTGAAATTCATCTATTTTTTTATATTACATTATCTATATAAATAAAAATGAAAATCTGTCTGTCTGTCTGTCTGTCTGTCTGTCTGTCTGTTTGTCACACCATCACGGGAGAACGGCTGAACCGAATTTGATGAAATTTTGTGGGTAGCCCAGAAATAGCCCCACTTAAAATTATATCCGTGTTTCTAGTTTCTACGGCCAGTGGTTCTCGAGATATTAGTAAAAAACGAAATTTTCGTTTGTCTCATCATCACGGAAAAACGGCTGAACCGAATTTAATGAAATTTGGTGAATAGCCTTGAAATATCCCCCCATAAATTTTGTCCAAGTTTCGAGTTTCTAAGAACTGGGGTTGTCGAGATATTAATGAAAAACGGAACTTTTTCCTAGGAGTTCTACTCCCTAACTCCGTGGTTTATCCAAACGAAAAGCTTGAAAATCGTTTGAAAGTGAATTAAAATTTAATCTCTGAGTTTGATGGGAGATTTTTTGCGTTAATTAGTCACTTTCTGAAAACATGAATTGTTTGAAACATGATTTAAAGGGGAAATCTATCTCCATGGTTCATGGTTTATTTAAAACAAGCTTTTACGGAACAATGAGAAGTATAGAGAAATCAAAATCGTTATTTAATTTCGCAGTTTATGTTATAAGACATGACATATTTAACATGTTATAAGATTCTATCTTATATCATGTTACTCAGAAACGCAATTAAATTAAATCTGTCTGTTAATTTTAATAATTATTTTTTCGATTTGAATAATAAATAAATGGATATAAAAATATATTTTAGAAAAGAACGATTTGATTTTTCTTATAGCATTTTTGACTGGATAATATCAATTACGGTCTTCAGGTTTAAAAATTATTATTATTTATATTTTCGGGGATTATTGATTCAAGGATTATTGATATTTTCAAGTTATTATGCAATTATTTTATTATGACAAAAATTGTTTAAACTCATATATTGTATGTTGTACGAATCTTCTACAAATACACGTGTATATCTTTTAATCTACGAGAATATAAGTAGTACAGGTATATTGACATATGTTTTGATATATATTGGCATATATTGGAATCAATTACGACCTTCTGGTATAAAGAGTACGGATATTATTGATGTTTTCAATTTATTACGTCATCTCTTTTATTTTGGCAAATATTTTTGAGACGCATATTGTAATACGGGTAATCTTCTACTAACACATTGGCATATTTTCTGATCTGCGACAATATAATTAGTACGGGGTTGCATATATTCATTCAATTCCTATTTTTTCTTCTGTAAATTTGCTTACAAAAAGGGGCAGGATGTTTTATTCTTCAGATCTGATCGTGAAGATAATTTTGCATAGTGAGAACATATATTCTTAAACTTCTCTTTAGGAGCAATAAATTTAATATTTTAACAGAATTTGCACATGATTGCGAACTTTAAGTTTTTTTAAATTATACACTCCGTACGAATAACGGGTGTGCTGTTAGTGGTTAATAAATTTTAACATTTTAGGAGGATATATCATGTTGCTCGGCATCGCAATTAAATTAAATGTGTTTGTTAATGTTTTTATTATTTTTTTTCGATTTAAATAATAAATAAATGGATAAATGGATATAAAAGTATATCTTATGAATGGACGGTTTGATTTTTCTTTTAATTATATTAATTGCTGACTGCGTACATCAATTGCATTTATTTTGGCAAAGAGTTTTCAAGCTTATATCGTATTTAGCTACTAAACTCATATATTGTGTTTAGCCAATAAATTCATATAGCCGATTGTTGAAACAGAAAAAAAGTAGAGCGGGTATATCTTCTAATACAATTGTAGTGTTTTCATTTAGTATATTGAAACGGGATAAGAATGTTTCATTCAGATCTGCAAATTCAAAGCTACGAATTTGGAGGGATATCGCTAATTTGACAACTTTTCTTAAACTTTGCCAAATTGACGGAAATGTCGCCAAATTGATATAAACGACACACAAACAGCTGCCATAAACCTTCGGGTTGGTCGTGTGGCTTGGGTCTTCTACATATCAATGAAATTTTTTTTTGTTTTGTTAGAAGAGAGTACTGAAATGATGTTTGGTTAGCATTTATTTGTCAGACCAACCATCCTACTTAGTAATACATTTAGCGAATTTTTAAAATGTCACCAAATTGATAAAAATGTTTTCAAATCTATAAAAATATCTTGAAATTGATAAAATTGCGCTACATAAATGATATTAATTGTTTTTTGTTAGGGGATAGTATTGTGATGATATTTCGTCAATTTGTCGCAAAGTGGAACTGTCAGTTCTACAGTCCCACTTGGCGATAAATTTGGTGATTTTTTAAAATGTCGCTAATTTGAAGAAACTGTCGCCAAATGTTCCATAGAAATATAACTATTTAGACGATATTTTTTCTACCAATTTATTTGAAGCAAATGATATCATGTCGCTTAGCAACGGATTTAAATCCAATGTGTTTATGCGGCAGACGATTTTTATTAAATCCTTTCCGATTTGAATAATGAAGATATGTATATAAAATAAATTTCATTGCCATTTCATTTTGGACTGGATAATATCAATTATACTCTTCAGGTTTAAACATTATTATTATTGATATTTTCCGGAATTATTGATTCAGGGATTATTGATATTTTTAAGTTATTACGCCATTGTTTTATTGCGGCAAAAATTGCTGACACACGCATATTGTACGTTGTACGAGTAATCTTCTAGGAATGCACGGGTATATCTTCTAACCTACGAGAATATAAGTAGTACAGGTATATTGGCATATATTTTGACATATATTGGCATATATATTGGAATCAAGTACAGTCTTCTGGTATGAAGATTAAGGGGATTAATTATATATTCAATTTATTACGTCGTCTGTTGTATTTTACCAAAAAACATTTGTGACTCATATTGCAAAACGGGTAATCTTCTACTAATAATCGGACATTATAAGTTGTACGTGTATATCTTCCCATATAATTTTAGCACTTTAATTTTGACATATATTGGAATAAATGACTGTCTTCAGATTTAAAGATTACGGGTTTATTGGTATTTTCAATTTATACATGTAATCTACTAATACAGGTTATATTTTCTAATATTCGCGTATATAATTAGTACGGGTCCCATACAATTTTAACGCTTTTATTTTGCATATATTGATTCAATTCCATATTTTTTTTTATATTTGCTTACATAAGGGGTCCAAGATGTTTTATTCTTCAAATATGTCCATGAAGATAATTTTATATAGCGAGAACAGAGATTCTTAAACTTCTTTTTAGGAGCATTATATTAAATATTTTAACAGAATATTTTGATTAAACATGTCATTTAGTATACTATAAGAATTTGGGCATGATTATGAATTTCAAGTTTCTTTATATTATATACTCCGTACGAAGAACGGGTATGCTGCTAGTCTATATATATAAAAATGAAAATCTGTCTGTCTGTCTGTCTGTCTGTCTGTCTGTCTGTCTGTCTGTTTGTCACACCATCACGGGAGAACGGCTGAACCGAATTTGATGAAATTTTGTGGGTAGCCCAGAAATAGCCCCACTTAAAATTATATCCGTGTTTTGAGTTTCTACGACCAGTGGTTCTCGAGATATTAGTAAAAAACGAAATTTTCGTTTGTCTCATCATCACGGAAAAACGGCTGAACCGAATTTAATGAAATTTGGTGAATAGCCTTGAAATATCCCCCCATAAATTTTGTCCAAGTTTCGAAATTTTAAGACCTGGGGTTGTCGAGATATTAATGAAAAACGGAACTTTTTCCTAGGAGTTCTACTCCCTAACTCCGTGGTTTATCCAAACGAAAAGCTTAAAAATCGTTTGAAAGTGAATTAAAATTTAATCTCTGAGTTTGATGGGAGATTTTTTGCGTTAATTAGTCACTTTCTGAAAACATGAATTGTTTGAAACATGATTTAAAGGGGAAATCTATCTCCATGGTTCATGGTTTATTTAAAACAAGCTTTTACGGAACAATGAGAAGTATAGAGAAATCAAAATCGTTATTTAATTTCGCAGTTTATGTTATAAGACATGACATATTTAACATGTTATAAGATTCTATCTTATATCATGTTACTCAGAAACGCAATTAAATTAAATCTGTCTGTTAATTTTAATAATTATTTTTTCGATTTGAATAATAAATAAATGGATATAAAAATATATTTTGGAAAAGAACGATTTGATTTTTCTTATAGCATTTTTGACTGGATAATATCAATTACGGTCTTCGGGTTTAAAAATTATTATTATTTATATTTTCGGGGATTATTGATTCAAGGATTATTGATATTTTCAAGTTATTATGCAATTATTTTATTATGACAAAAATTGTTTAAACTCATATATTGTATGTTGTACGAATCTTCTACAAATACACGTGTATATCTTTTAATCTACGAGAATATAAGTAGTACAGGTATATTGACATATGTTTTGATATATATTGGCATATATTGGAATCAATTACGACCTTCTGGTATAAAGAGTACGGATATTATTGATGTTTTCAATTTATTACGTCATCTCTTTTATTTTGGCAAATATTTTTGAGACGCATATTGTAATACGGGTAATCTTCTACTAACACATTGGCATATTTTCTGATCTGCGACAATATAATTAGTACGGGGTTGCATATATTCATTCAATTCCTATTTTTTCTTCCGTAAATTTGCTTACACAAGGGGGCAGGATGTTTTATTCTTCAGATCTGATCGTGAAGATAATTTTGCATAGTGAGAACATATATTCTTAAACTTCTCTTTAGGAGCAATAAATTTAATATTTTAACAGAATTTGCACATGATTGCGAACTTTAAGTTTCTTTAAATTATACACTCCGTACGAATAACAGGTGTGCTGTTAGTGGTTAATAAATTTTAACATTTTAGGAGGATATATCATGTTGCTCGGCATCGCAATTAATATAAATGTGTTTGTTAATGTTTTTATTATTTTTTTTCGATTTAAATAATTAATAAATGGATAAATGGATATAAAAGTATATCTTATGAATGGACGGTTTGATTTTTCTTTTAATTATATTAATTGCTGACTGCGTACATCAATTTCATTTATTTTGGCAAAGAGTTTTCAAGCTTATATCGTATTTAGCTACTAAACTCATATATTGTGTTTAGCCAATAAATTCATATAGCCGATTGTTGAAACAGAAAAAGAGTAGAGCGGGTATATCTTCTAATACAATTATAGTGTTTTCATTTAGTATATTGAAACGGGATAAGAAAGTTTCATTCAGATCTGCAAATTCAAAGCTACGAATTTGGAGGGATATCGCTAATTTGACAACTTTTCTTAAACTTTGCCAAATTGACGGAAATGTCGCCAAATTGATATAAACGACACACAAACAGCTGCCATAAACCTTCGGGTTGGTCGTGTGGCTTGGGTCTTCTACATATCAATGAAATTTTTTTTTGTTTTGTTAGAAGAGAGTACTGAAATGATGTTTGGTTAGCATTTATCTGTCAGACCAACCATCCTACTTAGTAATACATTTAGCGAATTTTTAAAATGTCACCAAATTGATAAAAATGTTTTCAAATCTATAAAAATATCTTGAAATTGATAAAATTGCGCTACATAAATGATATTAATTGTTTTTTGTTAGGGGATAGTATTGTGATGATATTTCGTCAATTTGTCGCAAAGTGGAACTGTCAGTTCTACAGTCCCACTTGGCGATAAATTTGGCGATTTTTTAAAATGTCGCTAATTTGACGAAACTATCGCCAAATGTTCCATAGAAATATAACTATTTAGACGATATTTTTTCTACCAATTTATTTGAAGCAAATGATATCATGTCGCTTAGCAACGGATTTAAATCCAATGTGTTTATGCGGCAGACGATTTTTATTAAATCCTTTCCGATTTGAATAATGAAGATATGTATATAAAATAAATTTCATTGCCATTTCATTTTGGACTGGATAACATCAATTATACTCTTCAGGTTTAAACATTATTATTATTGATATTTTCCGGAATTATTGATTCAGGGATTATTGATATTTTTAAGTTATTACGCCATTGTTTTATTGCGGCAAAAATTGCTGACACACGCATATTGTACGTTGTACGTGTAATCTTCTAGGAATGCACGGGTATATCTTCTAACCTACGAGAATATAAGTAGTACAGGTATATTGGCATATATTTTGACATATATTGGCATGTATATTGGAATCAAGTACAGTCTTCTGGTATGAAGATTAAGGGGATTAATTATATATTCAATTTATTACGTCGTCTGTTGTATTTTACCAAAAAACATTTGTGACTCATATTGCAAAACGGGTAATCTTCTACTAATAATCGGACATTATAAGTAGTACGTGTATATCTTCCCATATAATTTTAGCACTTTAATTTTGACATATATTGGAATAAATGACTGTCTTCAGATTTAAAGATTACGGGTTTATTGGTATTTTCAATTTATACATGTAATCTACTAATACAGGTTATATTTTCTAATATTCGCGTATATAATTAGTACGGGTCCCATACAATTTTAACGCTTTTATTTTGCATATATTGATTCAATTCCATATTTTTTTTTATATTTGCTTACATAAGGGGTCCAAGATGTTTTATTCTTCAGATATGTCCATGAAGATAATTTTATATAGCGAGAACAGAGATTCTTAAACTTCTTTTTAGGAGCATTATATTAAATATTTTAACAGAATATTTTGATTAAACATGTCATTTAGTATACTATAAGAATTTGGGCATGATTATGAATTTCAAGTTTCTTTATATTATATACTCCGTACGAAGAACGGGTATGCTGCTAGTCTATATAAATAAAATTGAAAATCTGTCTGTCTGTCTGTCTGTCTGTCTGTCTGTCTGTCTGTTTGTCCCATCATCACGGGAGAACGGCTGAACCGAATTTGATGAAATTTTGGGGGTAGCCTAGAAATAGCCCCACTTAAAATTTAGTCTATGTTTGAAATTTCTACGACCAGTGGTTTTCGAGATATTAGTAAAAAACAAAACTTTCGTTTGTCTCATCATCACGGAAAAACGGCTGAACCGAATTTAATGAAATTTGGTGAATAGCCTTGAAATATCCCCCCATAAATTTTGTCCAAGTTTCGAGTTTCTAAGACCTGGGGTTGTCGAGATATTAATGAAAAACGGAACTTTTTCCTAGGAGTTCTACTCCCTAACTCCGTGGTTTATCCAAACGAAAAGCTTGAAAATCGTTTGAAAGTGAATTAAAATTTAATCTCTGAGTTTGATGGGAGATTTTTTGCGTTAATTAGTCACTTTCTGAAAACATGAATTGTTTGAAACATGATTTAAAGGGGAAATCTATCTCCATGGTTCATGGTTTATTTAAAACAAGCTTTTACGGAACAATGAGAAGTATAGAGAAATCAAAATCGTTATTTAATTTCGCAGTTTATGTTATAAGACATGACATATTTAACATGTTATAAGATTCTATCTTATATCATGTTACTCAGAAACGCAATTAAATTAAATCTGTCTGTTAATTTTAATAATTATTTTTTCGATTTGAATAATAAATAAATGGATATAAAAATATATTTTAGAAAAGAACGATTTGATTTTTCTTATAGCATTTTTGACTGGATAATATCAATTACGGTCTTCAGGTTTAAAAATTATTATTATTTATATTTTCGGGGATTATTGATTCAAGGATTATTGATATTTTCAAGTTATTATGCAATTATTTTATTATGATAAAAATTGTATAAACTCATATATTGTATGTTGTACGAATCTTCTACAAATACACGTGTATATCTTTTAATCTACGAGAATATAAGTAGTACAGGTATATTGACATATGTTTTGATATATATTGGCATATATTGGAATCAATTACGACCTTCTGGTATAAAGAGTACGGATATTATTGATGTTTTCAATTTATTACGTCATCTCTTTTATTTTGGCAAATATTTTTGAGACGCATATTGTAATACGGGTAATCTTCTACTAACACATTGGCATATTTTCTGATCTGCGACAATATAATTAGTACGGGGTTGCATATATTCATTCAATTCCTATTTTTTCTTCTGTAAATTTGCTTACAAAAAGGGGCAGGATGTTTTATTCTTCAGATCTGATCGTGAAGATAATTTTGCATAGTGAGAACATATATTCTTAAACTTCTCTTTAGGAGCAATAAATTTAATATTTTAACAGAATTTGCACATGATTGCGAACTTTAAGTTTTTTTAAATTATACACTCCGTACGAATAACGGGTGTGCTGTTAGTGGTTAATAAATTTTAACATTTTAGGAGGATATATCATGTTGCTCGGCATCGCAATTAAATTAAATGTGTTTGTTAATGTTTTTATTATTTTTTTTCGATTTAAATAATAAATAAATGGATAAATGGATATAAAAGTATATCTTATGAATGGACGGTTTGATTTTTCTTTTAATTATATTAATTGCTGACTGCGTACATCAATTGCATTTATTTTGGCAAAGAGTTTTCAAGCTTATATCGTATTTAGCTACTAAACTCATATATTGTGTTTAGCCAATAAATTCATATAGCCGATTGTTGAAACAGAAAAAAAGTAGAGCGGGTATATCTTCTAATACAATTGTAGTGTTTTCATTTAGTATATTGAAACGGGATAAGAATGTTTCATTCAGATCTGCAAATTCAAAGCTACGAATTTGGAGGGATATCGCTAATTTGACAACTTTTCTTAAACTTTGCCAAATTGACGGAAATGTCGCCAAATTGATATAAACGACACACAAACAGCTGCCATAAACCTTCGGGTTGGTCGTGTGGCTTGGGTCTTCTACATATCAATGAAATTTTTTTTTGTTTTGTTAGAAGAGAGTACTGAAATGATGTTTGGTTAGCATTTATTTGTCAGACCAACCATCCTACTTAGTAATACATTTAGCGAATTTTTAAAATGTCACCAAATTGATAAAAATGTTTTCAAATCTATAAAAATATCTTGAAATTGATAAAATTGCGCTACATAAATGATATTAATTGTTTTTTGTTAGGGGATAGTATTGTGATGATATTTCGTCAATTTGTCGCAAAGTGGAACTGTCAGTTCTACAGTCCCACTTGGCGATAAATTTGGTGATTTTTTAAAATGTCGCTAATTTGAAGAAACTGTCGCCAAATGTTCCATAGAAATATAACTATTTAGACGATATTTTTTCTACCAATTTATTTGAAGCAAATGATATCATGTCGCTTAGCAACGGATTTAAATCCAATGTGTTTATGCGGCAGACGATTTTTATTAAATCCTTTCCGATTTGAATAATGAAGATATGTATATAAAATAAATTTCATTGCCATTTCATTTTGGACTGGATAATATCAATTATACTCTTCAGGTTTAAACATTATTATTATTGATATTTTCCGGAATTATTGATTCAGGGATTATTGATATTTTTAAGTTATTACGCCATTGTTTTATTGCGGCAAAAATTGCTGACACACGCATATTGTACGTTGTACGAGTAATCTTCTAGGAATGCACGGGTATATCTTCTAACCTACGAGAATATAAGTAGTACAGGTATATTGGCATATATTTTGACATATATTGGCATATATATTGGAATCAAGTACAGTCTTCTGGTATGAAGATTAAGGGGATTAATTATATATTCAATTTATTACGTCGTCTGTTGTATTTTACCAAAAAACATTTGTGACTCATATTGCAAAACGGGTAATCTTCTACTAATAATCGGACATTATAAGTTGTACGTGTATATCTTCCCATATAATTTTAGCACTTTAATTTTGACATATATTGGAATAAATGACTGTCTTCAGATTTAAAGATTACGGGTTTATTGGTATTTTCAATTTATACATGTAATCTACTAATACAGGTTATATTTTCTAATATTCGCGTATATAATTAGTACGGGTCCCATACAATTTTAACGCTTTTATTTTGCATATATTGATTCAATTCCATATTTTTTTTTATATTTGCTTACATAAGGGGTCCAAGATGTTTTATTCTTCAAATATGTCCATGAAGATAATTTTATATAGCGAGAACAGAGATTCTTAAACTTCTTTTTAGGAGCATTATATTAAATATTTTAACAGAATATTTTGATTAAACATGTCATTTAGTATACTATAAGAATTTGGGCATGATTATGAATTTCAAGTTTCTTTATATTATATACTCCGTACGAAGAACGGGTATGCTGCTAGTCTATATATATAAAAATGAAAATCTGTCTGTCTGTCTGTCTGTCTGTCTGTCTGTCTGTCTGTCTGTTTGTCACACCATCACGGGAGAACGGCTGAACCGAATTTGATGAAATTTTGTGGGTAGCCCAGAAATAGCCCCACTTAAAATTATATCCGTGTTTTGAGTTTCTACGACCAGTGGTTCTCGAGATATTAGTAAAAAACGAAATTTTCGTTTGTCTCATCATCACGGAAAAACGGCTGAACCGAATTTAATGAAATTTGGTGAATAGCCTTGAAATATCCCCCCATAAATTTTGTCCAAGTTTCGAAATTTTAAGACCTGGGGTTGTCGAGATATTAATGAAAAACGGAACTTTTTCCTAGGAGTTCTACTCCCTAACTCCGTGGTTTATCCAAACGAAAAGCTTAAAAATCGTTTGAAAGTGAATTAAAATTTAATCTCTGAGTTTGATGGGAGATTTTTTGCGTTAATTAGTCACTTTCTGAAAACATGAATTGTTTGAAACATGATTTAAAGGGGAAATCTATCTCCATGGTTCATGGTTTATTTAAAACAAGCTTTTACGGAACAATGAGAAGTATAGAGAAATCAAAATCGTTATTTAATTTCGCAGTTTATGTTATAAGACATGACATATTTAACATGTTATAAGATTCTATCTTATATCATGTTACTCAGAAACGCAATTAAATTAAATCTGTCTGTTAATTTTAATAATTATTTTTTCGATTTGAATAATAAATAAATGGATATAAAAATATATTTTGGAAAAGAACGATTTGATTTTTCTTATAGCATTTTTGACTGGATAATATCAATTACGGTCTTCGGGTTTAAAAATTATTATTATTTATATTTTCGGGGATTATTGATTCAAGGATTATTGATATTTTCAAGTTATTATGCAATTATTTTATTATGACAAAAATTGTTTAAACTCATATATTGTATGTTGTACGAATCTTCTACAAATACACGTGTATATCTTTTAATCTACGAGAATATAAGTAGTACAGGTATATTGACATATGTTTTGATATATATTGGCATATATTGGAATCAATTACGACCTTCTGGTATAAAGAGTACGGATATTATTGATGTTTTCAATTTATTACGTCATCTCTTTTATTTTGGCAAATATTTTTGAGACGCATATTGTAATACGGGTAATCTTCTACTAACACATTGGCATATTTTCTGATCTGCGACAATATAATTAGTACGGGGTTGCATATATTCATTCAATTCCTATTTTTTCTTCCGTAAATTTGCTTACACAAGGGGGCAGGATGTTTTATTCTTCAGATCTGATCGTGAAGATAATTTTGCATAGTGAGAACATATATTCTTAAACTTCTCTTTAGGAGCAATAAATTTAATATTTTAACAGAATTTGCACATGATTGCGAACTTTAAGTTTCTTTAAATTATACACTCCGTACGAATAACAGGTGTGCTGTTAGTGGTTAATAAATTTTAACATTTTAGGAGGATATATCATGTTGCTCGGCATCGCAATTAATATAAATGTGTTTGTTAATGTTTTTATTATTTTTTTTCGATTTAAATAATTAATAAATGGATAAATGGATATAAAAGTATATCTTATGAATGGACGGTTTGATTTTTCTTTTAATTATATTAATTGCTGACTGCGTACATCAATTTCATTTATTTTGGCAAAGAGTTTTCAAGCTTATATCGTATTTAGCTACTAAACTCATATATTGTGTTTAGCCAATAAATTCATATAGCCGATTGTTGAAACAGAAAAAGAGTAGAGCGGGTATATCTTCTAATACAATTATAGTGTTTTCATTTAGTATATTGAAACGGGATAAGAAAGTTTCATTCAGATCTGCAAATTCAAAGCTACGAATTTGGAGGGATATCGCTAATTTGACAACTTTTCTTAAACTTTGCCAAATTGACGGAAATGTCGCCAAATTGATATAAACGACACACAAACAGCTGCCATAAACCTTCGGGTTGGTCGTGTGGCTTGGGTCTTCTACATATCAATGAAATTTTTTTTTGTTTTGTTAGAAGAGAGTACTGAAATGATGTTTGGTTAGCATTTATCTGTCAGACCAACCATCCTACTTAGTAATACATTTAGCGAATTTTTAAAATGTCACCAAATTGATAAAAATGTTTTCAAATCTATAAAAATATCTTGAAATTGATAAAATTGCGCTACATAAATGATATTAATTGTTTTTTGTTAGGGGATAGTATTGTGATGATATTTCGTCAATTTGTCGCAAAGTGGAACTGTCAGTTCTACAGTCCCACTTGGCGATAAATTTGGCGATTTTTTAAAATGTCGCTAATTTGACGAAACTATCGCCAAATGTTCCATAGAAATATAACTATTTAGACGATATTTTTTCTACCAATTTATTTGAAGCAAATGATATCATGTCGCTTAGCAACGGATTTAAATCCAATGTGTTTATGCGGCAGACGATTTTTATTAAATCCTTTCCGATTTGAATAATGAAGATATGTATATAAAATAAATTTCATTGCCATTTCATTTTGGACTGGATAACATCAATTATACTCTTCAGGTTTAAACATTATTATTATTGATATTTTCCGGAATTATTGATTCAGGGATTATTGATATTTTTAAGTTATTACGCCATTGTTTTATTGCGGCAAAAATTGCTGACACACGCATATTGTACGTTGTACGTGTAATCTTCTAGGAATGCACGGGTATATCTTCTAACCTACGAGAATATAAGTAGTACAGGTATATTGGCATATATTTTGACATATATTGGCATGTATATTGGAATCAAGTACAGTCTTCTGGTATGAAGATTAAGGGGATTAATTATATATTCAATTTATTACGTCGTCTGTTGTATTTTACCAAAAAACATTTGTGACTCATATTGCAAAACGGGTAATCTTCTACTAATAATCGGACATTATAAGTAGTACGTGTATATCTTCCCATATAATTTTAGCACTTTAATTTTGACATATATTGGAATAAATGACTGTCTTCAGATTTAAAGATTACGGGTTTATTGGTATTTTCAATTTATACATGTAATCTACTAATACAGGTTATATTTTCTAATATTCGCGTATATAATTAGTACGGGTCCCATACAATTTTAACGCTTTTATTTTGCATATATTGATTCAATTCCATATTTTTTTTTATATTTGCTTACATAAGGGGTCCAAGATGTTTTATTCTTCAGATATGTCCATGAAGATAATTTTATATAGCGAGAACAGAGATTCTTAAACTTCTTTTTAGGAGCATTATATTAAATATTTTAACAGAATATTTTGATTAAACATGTCATTTAGTATACTATAAGAATTTGGGCATGATTATGAATTTCAAGTTTCTTTATATTATATACTCCGTACGAAGAACGGGTATGCTGCTAGTCTATATAAATAAAATTGAAAATCTGTCTGTCTGTCTGTCTGTCTGTCTGTCTGTCTGTCTGTTTGTCCCATCATCACGGGAGAACGGCTGAACCGAATTTGATGAAATTTTGGGGGTAGCCTAGAAATAGCCCCACTTAAAATTTAGTCTATGTTTGAAATTTCTACGACCAGTGGTTTTCGAGATATTAGTAAAAAACAAAACTTTCGTTTGTCTCATCATCACGGAAAAACGGCTGAACCGAATTTAATGAAATTTGGTGAATAGCCTTGAAATATCCCCCCATAAATTTTGTCCAAGTTTCGAGTTTCTAAGACCTGGGGTTGTCGAGATATTAATGAAAAACGGAACTTTTTCCTAGGAGTTCTACTCCCTAACTCCGTGGTTTATCCAAACGAAAAGCTTGAAAATCGTTTGAAAGTGAATTAAAATTTAATCTCTGAGTTTGATGGGAGATTTTTTGCGTTAATTAGTCACTTTCTGAAAACATGAATTGTTTGAAACATGATTTAAAGGGGAAATCTATCTC
Source organism: Amaurobius ferox (assembly GCA_951213105.1). Classification (NCBI taxonomy): domain Eukaryota; kingdom Metazoa; phylum Arthropoda; class Arachnida; order Araneae; family Amaurobiidae; genus Amaurobius; species Amaurobius ferox. The sequence goes on from OX578136.1 coordinate 108,440,058, forward strand.
CATGGTTCATGGTTTATTTAAAACAAGCTTTTACGGAACAATGAGAAGTATAGAGAAATCAAAATCGTTATTTAATTTCGCAGTTTATGTTATAAGACATGACATATTTAACATGTTATAAGATTCTATCTTATATCATGTTACTCAGAAACGCAATTAAATTAAATCTGTCTGTTAATTTTAATAATTATTTTTTCGATTTGAATAATAAATAAATGGATATAAAAATATATTTTAGAAAAGAACGATTTGATTTTTCTTATAGCATTTTTGACTGGATAATATCAATTACGGTCTTCAGGTTTAAAAATTATTATTATTTATATTTTCGGGGATTATTGATTCAAGGATTATTGATATTTTCAAGTTATTATGCAATTATTTTATTGTGACAAAAATTGTTTAAACTCATATATTGTATGTTGTACGAATCTTCTACAAATACACGTGTATATCTTTTAATCTACGAGAATATAAGTAGTACAGATATATTGACATATGTTTTGATATATATTGGCATATATTGGAATCAATTACGACCTTCTGGTATAAAGAGTACGGATATTATTGATGTTTTCAATTTATTACGTCATCTCTTTTATTTTGGCAAATATTTTTGAGACGCATATTGTAATACGGGTAATCTTCTACTAACACATTGGCATATTTTCTGATCTGCGACAATATAATTAGTACGGGGTTGCATATATTCATTCAATTCCCATTTTTTCTTCTGTAAATTTGCTTACAAAAGGGGGCAGGATGTTTTATTCTTCAGATCTGATCGTGAAGATAATTTTGCATAGTGAGAACATATATTCTTAAACTTCTCTTTAGGAGCAATAAATTTAATATTTTAACAGAATTTGGACATGATTGCGAACTTTAAGTTTCTTTAAATTATACACTCCGTACGAATAACGGGTGTGCTGTTAGTGGTTAATAAATTTTAACATTTTAGGAGGATATATCATGTTGCTCGGCATCGCAATTAAATTAAATGTGTTTGTTAATGTTTTTATTATTTTTTTTCGATTTAAATAATAAATAAATGGATAAATGGATATAAAAGTATATCTTATGAATGGACGGTTTGATTTTTCTTTTAATTATATTAATTGCTGACTGCGTACTTCAATTTCATTTATTTTGGCAAAGAGTTTTCAAGCTTATATCGTATTTAGCTACTAAACTCATATATTGTGTTTAGCCAATAAATTCATATAGCCGATTGTTGAAACAGAAAAAGAGTAGAGCGGGTATATCTTCTAATACAATTGTAGTGTTTTCATTTAGTATATTGAAACGGGATAAGAAAGTTTCATTCAGATCTGCAAATTCAAAGCTACGAATTTGGAGGGATATCGCTAATTTGACAACTTTTCCTAAACTTTGCCAAATTGACGGAAATGTCGCCAAATTGATATAAACGACACACAAACAGCTGCCATAAACCTTCGGGTTGGTCGTGTGGCTTGGGTCTTCTACATATCAATGAAATTTTTTTTTGTTTTGTTAGAAGAGAGTACTGAAATGATGTTTGGTTAGCATTTATCTGTCAGACCAACCATCCTACTTAGTAATACATTTAGCGAATTTTTAAAATGTCACCAAATTGATAAAAATGTTTTCAAATCTATAAAAATATCTTGAAATTGATAAAATTGCGCTACATAAATGATATTAATTGTTTTTTGTTAGGGGATAGTATTGTGATGATATTTCGTCAATTTGTCGCAAAGTGGAACTGTCAGTTCTACAGTCCCACTTGGCGATAAATTTGGCGATTTTTTAAAATGTCGCTAATTTGACGAAACTGTCGCCAAATGTTCCATAGAAATATAACTATTTAGATGATATTTTTTCTACCAATTTATTTGAAGCAAATGATATCATGTCGCTTAGCAACGGATTTAAATCCAATGTGTTTATGCGGCAGACGATTTTTATTAAATCCTTTCCGATTTGAATAATGAAGATATGTATATAAAATAAATTTCATTGCCATTTCATTTTGAACTGGATAATATCAATTATACTCTTCAGGTTTAAACATTATTATTATTGATATTTTCCGGAATTATTGATTCAGGGATTATTGATATTTTTAAGTTATTACGCCATTGTTTTATTGCGGCAAAAATTGCTGACACGCATATTGTACGTTGTACGAGTAATCTTCTAGGAATGCACGGGAATATCTTCTAACCTACGAGAATATAAGTAGTACAGGTATATTGGCATATATTTTGACATATATTGGCATATATATTGGAATCAAGTACAGTCTTCTGGTATAAAGATTAAGGGGATTAATTATATATTCAATTTATTACGTCGTCTGTTGTATTTTACCAAAAAACATTTGTGACTCATATTGCAAAACGGGTAATCTTCTACTAATAATCGGACATTATAAGTAGTACGTGTATATCTTCCCATATAATTTTAGCACTTTAATTTTGACATATATTGGAATAAATGACTGTCTTCAGATTTAAAGATTACGGGTTTATTGGTATTTTCAATTTATACATGTAATCTACTAATACAGGTTATATTTTCTAATATTCGCGTATATAATTAGTACGGGTCCCATACAATTTTAACGCTTTTATTTTGCATATATTGATTCAATTCCATATTTTTTTTTATATTTGCTTACATAAGGGGTCCAAGATGTTTTATTCTTCAGATATGTCCATGAAGACAATTTTATATAGCGAGAACAGAGATTCTTAAACTTCTTTTTAGGAGCATTATATTAAATATTTTAACAGAATATTTTGATTAAACATGCCATTTAGTATACTATAAGAATTTGGGCATGATTATGAATTTCAAGTTTCTTTATATTATATACTCCGTACGAAGAACGGGTATGCTGCTAGTCTATTATAAAAATATGAACTGTTAGTCTAACCAAGTCACCTTTACCACATAAATATAATTCTTGATGCTGGATCTAAGGAAAACCAAACTCCTTGGTTCTCAGCATAATTTTTTTCAGTTTTTAATTTTGCCTCTCCACTTTATACAATATAAATATAAAGTTTGAAGATAACCAGTGACAGTCACATGAAGTTGACTATTGTAAATACATAAGAAGTATATTATGATAATGATTTTGATTTTATAAATTTTTAAGAGGGATATTGTGTAGTTTGAAATAAATATTAGTTGTGTAAATTAAGATAAGAGAAATGATGAAAACACATATAAGAGGATCAATGATCCTGGCAGAGATCTATTAATGTAAACAAAATGTAACTGATTCTGTGTTGAAAGTAAACTTTTTCTCTTATAAATACTTTTACTTACCCCTTGTCATTGGTACGGGATGAAGATGTACCAATCACAAGTGAAGATAAGCCCCTTTTAACTGCCAGTGTTATTGGATCAATGTAGGAAATAAATATGAGTTGTGGAGGAATAAATGAATAATAAGGAAATAAGACAGTTGATAATATAGAGTGATTGAGAAATAATGAATAAACAAATGAAAATAAAGACTTTCTTTTTTGAGAAAAGTGAGTTGAGGATTTGAGCGAGATTTAAAATGTAAAAATTCTGATGTGGACAGCACATGACTTTCCTTATATAATGCATTGAATTTACTACTTTTACAGTAAAAAAAAAATAGGTTATTTTTATAGTAGTTATTTATATTCTTTCTAAGATATTGAATTTTCGTCAATGAGTCGACATTTTCCATGTCGTCGTCATCGATGAGTCGTAATTGATTTAGCGTCATTTTTATCCATTTGGCGAGTTTTTCGTTAATTTAACAACATTTAAAAAAGTCGCCAAGTTGGCTACATTCCACCAAATTCGTCGACAAAATCTCACCAAGTGTTATGGACGAAGAAATAAGTTATTCTTACAGCAGATAAATGACTATTGGCGTTCAAATACAAAAGTATTACTCAAAGTATCTTTTTTCATGAATAGAAAAACCTAGATTCACGAGAATGATGTCACCAAATTTATCGCATGGTATTACATATGAAAAGTGAACATGTTTCTCAATAGGAAATATTTTTATTTTATTTTATATGACTTTTTGATAATTTTTTTAAAAAACATGCAATATCTCGAGAACGGTTCATGTTAGCGTTCTAAAATTTATGTCAATCGTTTTCTAATGAAAAATTACATAAGAAATGTCTATTTGCGTAACTTAATTAGCGGTTTTGATTTTTTGACGATTTTTTCAAAATTTCACTCGAAAATTTAGGGGGGTTCTGAACATTTGATTGCGTATAAAAACAATAGGCTTCCAGTGTTTACGGATTGTGATTTTTGTACCAAATTTCGTTCGAATCGGCCCATTCATTCGTCAGTTATCGTCTCCAGACTCACTGATTCACACTCACACACACATACTTTCACACACACACACGCAGACATCACTTCAAAAATGTTTGATTCGTGATCAGGAATGCTTGAAACGTGCTCTCCCGTCGAAAACTCGAGTTCAGATTTTCGACCCCGCCACAATACTTTCCTTATACATTATGTATATAAGGAAAGTAATAATGAGAATTTTGATATATATAAATATTACAGTATACATACTTGACAATATGGAATTAAAAGTACAGTCATGTAAATAAAGAGTGGGAGTGTCAACAAATACATATTTTATGTTCAGTGGAAAATTTAAATATTATATTATTTTAAAGTGTTACATTTGAATTGTAATTTATTATAATTGGAGCGAGAAGTCTATTGGTCTTGTGGGTTTATCAAATGAATGACAATAACGAAACCATTTGGAGTTATTGTCAGGATGCACTAAACTTCCAATACACTTAACATTGTATAAATGCATTATAATCAGTTGATTAATGAAATTTTAAGTAACTACGTATTTTAATGAGATTTAAACACATAGTAAGATATTGTATAAAGTACACACGTAATTTCATTTAAGTATTTAAAAATCATCTGTAATCACATATAACCTTGGAATTAATGTTTAATTGTTGAATTTTTTTAAAATTATTTTATTATTAGGTATTTTAAAAATTTATGGGATCCCATCAAGCACATCAACACAAACATAAACCCAAACTTCATAACACTGTGAGAAGAGCGAATGGTGTATGCGAGTTCCCCTGATCAAGGAACTCTACATTTTTTTTTTTATGAAACATAAACTAATTCATGACACTTACACAACATAGAATAAAATAATCATTTATTGAACTATTATCATACTGTGTCGTTTGTTTATTAAAATAATTATGCTTATGGAAAATATTCATAATTTTGTTATAATATAGAAACACAGTTCTCAGGTTTGTAAATATTTATATTTTTACTTCTTTTTATATTATAAATTTTACTTTTGGATTTTTCTTTTGATTTTATATTGGAATGTCATACTCTGAAAAGCCTTGGGCATGCAGTGTGTCTGTGCCCAAGCCTTTTGTTTTTGGAGGGGGTGGGGGGGATATGATACAGAAATTTTAAGCCTTTCCCAGTAACGCCCCCTTTCTTTCAGAATTACTATTCCAAATTCCTATTTCATGTCCAGCACATATTGCAACTATATTAAATTCTATCCCACGCCACTAATATTAACAAAGTCTGCCAGCACTTCCTCGTTTCCTCGACCATACTATATATGGTCACTAATCTTAACCTCTACGTAAACTTTCCCATATGAAACTGCTTCCCAATCACATTTTTTAAAGTCTAAAGAATGCGAAGGCAGCATCTTTCCCATACCGTCATATCCCTCCCCCCTCTGTTGTAACTGTACATTGTGTAAAACGACGCAGACTGCATTGAGATTTTGTGAAAGTAGGTCGACGATCGGGAGCTTGGCTAGTCTATATAATAATATAACTACCTCTGTTTCAAGTGTCATGTAATAAAGTGGATTCTGGTACGTAAAATGTCTCTTCCTTGGACTTTTTCAGTCAATATTACACACACACATACATATATATACACACCTAGGTTAAAATTTTATCTCAACATCTATGCTAGAGTTGGGTTGTTAGTCATTACGGATGTTAATGAATAGGTTTCGTTTTTAATTATCCACATCATATTTTATATTTATATATATATAACGACGGATTTTACAGGACTTTTGAGGTGCATTTTTACCCACTTATGTATTGCATACCCACTTATGTATTGCATACCCACTTATATGATATCCTATTCGAGTTACTAACTCCTTTCACAGGGAACATAATGATGTATAACACCCACGACACAATGTGTTTAGCGTTGAATTGTTCATTTGATGCTAATCCGGGTGACAACATGAACACTATTTCGAATTGAAGTACCCCAAAACTTATATTTCGCTCAACTCTAAATTGATTGGTAGCATGCGCAATAAAGTCCATATAATATTTTAATGATTAATTATCAATATGGCTTCATTTCTGTTAATTTAACGTCATTTTTGCAATTTCGACTTATTTTTCCGTTTTCAATTTTTTAATTTCTTTGTTAATCTGGGGCGACATATCACCAAGTTGGCTATATTTGGCTAAATTAGTCGTCAAATTTATCGCCAGCATTTGCACACAAACGGAGAAGATATTTTATTATGTATAAATGACTATCGGAGAATTGTTGGTCGTAAAAATACTGAACTATTACACAAGCATTTTCTCTCGCGAATGGAACGGACTAGATCCACGAAAATGATATTAACAAATTTGTCGCATAATGTTACATGAAAAGTGAACATATTTCATGATAGTTAATATTTTTTACATTTTGTAATGTTTTATGTAATGCTTTTTGTAAATTTATTAGAAAAATTTACAACATCTTGGGTTCGTGCTAGCCTTCTAAAGTTGGCGTCATTCGCTCGCTATTGAAAAATTACATAAGAAATGATCATTTACGTAACATTATTAAAGGTTATGATATTTTTAATGATTTTTTTCAAAATTTCATTCAAAAATTTGGAAGATCTTTCGAACATTTGATTTCATTTAAAATCAATAGGCCTCCAGTATACATCGATTGCAATATTTGTACCAAATTTTGTTCAAAACGTTCCACTCGTTCGTGAGATATCGCTTCCGCAGACTCACGGACACCACACATACACACATACTTTCACACACACACACGCAGACATCACTTCAAAAAAAAACGTCACACTATATCCCTTCGAGTCGGACGGTCTGGGTCTTCAACACTATATCCCTTATATATCATACTAGGTATATAGAGAAAATAAAAATGAATATAAATGTTTTAGAAAATTTAATTTTCTCAATTATTCTGGCAAAGAGTTCAGTAAAATATATATTTTAATTAAAGAACAGCACCCAGACAGACTTCAAATTAAGTAACGCATCCCTCAATGCAATTATATCTCACGTCGAAAAACACACGAAGACAAGGAGTGGGAGTGCGACGAACAGAAAAAACGAAGAACCAAATAAAATTAAAACTGGCCGAAAAGTTTGACGATCATAGGAAACAGCTGTAGAGCTTGTGTGTATGTTGATTCCGTGACGTAACACTGCCAAAGAACCAATAGCCTGCTAGTAGCCTTTTGGGCAACCCCGTTTAGCTGTTCAGCGTAGCCTCGGTTGTCATAGCGGTTTGGCCTAGTCTGTGTTTTTTAACTCTGCTTGTTACGGCGATTTTTGAGCGGCGAGCGTGAGTCGGCTATGGCGATACTTTCTATAAAGGTCAAAATTAATAAATATATACCCCTTATATGCATTTTAAGCTGCTTTGTGATACGTTTTGTAGCTGCCGCATCTGATCGTAAGTTTTTTATAATTCAATATCGTCTTGAAAGTGTTGATTTTTCTGTTATCACCATCCCCACCCTGTAATGTGATGCGGGGGATGCGCCATGTGAGGAAGATGTAGCTTTCTGTCATTAACCATGATTTGCTTTGCTTGTTATGATTACCGTGATTCATATACAAAACCGTATTAAAACACATACTAGCGGGATCACCACTTTGAATTAATCTCCTGTTTTCATAATTTGTTTTGACTTTGTTACGGATTAGTCTAATTATCATGCTTTTCAATCACTTTTTTTTAAATAGTTATTGTTTGTTTTCACTCATTAATTAGTTACTTTTACTGAAATGAAACTGTCATAAAAAAGGATATTATTAGTTAATGCATTACTGTTTACTTCTAGATGTGCACTTTTTGGCGTGAATGTTTTATGAATTTTTACTCTTTCCATTCATATATTTAAGCTATGATGTGGTTTTCTATTTAATTACCTTAAATTGTATTATGCATTTCAATTAAATTCTTCCTCCGCTAAATGTATATTACTTTTAATTTTAGCAAAGTTACTGGTGCTGACTGTAGCCACAGAAGAAACCGATGGATATAAAAGATTTATGAGATCAGCTAAGGTCTATGGTATAAATGTTGAAGTGAGTACACAACTTAAATTTACACTAAAAACGACCCTATATCCTAAGGTACTGTTACATCTGTATGCTTTACATTAAAGTGAAATGTAATTCAATGTTATAAATTATTTCTCTCTAAGAATTTCCTTGAACATATCTACACTATCAAGCATCAAGTTCATTTTTAAGAATATAAAATATTTAGTATCTAAAGTATATTAATATAATACCTTTTGGAATACTAGCCTTATTTTGTGTGATTATAAAATGAAATTTAGTTTTAATTTGCATCAATTCAATCTAAACAAACACAGAAATGTAATTTCATTTTATATATTAATGCAGCAGTATGGGATTTATCAAATTTAAAGGGTTCTAATGCTGATGGTTAAAATAATTAAATATTCTTACTTTTAAACTTCCTCGTAAACAGTATTAATAATTTCTCGTATGAAGCATCAAGCTATACATTTTTCAGCACAAGCTTTTAGTACATGTACAAAGTTTTTTTTATCAAGATTCTCTATAGTCTATTACATGATCTTGTTTGACTAGCAAATATTGGTTCTTTTTTGTTTCTCTGAAATACTATGTTTGATTTAATATTATGGTCCCATATTTCTATCATTCATCTATCACAGGGGTTATCAACCTTTTTATAAATGTATACTACTAAAACCAAAATTCAAAAATTTCAGCACCATCAACAAAAAACATTTTGTATACAAATAAGGAGTTAAGACTATACGCTTAATTAAGTTGTTACATATTTTTATTTCATTTCTAATAAAAATTATAAACAATATGATTATTGATTAACAATATAATTAACAAAATGATTTAGCATGTTTACTTTTGCTTGTTTGATAGAAATTCCTTTATACCTGGTTCACTTTTATGTAAATTTGGCTCAAAGTTGATTTTTATTTTATATTTGCTTTTTAAGTACAGTAGTGATGAAAATTCTGCTTCATAAATACCTCAAACAAAATGGCATTAAAAATGTATTGCTTATTTTAAAATGTTTTTAAAATGTTTCTTACTCCTAGTTGAGACAACTGTGCATGCTGACATTGAAAATAAATTTTTTTGAAAATAAGCACTACTTTTGAATTGTAAAATTTTATAATGTATATTGAATGGAATATCTACTTACCACTAGTCAACTTCTTCTGTAACACCAGTGGTATGTGTATTATCTATGGTTGAGAATTACTGGTCTTTGAGATAAATCTTGTTTTGAACAAAAATAAATTTTATGTGCTTCGAGTAATTATGTGACAATCTTACCAATTTCAAACATACATGTCAACAATTATCCTTATTAAAGCATAAGAAATTTAAGATTTTATATGTGGAAACCACCAGTTATTTTGAATTTGTCTTATTAATAATATAGAAAATAAAATTGCCTCTTTTGTCTCACCAAACATGAAATTGAAAAACATAATTTCCATGCAACACTCCTCGAAAGAATTGGAATCCAATGATACTAAATATGTACATATAGATCAAAGTGTCATTTCATAAAACTATAATAAAAAATTATTTTTTATTTTATATATGCAGTAGATTTAAATTTACTTATATTTTTTGTAAATATTTATTTTTTGAAGAAGCATACTTTTATTGTATAATTTTTGGATGTAGCAAATTTAATAATCATTTTATGAAAATTCAAATGGAGTCTGTTGAACTTGTAACCTGTTATATAACTTTAAACTAGAAATGGGATTCGAAAACTAGAAAGATTTTGAGATTTGACATCTCGAATATAGCATCACTAGAAGAAATTCAAATATTGCACTATGATTGCAGCACGTTCTGGAATAAAAAGTCAGGATACTCTTGAAGAAGAAATTTGAAATTATCTAGAAGAAAATTTTCTTCTACCATTATTGAATACAGTTTGCATCCTTGCTTGAGAAAAATAACTTTTAATTGTTTAATCACTCCACTGGCAACAGTGTTTTTAGATCAACTCTTTAGCATGTCTGGGTTGATTTATGACAAAAAAGAAAGCATACTTCATCCTGAACATGTTCGAATGCTTGTTTTCTTAAATTAAAATTCTGCAGGCTGAGGAACACCAACAATTATGCAATTATTGTAGATAAAAGTATCTAAAATAAAAAGCTATTGTAACATAAAATTTAAAATAAAAATTTAATTTCAAAATTAATGTAGTTTTATTATATAATTTGCTTTTTTATTTTATCTTATTAATATATTTACTAGGGTTGCACCGAATACCATTTTTTGCCGAATAACGAATACCGAATATTCGGTTAAAATTCTAACCGAATATTCGGCCGAATACCGAATATTCGATTAAATTTTTTAAAGGTAATATTTCTATTTTATGCCAATTTAAAATAGAAAATGTTTCTATTTTGTGCCTTTTATAAATGCATTTACATTTAACATCTTAAATTTATTTGCATTTACATTAAGTATAATTATTAATTTAAAATAAATAAAAAATAAAATAAATCATTCCAAAAGCAAATTAATATAGTAAAATAGTAAATGGCTACCTAATTTGGTTTATGTTTATCTGCATAAATTGATAATTGATAGTTAATTTCTAATAGGTGATAATCATATGGCTTCATATTATGTTATAGAGAATCTTGCATTTACCTTACATACAAACACAAGTTGTTTAAAATATCATTACAAATTAGAATTACAATTTATTCAAGTGAATTTTTGCTATCTTAGTCTCTTCTGTACTGTAACTGATAAATAATTTTATCAAAATTGAAACTGAGCAGTCAAATTCAAACATTGCCAAATCATTTTTCTTTTTAAAGTGCAAAGGATACTTTGCCAGAATGTCCAGCCATTCTTTTTTAAGTTGTTGTCACACCTGGTCTTGCGAACTACAACAGAGTAGATACTGATAGATAACTAAACAGTTACAGACAGGTATACCCACCCTGTGACAAAAGACTCAACAAAGTAATCTTCTCTTCAGAAATCATGAAAGAAATTAGAAGGTTTGACTACAATGGGGCCACACACAGAGAAATTCTTTGGTTATCTTATTTGACACATTTTAATGGATACAAAGGAACACCTATGGCACCCTCAGTATCTTATCTATATCGAAATTAAAATACTGCAAAATTGAATATTCATCCAAGTGTTTGTTTTATATATTAATCACCTTCACCTTTTTTTAATATTGGTGAAATGGTAATTGATTTTTTTTTTAGCTGCATATTTTATAAAAAATTAACCATTATATTTTTGAACACGTAATATTAAGAGTTTTATTTTCTGGTTACTGTTTCATATTTAAATGAGTTAGTAAGGTTAAGGTGTGATAAGATTTAAGAAAAATTGAAAAAAAAAATTTAATATCAGAGTGTTTTCTTTTACATTAAAATTATTTTAAATGTGAAAATATATTGGTAAGTAAAAATTTGAATTAATTTTGTACTATGATACTATAACTTTCATTCATTGTATAAAAAATGTGCTTTACCAATTGTCGAATATTTTAATTTTGTTTTACTATTCGGTTAGGCCGAATATTAAAGTATTCGGCCGAACCGAATATTCGGTTTGACTGCCGAATAGGCAGTATACCGAATACCAACCGAATATTCGGTGCAACACTAATATTTACCAATAATTAATAAATATCATTTATTAACAATTTGGAATAACTATTTGTGTGTGGGGAGGGGGAGAGGAATGTAAATTTTTGAGATTTGGTTAATATTGGAATTTGATATTCGGGAAAAGCGTTATTTGCTTATCTCTGCTTTAAACATATTGTATAATCTAAAATTTTTTTTTTAAACTATTAAGTGAGAATTATTTATTTTTTTGCTATTTCTCTTGTAATTATTTTTTATATAGAGATGCTTATTGCTGTAAATTTCACAAAATAAGTGCTGTATGATTTTTTTTTTCAATAATTTTATGAAAATTTTGTATTTCTGATATTTATATTGTATAAGATTCTTGTTATGTTCAATTTGTATCAATATATTAATGTAGATTCTTTTTTATTATGAAATCTTCATCAGACTCTTAACAGCTTTTTTTTAACTTCCAATTAAGATTTTGAATTTAAAGAAATTAAATTTGCTGATTTTCTAATAAAATTTGTTCTCTTATGAAGATACATTTACTGTTAGGTAAATGTTTCAGTTAAGGGTTATACTGTTCCTAATGTGATAACTTGTTAATATTCAGGGGGTGATTAAGACTTCCTTTCATTATCATATTATTTATTAATTTGTTATGTGTTTAGAAAAAGTTATACTGTAAAATCCCAAGCCTGCACCCCACATATATTTTTCTTATATCTTTTCTTGTTAGCTTTTCTAATTAAGTTCTTCCTCCCTCCTCCTTCAACCCTTTCTATGGACCGTTATCCAAGATTGCTCACATTCATCTATAAAGAACTGGTGGGAGTTTCTTTGGTTAAGAGGGGGGGGGGGGGGGAGAGCGGGAGTGGAAATACTTGCTTGGAATTATACCATACACTTATTTTTATAGGAATTTCTAGCAGATATACCTGGTATTGCGCATGACTTCAAATATGTGCACATTCTAAAAACATTCATATTGTTTTTCAAAAGCATATATTAAAATATTAAATTTTAATTCCCTTATAAATATATATATATACATAAGAATCTCTGTTCTTGCTATACAAAATTATCTGCACATACAAATCAAAACATCCTGGTCCTGTTTGTAAACCAGTTTACAAATAATATAAAGTTTGGACAACATATGCTGAAGTGGTAGCAAAAGCTATTCCAATACTATTTTTTACCTCATTGTAACAATTTGATAAAAATTTATTAAAATAAAAAAAAATCTGATCTGGGCAACACATGACTTTCCTTATATAATGCAATGAATTTCCTACTTTTACAGTTAAAAAAAATGTTATTCTTATAGTAGATACTTATATTCTTCCCAAGATATTGAATTTTCTTCAATTAGTCATCATTTTCATTGATTTAGCATCATTTCTATCCATTGGCGAGATTTTCGTTTATTTGGCAACATTTAAAAATGTTGCCAAGTTGGCGACATTCTGCCAAATTCGTTGCCAAAATCTCACCAAGCGTTATGGATGGGGAAATAAGTTATTCTTACAGCAGATAAATGACTATTGGCGTTCAAATACAAAAGTATTACTCAAAGTATCTTTTCTCGTGAATGAAACGAGTTAGATCTACGAGAATGAAGTCACCCAATTTATCGCATGATATTACATATGAAAAGTAAATATGTTTTTCAACAGTTAATAATTTTTTTTTAATTTATGGGATTTTTTTGATAAATTTATTTGAAAAATGTGTAATATCTTGAGAACAGTTCATGCTAGCATTCTAATGTTTATGTCAATCATTTTCTAAGGAAAAATTACATAAGAAATGTTTATTTGCGCAACTTTATTAAAGGTTTTGATTTTTTGATGATTTTTCAAAATTTCACTTGAAAATTTAGGGGGTTCTAAACATTCGATTGTATTTTAAAACAATAGGCTTCCAGTATTCATCGATTGTGATTTTTGTACCAAATTTCATTCAAATCGCTCCATTCGTTCTCGAGATATCATCTCCACAGGCTCACTGACACACACACACACACAGACATCACCTCAAAAATGTTCGATTCATGATTAGGGATGCTTGAAACGTGCTCTTCCATCGAAAACTGGATTTCGAATTTTCGACCCCGTCACAATACTTTCTTTATACATTATGTATCGAAGGAAAGTAAAAACTGTATTTGTGTGTACAATATAAATGGTATTTGTATATGGAACAGACAGGTTTTCAATTATATATATATATATATATATATATATATATATATACATTTATATGCAATTTATTAAAGTATTTCCTTTGATTTGTAGGTATTGGGCATGAATGAAGATTGGAAAGGAGGAGATGTACGATTATATTCTGGAGGAGGACATAAAGTAAATCTTCTCAAAGCTGCTATGGCTAAGCATTATGAAAATAGTGATTTAATCGTCATGTTTGTTGATAGGTATGTTTAATATATGTGGCACTTCTATCTTAATGAATTTACAAGGTTTTATATTTATAATTAGAGTCTAAATTTAATTATAAATATCAAATATGGTTTATAAACCTGTGATCAGCAATTGCCAGCTTGCTACCAAAATTTAACCAGCAAGTTTTACTTTCTATACAATAGATATTGTATGTAGAGAGATTATTATTATGGGGTCAAAATGAAACTTTTAGATTTTGATGTATACACATTTTTGACATCTATAAACAGAAATTAACTATTTTTTTAAATTTCTGTTGGCATAATATCTTAAACAAATAAAATAATTCAAATGAAATATTGTATGATTGTTTCAATTTACTTTGTATGCTTACAGTGGTTTATTAATATTTAGAAAGATCAAATCATAGAAAGAACCTCAATTGTTTGAATATGAATATTTTTTCCTCATTGAAATTGAAATGATTGTATAAAAGTAATTTTTTATAAAATGTCAATAAAATGATTATTTTATGTGTAATTTTTTTTATATAAAATTGAATGACATTAATTAAAGGATGCTCTCACACTTGAGAAATTTGCATTTTTTTTCTAAAAGAAAAAGAAAAAAGGTCAAAATATGAAATATTCTAACTAATATTAAATAAGTGAATGTTTTAACAGAAATTAATTAACACTAGTTATTGTATAGAAGATAGCACAAGCCATTTTTGATATTAAATAATTTTACTCTCCCCATAGTTAATGCATTATCTTTCAAAAGAATTACATCATTTGCATGAAATTAGTATGCTTATTTTAATTGTTATTGATTTTCAGTAAGCCCAGTCGTAAGAAGATTGCAAATTTTATTATTATTTTCCGTAAATTAAAATTTGTCAGTTTGTATGGAAAATCATGCATTGTATACATATATTTTTAGTAGTATGCAATAATTATAGCTAGCTATTTTTAAGAAAAATTATATAGCTTGAGTTAAATTAGTTAAAAATGGGTGAAATTTATAGGTATGGAACATTTTAAGAATGACTCCAATGCTTTTTAAAATATCAAAATAGGCAGGAGCTTTTGTTTATATCAATAAATTTTCTAAGTTCTTAATTTTTTGTATTGAGTTATTTTTGTGTAATTGTGTGATCATGATCATATCACTTCAGAAGTAACCAATTTGTAGTGCTGGGGACAGATCCTTGGCCAAATATATGTAAAGCCAACATTATCATGTTGAACTAAAATTTTTCCAAATTGCAATTTTAATATTGCCTTATTACCTGGACTACACTGCACACTTTCTCCATCTTTTCAATTTCCTCCTACAGTCTTTGGTCCAGTGAATGACAGTTTATATAATTTTGACATTTGTTCTCTCAAAATATACCCTTTTTTACGACTGAACTATGTTGTAAATGGAATGTACTATTATTGCAGGTAACAATATCTATGAACAAGTTTTGTATGTATGTGCTAATGAGTTGATATCTGGACTGGTTTTGCACTTATAGATAGACCTGTTTCAAGTTTATTATATGTTCATCAGCATTATAAGTATCAGATATTCCTTATTGACAAGTACATAATAAGCACTAAACTGGTGTATGAATGATGTTATCCAGTAGCGGCTCGTGAGTTGAATTTGTGGTAGGGCTGCAAATAAATTGTATCTTATACTGAACTAGCTTTTTAATGCAGTAATATAATATAATTTACATAACAACATACTGATAAATATTTTATTTATTTATATACAAAGAACATTCTCCTGTCTTTTCGACGAACGAACTCTTCAATAACTTTTTCATTGAAGTTTATAATTTTGTACATTAAGCTCTTCCCTGCACTGAGCATAGCTAGCGCTGATAGCCGATCTTCAGACATGGTGTTTCTTAAAAAGGTCTTTATTCTCTCTTCAGCGTAGAGAAACATCGTTCTGGTTCCGATGTTGTCAGGACAATTTTTAGTAAACAGCGCACTTCACCAAGTGAATTCTGAAGCCCGCTGCTTACAATCAATTTGTGAATGTTTAAAGTTGCAGAACTTGAAAATTCTTTTCGTTTATAAAGAACAGAAAGCTCCGTTCTCAGTTTCTCTTTTTTCAGCATAGGATATGCTAATACTGTTTCATCTAATTCCTTTGAAGAAAATTCTTCAGAAAAATGAGAAAATTTTTCGGACGCCAACAATTTTGCAGCTGAAAGATGCCCAGTGAATTTAAATCGTTCTTTTGCCAGGACACAAACTGTGTCACAGACTTCTTTAGCCATAATGGTGAGATCTTCATTTCGTTTTCGCTTTTTAACTTCAGTTGATTCTCTTAATATTTCTGATGGGAATAAAGTGATTTGATCCCTTATTAATAAAATTGCACGATAGAAATACTCTAACGCAGAATGAACAGTGGAAGAGTTCGCATTGCGATTTTGAAGTTGATCATACAGCAGGTCAACATGTGGCATGATACGGTGGAAGAATGAAAGCCAAAAGAGGAAAGTTTGGTCATTCAGCATACGTAGAAGTCCCGAAGCTACCTGGACTGTAGTAGCGTTCTTTGATTTCTGTAGTTCTTCAAAGCATTTTTTTAACTCGTTAATATTTTCGTAAACAGTACTGACTACCCTAGAATTAAAATTCCATCTAGTGTTGGAACCTCGTGCGATTCTTTTGCAAACCAAGTCTAGTACAGAAAGGCGTTGTGGTGATTGAGAGAAAAAAAGTTGGTATTGCGTTTAAACTACTGAAAAATATACGCACTTGTGAATTTTGAGATATTGCTTTTTCCATAATTAAATTCAGCTGATGTGCATAACAGTGAATAAAGTGGGCATTACTGTAAATTTCTTTAATTATGGTTTGTAAACCACTCTTTTCTCCACTCATTACAGCAGCACCATCATAAGTTTGAGCTATAAGCTTCTCAAAGTCATCTTTCAATACCACATCCAGTTGTTCCAAAATATATTGTGACAAACCCTTTGCATCTTGTGATTGGGGGTTGTAAAATCTCCAAAATCTTTCATACACTTCGCCTTCGTTGCGAAACACAATTACTTCCTGAGTTTTCTCAGAAACATCTGTCGTGTCATCTGCCATGACAGCTAGAAATTTTGCACGACTGATTTCATCAATTATTTCAGTTCGGCAAACTTTAAAAATACAATACAATAACTCATTTTGAATTGTCTTTGAGTTTCCTTTGAACACAGAGGCTGTTTCACAATGTGAAGTTTCCATCAAGCTTGCCAGCAAATTCTAGTAATCCTCGAATAACTCCAGGGTTAGCAGATTCAGAACTTTCGTCGTGGCCACGTAATGGTAGTTCAAACTTTCCACAAAACTTAATGCAGTCTATTATTTTTGAGAGTATCTCTCTGTTTTTTTTCACTTCCTCGTTTTACTTGACTATGCTTAACCTATATCCTTCGCTTAATTGGGTAGCGATATTTATTTTTCCAAGCATAGCCAAATCAATGACATTTCTTATGTGTTTCACAGAGCTTTTATGCTTTTTCAGTTTTTCAGGTAGGTGACATAAGTCCTTTACCCCATGTTTTGTCCAAGCAGAAACCTCACCGTAAAGCAAGCATGGGAAACAAAACAGTGTATTTCTTGAGTCACAACCGCATAAGTCGTATTTAGCATAAATGTCTCGATTAAATTTACTTTGGTACGCACACTTTCTGCTTGACGATGTCTGAAGAATTTTTAAGTCCGGCAGAGGACGACCATTACTTTTAATTCAAATTTTCTCAGTCAAAGATAATCGTGAAAAAACAATTTTCTGCAAAGACAACACAACACACTCATCGTTGAATTATCTTTTAAACACACAGACATTAATTAAACCGTCATTTATTCCAAAAGACACAAACAACATAAACGAACAGTTTCTGACTCGTAAACAGGAATTCAAACACATGCCTTACAAATAAAGCTTTAGATTGAGCTGCATCGGATGCAGCACGCCGCGATCATGACGACGGATAATCCCTGCCCCCGTACGCACCACTCTGAGCATGCGCACCAACCCTTTTAGCGGAGAAAATGAGCTGCGAGTTTGGCAGCTCGAAAGACACTTTTCCCACACGCTTTGAGAACATTCATACGGAAATTGATCTTCCCACTTACGTTGCGGTTGCAAAAATTTATTTATGAACTTCGATCTGCATTCGTTCGGTGCCAAGTGCCAACTCGATGCGGTAAAATTATACAAGTGCGTTGAATAAATAAAAATATATATTTTGAAATAAATTACAGGGGGTGCTGCAGCTCTGCAGCACTTATTGACGAGCCGCTACTGATGTTATCTACAATGGCAGTGGGATCCTAACTATAGGAATGCCCCCTATAGCAGTGGCATAGTGTCCATAGAGGTTAAAAAGCTAAGCCTCCCCTGTTCAGAATCTAATTTAAAGAAATATTTAATCACATTTATTTTTGAATAATTTTTCGAATATATATGTATTCTTGAGAAGCTTTCTATATTTTGTCATTAAAGTGACACGTTTCAAAGTATTTTTCCTATTAAAATGCTTCCTTCCCATTAAAACCACAACTGGAAGCTAATCGTGTTTAGCTTTTCTGTGGTATTACCAATATCATAGCATTAAAATTTCCCATCTAATAAGTCCCTCAATCATAAGTCCCTCCTTCACGAACGCAGGGCATTGGAGGCTAGCTTTAAAAAAGGTGTGGCTATTGACCTTAAGACAATGATTGGATATTGAATATGATGTTTCCCTAATGACAGGGATGCACTGAAAATTTCTTGGGAAAGGCTAATGGATCTGCCATTTTGGATCAAATGAGGTTCTAGTAATTAATTTTCGAAAAAAATAACAACTTTTAGTAATTCTAAAAAATATAAGGCATTTTCCATGAATGACTTGACAATCACCTAATTTTAATTAAGATCAGAGTAAAGTAATGCACTAATGATTGCTATTAAACTTCAGTAATTTGGAAGTAGACGTCTTATCTGGGCATCAATATGGCAAGCATCTGCTTGCGTATTTGGAATTTTAGAAGGAATAAATCTGATTTCATGAATGAAATCAAATGTTACATGAAAATCTTAGACAAAAGTGATTGATAATTTTTTTAGTTGGTTTTTAGCATATTGCAATTAAAATACAGGATATTTTTAAATTTTCACATAGTATTTGTAAATTATTAATATACAAATTTGTTTAAGTACATTATTGAGTGCAGTGACTTTCAACCAAGTTTGCTACTCAATAAGTAAAATATATTTTGTGCAAAGGATAAAGAAAACTTGAGCAACATATACAAGCAAAAATAACACAATAATCCAGCGCTGCATTATTGTGTTATTTGCATTTATATACATTGCTCAAGTTTTCTTCAAGTTTGGAATGTTCACTATTTATTTCTCACCAACTTTCAGTGCACTCTTTTGAATTGCTTAATTTTGTTAATTCCATTTATATTTACAAAACTCATTTTTTCTGTCACTTACTAATATTATTTTAATATATATTTCCACTTCCTATTTAATATAAAAGTTGTAAAAGTTCATTTAATGTAGGTTCATTTAACACATTTTAAAATCTCGTCAATTTCATGTACTCTGCATTTTAATGTTATTTTATTTTACTCACCAAAGAAATGAAATTTATTGAAAGAGTGAATTCCAATATAAAAATTTCATGCTATGCTACTGCCCTATAGACAAGATTTGTGAGTATTAACAACTAGCTGTGGTGCTATTATAACTGCTATGTAACTTTTTCTTGTTTCTGTTTTCCCAAGGAGTGCCAATGCTTTTGTTTTGCCAATTTAAATTAAGAACTCGCTGATTTACTGAGCATTGTTCATGATTTGAAATATGTGTAATTCTAATAGTGATCATATATGATTCTTCAAAAATGTTTTGTAAAATATTTTATTAATTTCCTTTTAAAATTAAAAGAATAAAAATCTCTGCTCAAATTGTGTAAAATTAACATCATATGGAGATCAAAATTATAAAAAAATCTTATCCTATTTCTGCAACAATTTATAAAAAATAAGAAATTTGGTTCACATATACCATAATGAGTATTTTGAAATAAGTGGCAATATATATTATTGTACCATTTTTTAATGCCTGTTGCAATAATCAGAAATATATAAATATGAAAAATCTTTGCTATAATAAAATAGATGACTTCAAGTCAAAATGTCAATAATAACCATGATCTTATTTTATCTTATGCTATTAATTGATGAACCACAATCCAGAGTTTAATATTATCTATTTGTTAATTTATTTATCATTTTCATTATTATTTTGATTGAATAAATGAAATGAAAATCATTTTCCTTATCAACATGATTGAATACTATACATTTTGTATAGAATAAAATCAATGTATTTCCATTGCTGAACAACAGAATGGTATTTTCTTCAAATAAACTTTTAGAAAAGAAAATTGGTCTATATATAATGTTATTTCTATGGAAGTTTTAATTTCATGTATTTTATTAATATCTGCACAACTTCAGGGTTTGCAATCTTGAAATATGGAGGTGATTACCCACACTATGGGAAATAATAATAATACAAAGAAAAATGTGTTCAAAAATTGTAGATGTATATATGGAATGAACAAGTAAAATTTTAGTTATATACATATATATTTAGTTATTGATAGTTTTCCTTTAGTAAATCACCAATTAAACAAAGGGCATCCACATCTAGAAATATAACTGGGATAGTGAAATAAAAGAGAAATTACTATTTGTAGCTTTACTTATTGTGATTTGTTTCTCTGTATTGTAAAGGATAAAAGGATAAGGAAATATTTAATAATTTGTTTCAGTTATGACGTGATGTTTATGGCTGGGCCAGAAGAAATACTCAAAAGGTTTCACAAAACAAAATCTAAAGTACTTTTTTCTGCTGAAGGCTTCTGCTGGCCGGATTCTTCATTAGCTGTAAGCATAGCTTTACTTCTATGTTTTAATTTCATTTGTGAATACTTGAAATATTTTAACACATAATTATATTTTTTTTACAGTTTAAAAAATAATCTAAGTAGTTTGTAAATGTATAATTAAATAAATGTAATATTAAAAAAATAATACTATTTGGCATTCTTGGACAATTTTTGAATTCAAAATTAGCTAAAAGAGCATATATTTATATAAGAATAGTTGGATATATTTATGAACAATAAAGTTTTTTTTCTACTGTCATTGTAATTTTTTACTACTTACTGTACAATTTACATTTAATTATTAACATAATTATTTGTAATATATTAAAATTAACATGATTAAATAATATAGTAAGTTGGCCTCAAATTTCACTGCAGCAATTTAAAGATGATATAAAGTGCTAATCTAATTCTTCAATATTGTCCTTCTCTGTGGCACACATTACTTATGTATTAAAACTCATTAGTTATAAATTCTTGATCTATGTATTATAATCTAAAAACATTCTCTGACCTTCAGTGAAGTTAAGAAGTTAGTAGAATCTGAGATTTGAGTAACAAAAGAACATTTTTTTTTTAAATTTAAAATATCTCTTTGTTACTCAAGTTGTTTATAAGTTGAAAATCTGCCTGTTTGTCTGTCTGTATTGTCATCATTACAGGAGAATGGCTGCACCTAATCTTAGGAAATTTTGGTGAGTAACCTTGATATAGTCGTACTTAAAATTTATCCGTCTTTCTGTCTGTGTCAGTCTTCATCTCCTTCTGACTGTTTTTAATCCATTTGTAAGCAAAGTAGTTACAGTAGACTATTTTTTAATTATATTTTATCACTAGCAGCATACCCGTTCTTCGTATGGAGTATATAATATAAATAAACTTAAAATTCACAATCATGTGCAAATTCCTATAGTATACTAAATGACATTTTTAATCAAAATATTCTGTTAAAATATTTAATTCAATGCTCCTAAAAAGAAGTTTAAGAATCTCTGTTCTCGCTATACAAAATTATCTTCACGGGCATATCTGAAGAATAAAACATCCTGACCCCTTTTGTAAGCAAATTTACAAAAAAAAAAGAGGAATTGAATCAATATATGCAAAATGAAAGCATTAAATTGTATAGGACCCGTACTACTTATATACGCGAGTATTAGAAGATATAACCTGTATTAGTACATTGCATATATAAATTGAAAATATCAATAAACTGGTAATTGACTCCAATATATGCCAGAATGAAAGCACTAAAATTAAATGTGAATATATATATATATATATATATATATCCCGTTCTATTTATATTGTAGCAGATTAGAAAATATGCCAGTTCATTAGTAGAAGATGACCCGTATTAAAATATGAGTCTCAAAAATCTTGAACAAAATGAAACAGATGACGTAATAAATTGAAAATTTCAATAATTCCTGTAATCTTTATACCAGATGGTCGTAATTAATATCAATGTATGCCAATATATATTAAAATATATGCCAATATACCTGTATTACTTATATTCTCATAGATTAGAAGATATGCCCGTGCATTTGTAGAAGATTACTCGTACAACGAACATTATATGAGTTTAAACAATTTTTGTCATAATAAAACAATGGCATAATAACTTGAAAACATCAATAATCCCCGAAAATATCAATAATAATAATGTTTAAACCTGAAGACCATAATTGATATTATCCAGTCAAAAATGCAATGTCAATGAAATTTATTTTATACTAGCAGTATACCCGTTCTTCGTACGGAGTATAAAGAAACTTATAATTTGCAATCATGTGCAAATTCTGTTAAAATATTAAATTTATTGCTCCTAAAGAGAAGTTTAAGAATATCTGTTCTCACTATGCAAAATTATCTTCACGGGCAGATCTGAAGAATAAAACATCCTGGCCCCTTTTGTAAAAAAAAAAAAAAAAATATTGAATCAATATATGCAACCCCGTACTACTTATATTGTTGCAGATTAGAAAATATGCCAGTGTGTTAGTAGAAGATTAACCTTATTACAATATGAGTTTGAAAAATCGTTGCCAAAGTAAAAGAGATGATGTAATAAATTGAAAATATCAATAATCTCCATACTCTTTATACCAGAAGGTCGTAATTGATTCCAATATATATCAAAACATATGCCAATACATCTGTACTACTTATATTCTCGTAGATTAGAAGATATATCTGTGTATTTGTAGAAGATTACTCATACAACGTACAATATATGAGATTAAACAATTTTTGTCGTAATAAAACAATTGCATAATAACTTGAAAATATCAATAATCCCTGAATCAATAATCCCCGAAAATATCATTAATAATAACGTTTAAACCTGAAGACCGTAATTGATATTATCCAGTCAAAAATGCTATAAGAAAAATCAAATCATTTTTTTCTGAAATATATTTTTATATCCATTTATTTATTATTCAAATCGAAAAAATAATAATTAAAATTAACAGACAGATTTAATTTAATTGCGTTTCTGAGCAACATGATATAAGATAGAATCTTTTTCATAAACTGCGAAATTAAATAACCATTTTGATTTCTTTATACTTTTCATTGTTCAGTAAAAGCTTGTGAAATATAAACCATGGAGATAGATTTCCCATTTAAATCATGTTTCAAACAATTCATGTTTTCAGAAAGTGACTAATTGGCTCAAAAAATCTCCCATCAAACTCAGAGATAAAGTTTTATTTCACTTTCAAACGATTTTCAAGCTTTTCGTTTGGATAAACCACTGAGTTAGGGAGTAGAACTCCTAGGAAAAAGTTTTGTTTTTCATTAATATCTCGACAAGCCCTGGACTTAGATACTCGAAACTTGGGCTAAATTTATGGGGGACTATTTCAAGTTTATTCACAAAATTTCATCAAATTCGGTTCAGCAGTTCTTCCGTGATGATGAGACAAACGAAAATTTCGTTTTTTACTAATATCTCAAGAACCACTGATCGTAGAAACTCCAAACATGGACTAAATTTTAAATGGGACTATTTCCAGGCTACCAACAAAATTTCATCAAATTCGGTTAAGCCATTCTCCTGTGATGACGGGACAAACAAACAGACAGACAGACAGATTTTCAATTTTATTTATATAGATTAAGTTTATTTATAGATTTTGATTCCATTGTGGTAACTATAGTAACAGAGTTATGTTTCAAATACTGAAATCGTCTGTTGGTTATTCTTTTAATCAAACTGTTGAAAAATAATGTTACAATTATTTAATTATTAGATTTAAATGTCTGAAAATATTTAAAATAAGGCAACTTACAGTGATCGGAGATGAAATATTGTTTTACATACCGTAATTTTGGTGGTGTATAGTTCGGTGTAAATATAAAATGTGCACTATTTTTGTGCTAAATTTGAAACAGTTTTTTTTATATTCAAAACTTTTATTAAGTGTGCAGGTGTCACATCTAATGAACTTTCTTTGCATAAATAAAATTGAAAATCCATCTATATGTTTCATCATCACATGGGAATGACTGTACTAAATTTCATGAAATTTTGATGAGTATCCTGATAGGGTCCAACTTAAAAGTTTGGTAACTGTCTGTCATCATGTCCTTCTGACTGTTTCCTTACTTTGAGTATGACCCAATCATTATAGGAGTCATTATATGTTGATTCTTCTAAATATCTCTATATTTTGCCTCTTTACTCAATGTTTGAGTTGAAGTAAAAAAAAAAAATTACTTTTTCATTATGTAATTTTTATTATAGGAAAAATATCCCAAAGTTGAAAAAGGCAAGAGATTCTTGAATTCTGGAGGTAAGATAGTTTTCTTGCTTTGTGCTTCCATTTTCAGGCATATTTTCCCTTCCTTATGCATACAGTTCCTTTGTATCTGTTATTAGATTAGATAATTTTAATTTCTGAATTGCAAAATCTTGATATTTTGTTTTAAGATTACTTTTGAATTTATGCCAGCATTATTGAAATAGTTTTTCTATGCTTGTATTTATATAGTTACATTGATTTTAAATGGCAGCATTAGTAATTATTATTTTTATATTTATTATAAAATATTCTGTGTTTCCCTGTAGCTAAGGTAATATATGGCAAAAGATAAGTATTTGGTAATGTGCATTATTGGTAAAATTTGTGCACTAAAACTGCAGTGCTAGTTATACAATGCAATTGTCCATGAAGTTAGATTGTTATTCAACAAGAGTTTAATCTCTCAAGTGTTTCAAGTAACAATTGGCTTTCTCTTGTTAGTGTAAATAATATATTCTGTAAATATATGAAAACAAATATATGTATGAATGTATTTTGATAGATTCTCTTAGAATTATTTTTTTATAGAAATGTAAGGAAGAGTTTTTAATGCTTTAATTTTAATACTTTTGTGATATTTTTTAAACAAGTCTCAGTTACTGTGAAATTTCTTGTTATTCACCAAATATGGTAAGAACAAAAATTTAATTTGCTTATTTACTATTGGGGAGGAGCTTCTTGGTAATCTAAATACTTATAATACAGTAACAAATTAATTATGCAGAATCCTTTGGATGGATAGCTTATTAGATTTTTTAAACCAAATGCAAATCACAGTATAACTCAGCTGCCTTTATTTTTGCTAAACAAAGTCCATTATGTAACCATCCCTGTAAATTAATCTGTAGAATAATCACATAACATTGTAAAGTCAATTTCTTTGAGAAATACTCAAGCCCGAACCATTATAACACCCCAATTTAATAGGTAATTTTCACTTCGTTTTTGGTGTATCTATTCCATGAGAAATTTATGTTGTCAAAGTCTTTCATTAAATTATACATTGATAAACTGTTTTTTGACATATCTGTTTCTGTTTTTCTGAACTGACTTGATTGATTTAAAATGTGTGCTTTTCATTGGAGGATTGAATTGCATGATGCTACTTTTCTTCCTACTATCTCATTGCCAAGTGACCAGAATAAAAAATGCACTCTTTCTTTCAGAAAATATAATCTATACATTTTATTAGTCATGATCACTAGAAAGGATTATTATTTTTATCATGAATCCGTTACATACATTTAAAAAAGAAGTATTTTGTCTTTTATCTTGTTTATATTCTAAGGAAATTAGTGACTTCCCATTGGGAACATTAAACAAAACAAAACAAAACCAAAACAAATTAAACAAATCAATCAATTTAATTTTTTCTGGTTTTTGTCCCCCAGATTTTTGGATTTCAGATAATTGGCCTGTTACTGTATCAGTCATTGGTTTCTTGTAAATAGATAAAAATAATATATTTTTTTTGCATGCAAAATCAACATGTAAAAATAATGTTGCATTTATCTGTGTGTAGTTGATAGATTCTTCAAAGTAATAAGTAAAAAAGTCATCACAGAGTGGCTGATAACATTTTTTTACTTTGAACAGTTGGTTGTATCTTTGTTTACTTTCATATTTCTCTTAGGGTAATCTCACTATTTTTGGATACTATATAGGACATTTTTGACATTGACATGTTCTCAGATTTATCATTATTTAAGAGATTGCTTTAAATCTTAACACTAGCATGCATGTGGTTATTTTGACCACTCTCATAATATAAATTTGCTATTGGTCATGAGATTAGGTCATTCTAATATTAAACATCGTAATTGATGGTGGTAAAATTTTACAGTTTAACAGCATCAATGTTTACCAGAATCAGTGCCACCAGCATTACCAAAATTACGCTGTTTGCATAATTTTTATTTTGATATTATGGACCAGTTTTTTCCTGCATGACAAATTATGCGTAATTTCCTTATAGATATTTTAAATATCTATATCAGGCAAACATGCTATAATATGATTGTGTCAGAGCGGTTAACTACATAGTTTGGTATTCTAGGCAAGCATATAAAATATTACTTCTGTATATTGTCATAGTAGTTACTCTGTTAAAAGTGTATTTAGGAACACCCCAATTTACCCGTGGCAAGTTTCTCACATACCTCACCCTTGTTATGACACTAAAATACTTTCATTATTAAATCAATTAAGCTATTTACAAGAGATATTTATTAGTCTATATTTTGATGTGAGTCTTTAAAATTGATTTATGAAGTACCTTCAAGGAAAACTTGACCGATACAATGTCTTAAAGTTAATCAAATGCTTATGATTTTAAAATTATAACAAATAGCTAAAATCTAATAACTGACATAAAAACAGTAATAACCAATGATCCTAAAAATATAAAATTGAGGTCATCCACATGCACGTGGAGAGAGGGAGTGTCTGCAATTTTGGGGCCAAATATGCTGAGTCATGTGCTGAGTATATAACTTGAGATTTCATAGAGATAAGATAGTGATATTGGTCTCAAATAATTTGTCTGAATGAGATATATCTAAAAACCATTAATTCACAAATATTTAATAAGTACTACTTTATAAGTTATAATTGACAACTGAAAAAATATCTGTGAGAAAATCAAAATATCTAAATAGTATTTGAAACAAAAGTCCAATTCAAAATACTACAAATGCATATCAGAATAAAGAACACAAAAGGAATCAAATAAGCCCCAAACGACTAATGCAGAACAATGTAGGGCTTATAGACCGAAGAAGAAAGTTTAAGTGATGCAATGCGTGGAGCCATAACCAAGCACTTTTACAACTAGTACATGTAAACCAATAGATGTAGATGCTGAATATAATTCAATTGAAGAAGATACACATACTGAACAATTAAATGTAATTAGATTGAATGAATTAAAAATAATATGAGCTTGGGCTAATATTCACTTCAAGTCCACATTCGAGAGTAATGAGTTTGGTTTCACATAGGTTTATTGTTTAAGACAGATTTAAAACCAGTAACTTCTAAATATTTGACACTTCTTACTGCTGAATTCTCAGGCAAAGATTTAAAAACATTTGAATTGTGTAGCACTTGTCACCAATCCTTGAACAGTAATAAGATACTGGTTTGGTCAAAGTCTAATGACTTCTAATATCTAATTGTATGCCATATGTTTGTTACTTCTCATATCATCATATCCACAGAAATAAAACCTGTGGGTATGTGTCTCCCGGTTATAGCCTACCCCTAATTTTTTTTGAGATTCATATATTTTAAATCCGGTCTCAATAATATAGAGTTTATAGAAATTTGATATTGTATTACAGTATTTTGAAAAATGATTGAGTAAGGACTTGCACAATAAATTTAAGTACTGTGAGTACTAAATATATATATACTAAATAGCCAAATTATTATAACCATCTGGCTTTTTATACAAAGCAGTTATTTCTCATATATAGCTGTTTGATTTCTGAATTGATATAAGAAGGGAAAGCTGTAGGCATCCATAGACTAATAAAATGCATTGCATAATAAATAATGGGTAAAGAGTGTGATCCCCAAACTTTGAACATAGAATGATCATGGGTGTTCAAAGAAATTGTGCAAGTATTAGCAAAATGGTTGCGCTTGTAAATTATTCAAAAGCAGCAATAAATAAAGTTTACAGAGCATGAACTACCAGACCAAAAACTGCATCTTAAGTACCTTACTTAATGGCTACTAGATGCTTGAGCAAAGCAGAGAGTTGGCAGACTTATTTAGTCCAACAGAAGGATAACAATTCATCAAATCAATACAGATAATCTAAATCAGGGACCAATTTACATAGCCTCTCAACACACAGTTTACTACATACTGCATCGTATGGGTTACTGAAGAATTACTAACTACATAATAATTTGGCATCATTTTAGTGCAATGTCAGCTTAGACTCTTAAGAGTCCTTGCATAGGAAATAGGTCTCTAAAGCCCCTTGATGTGAAAAAAAAAAAAAAAAAAATATATATTTCTGTAGTTTGTAACATTTCTTTTTGTTGTTGGGGACCCTGGGATACCATGGGCTCCAGCGGGAAGTTGCCACATTCCACATAGGGCAAACCAACATAGGTGTATATATGCAAATTGTTTTGTGTCTATTTTTTCACTTTTTATGTGCTGAAGTATTGTAAACTTTATTTAACTTCATGCTGGGTTCACTTATTTGGAAAAAGTAATATGCATATTGAGTATCCACTGTAAAATGCACACTTTTCTTATAAATATGTCAGCTTTGATTTTCTTACATGAATATTGCATCGGAAAGTTATTTAAAATCATTAATAACACTTAAGTAAAATTGATTATGAAAATGCATGTCTATATGGCCTTTAAAGTCTAGATGGATATGAATTTAAATGGTCTTTAAGAAGCTAATATTTTGGTAATTTTTTTATTTTAATAGGGGTTTTCTTTTGCTATATTATTTTCTTAATTTGATTCTTTATAATTTCTAAAAGCTATTATAATTTCTTTTTGCAATTTTTTGTTTTAAGATGATTTACAACTTGGCTATTTTTTTGCATGATTTTTATTTGCATTTTAACATTTCTTTTCAATTAACAGTGTTTAGTATTGTTCTGCATTTAATGAGTAAATATTCATGAATATTCTTAACTATGGTATTTTGTGCTTTCCTTTTTCCCCTCCTTGTACCTCTACTTTGTGCTTTGTTTGGTGGCTGGCAGACTGTCGTGACTTCTCTTATACAGGTAAGGGTGTTATTGTATATTTTATGCCACCATGCATGTTTGAATGTCAAAACGGCTTCTTGGAGTTAATTTTTTCTGGCTGATTTTAAATGTTATATACATGCATTTTCTTACTTTTCAAAATAATTGGATTTCATTCTTTTTGAAACATATCTTCGAAATTAATAATGATATTCTTAAACAGTATTTAAATAGTGCATGAGATCAAAATTAATTAAAGAATATCATTCATGCCTTCACTAGTGTTGGTATGTAGGTATCTGTGAGCACATTTTATAGTAATTTTACTGCAAGGGTCTGTTTAGAAGAAATCTGGAAATGTTTTTGAACCCTTCACAAAATTCTCATAAATAATGAACTGTTCGTAAAAATCCAGAAATTAAAATTAGAATCTTTACAAAATTTCAGAAGAGCAATTTCAGGAAAAGAAAAGTCCTAAAAATGGACTCTACATAAATTTGAATAACCATATTTTGAAATAAAAAATAACTGTTTAAATGTTTAAGCATTTAGATCAGTCACAAATTATTTTTTAATTGACTTTAAAATATTATTAAATATTTTTGAAATTGCAGAATTTTGTTTTATGAGCAATTTCTAGTTTTCCCTAAATTATTTGATAAAAGTCTTCTATATTTATGAGTTTCTAATTTGGCACACATAAATATTCTATAATGAACAAGTTTTACACATCACTGGAAAGTTTTATATTATTTTAGTAAAGTTTAAAGCAGTAGCTTTAAGTGAAAGCTATATTTTCAGTTGCAGTTCGTTACCATTTGGTATCGAAAATGAACAACATGTTCTCTGTTTTGACTTAAAAGAGCTTCTTTGATCTATTTTTGAAGTTGTCCTCTTTTTCAACACTGCAGAAATCTAAAATTTTTTATATGAAATAATTGCAACCACACTGTCAATTTTGAAACCTAAATGCTTTTTAAAACTAAAAGTTAAAAATAAATTGTTTCAAAGCCAAGCTGCTGCATGAGCACTGAAATGTCATTTTTATTGACAGTATTTGCATTTCTAGGCAGAATGTAGAGAGGGCATTATAGTAAGTGAAGTGTATGATATAATTTATTAACGTTCAATTGACAGACAAATAGAACAGGATGACTAGGGACATAATATTTACTTAATATAATCTTATCAATATCACATATGCTGATTTTACTCCTGCATATTAAGGAATGAAGAATTTTTGTCAAAATTAGTTACATTTGAAAAGTATGGTATTTTAACTTTTTGCAATAAAGGATTGATTTTATTAACTGTTTTCTCATTTCAAAGTTCACTCTCCCCAAATAAATAAATGTTCTTTATTTCATAATGACCTTCCTTTTTTTGGCAACCTTAGTTATAATTGACTAATGAAATATATGTAAACAAAACAATTTGTACACATTTAAAATTGATTTGTTAGAGTAAAAATCTCATGTTTTGTTCAAATTTAAAAAGTTTATATATTTTTGGCATATAATTTAATGCTGTGTGAATTAAAATTAGGATTTGTAAATGTTTAAAAAGCCTTTTAATGTGTTAAACATATAAAATTCAAAATGATGAATAAAGTTAAAAAAAAAGAAGCTTTTTTTCTATTTGTTTTCCATGTTTAAAACTTATTTGTAATTTCAGGTTTCATGGGATATGCTTCATATGCTTATGAAATTATCACTAGTTCTCCTCTAAAAGATGAAGAAGATGATCAACTGTTCTACACCAAGGTTTATCTTGATGAAGACCTTAGAGTAAGAGATAAGTATTTCTGCAATTTGTGATGCATCTGGAATATAATTAAATGTTGTTAATTTTCTTTTGACAAAATGTATGTGTAATTGCATTTTATTGTCATGGAGATAATTTAAGCAAATTTCGTATTTAATAAAATATTCAGATTAACAAAAAGTTGTACAGATGTCTAAAAGTATGAAAATACTTTAAATGTTATATTTCAAAGTCTACGGTTTTTGTACGTAAATTCTGAATAATTTTTTTTTTTTTTTTTATAGAAAAAATGGACAATCAAATTGGATCACAAAGCTGAAATCTTTCAGAATCTCAATGGAGCTGTTGGTATGATGACTTATTATTAAATATAAAAAATTATTGAAGACTTTAACTGCAACAATGCTAACTTACAATATAGCCAAATATGCAATTCCTTATTCTCATGATATGAAACATGCAGTAAACTCTTCAGACATGTGATAAAACATGAGAGTTTTTGTAGCAATGCACAAATAAATGTATTTTTACTATCACTTTAACTTCATTTTAACCATTTTTAAAAACTGTGAGTTTGACTGTTGCCAATTGTGAGGTTTTTAATTGTTCATAGGATGGTAATTAATCAAAATATTAATTTCTGTACTAAAACAAAATTTAAAGTTAAATATTGCTGAAGTGATAGCTGAATATTCTAAATAGTGTCAGATGGTACTTATTATTTTCTCCAGGAAAATATAAGCTGACAAAGATGAATTAATTTGTAAAAATATTTTTATATTACAGGAAATCTCTTTAATCTAAACACTCTTGGCAACTTTTACTGTGCCTAAAGGTAGACTGGACTGCTGAGCAGCTTGACTGTTGTCTGCGAGACTGACCAAATTTTATCTTGAAAAATTTAAATTGTTTTACATGGATTCTTTTTCCTCTTCCACCCAAAACCAACATTTTGATTTTTAAAATTAAATTTCATGATCTTTTTATTATTAGATCAGCTAATTTTTTATGTTATATATTTTATCAATTTCTGAGTCTGAATTAAAATCACCAAATAAAATAATTATATACTAGCCAAATACCCGTTGTAAATCAACAGTTTTGTAATAATCAACCCCTGTATAATGTGAATTTTTTAATAATTCGCATTTCACATTTATTCAGCAAATCAAATATTTTGGTGTGCAGAACCCTCTAAAGAAGAAAATATTGGAAAACTTAAGTTTTGCACTTCTTCCATTCAAACTATCTACCCGTACACCAAATTAAAGTATATCTCATCCCGAAGCATGCTATTTTATCATTTCCCCTTTTGAATGTTTTTCTGTGAAGCACACCCATAAATGAACATTTTTGAAAAAATCTGTTCGTCTTGGGTTTTTTATCAGATGATTGGCCAATATACCAAATATCAAGCCTCTATCACATTTAAAAGGAAGCGTGCCTCATTTATTTGGAAAATCGAACATATTAATGTGCGACACCCCTTAAAGTAGTAAATATTGGAAATCTGAAATTTCATACTTTCTTCTTTCAAACTATCTACCTGTACACCAAATATTAAGTCTCTATCCTGTCGTGAAGCATGTTTTTCTCTCACTTCACCTTTCGAACGTTTTTCTGTGTAGCACCCCCTTAATGAACATTTTTGTAAAATCATATTCATCTTGGGTTTTTTTATCAAATGGTTAGCCCATATACTAAATTTCAAGCTTCTATCACATTGTAAAGAAGGTGTTTTTCATTTGTTAGGCAAATCAAATATTTTAGTGATCGCCCCCCCCCCCCCCCCCTACAATAGCATATGTTGGAAAACTGAAATTGCACACTTTCTTCCTTTCCAACTTTTTACCCGTACCCCAAATTTGAAGTCTCTATCTCATCGTGAAGCATGCTTTTTCTATCATTTTACATTTCGAATGTTTTTGTGTCGAATACCCACCACCTTAAATATACGTTTTTGAAAAACTTCTATGTTTCTTTTCTTATGTTTTCTATCAGATGATTTGCCCATATACCAAATATCAAGCCTCTATCACATTTTAAAATGGGCATTTCTCCTTTATTCTGAAAATCGAACATTTTGGAGTGCAGCACCTCCTAAATTAGAAAATATTTTTGAACTGAAATTGTACACTTTCATCATTCCAAACTATTTACCAGCACACCAAATTTGGAATTTTTATCTCATTCCGAAGCATGTTTTTTTTATCAATTCACCTTTTGAACGTTTTTCTCTGGACCACGACCCCTTAAACGAGCATTTTTGAAAAACTATATTCGTCTTGGGTATTTCAATTGAATGATTAGCCCGTATACCAAATTTCAAACCTCTATGAACTTTTAAAGGAGCCTTTTCTCATTTATTTAGTAAATCAAACATTTTGGTGTGTGGGATCCCCTTAAGTGGAAAATATTGGAAATCTGAAATTTCACACTTTCTTCTTTTTGAACGTTTTACCTATACACTAAATTTGAAGTCTCTATCTTATTGAAAAGCATGCTTTCCTATCATGTCACTTTTCGAATGTTTTGGTGTGGAGCACCCCCTCTAGAGAACGTTTTCAAAAAATGTGATTTTCCAGGAGGTTTTATCAAGCGATCAAGCCATGTACCAAATTGCAAATCTCTATTTATTCGGGAAGTGCCTGAAAAGAATAGTGACAGGCAGACGGACACTTTGCAATTAGTATATATAGATGCTATAAAATGTGATGATTGAGACTCTGAAAGTTTGTGAAAATTTGGCTGGAAAGCATGTAAAACTCAGAATTTTATTCAAAGTTTGTGTGTGAACCTTTTATGAGTTTCATATGTATTAAAAGTAACACTGTTAACTAGATTTTGTGTCAAATGAAAATGAATTAAAATGACTTTAATTTAATTTACTTTAATTTTTTTTGTTGCTTGTAGTGCATATATTATTTGCTATTTTATTAGGTGACGTAGAATTAAAATTTTCTGACAGTGATAGTTATTTACACAACACTGCA
Source organism: Amaurobius ferox (assembly GCA_951213105.1). Classification (NCBI taxonomy): domain Eukaryota; kingdom Metazoa; phylum Arthropoda; class Arachnida; order Araneae; family Amaurobiidae; genus Amaurobius; species Amaurobius ferox. The sequence continues at coordinate 108,474,694 of OX578136.1, forward strand.
TATGGTACAAATCCATTGGTGGTTCATGGCAATGGTGCTAGCAAGGTACATATATTTTCACTTATTTATCACTGTATTTTTCTTGTATATTGAGTGTAATGTAATTTTTTATATATGCAATAGGTTGCATTAAATTCTTTGGGAAATTACCTTGCTAAATCATGGACACCAAAGAAGGGGTGCATTAGCTGTTCAGAAGATGTTATTTCTTTAGAAAAATTCAAGGTCAGAAAGTATTGCCTAACTTGAACTGTAGATAATTGCTTTGAAACATTATTCAAATATTTTCATTATGATTTCCTTATTAAGTGATTTAATTATAGATTAGTTTGTTTTAAAAGTTCTTGAGGAAAACCACCCTGTCTTGGCAGCGTATAACCAATCTTGTTATGCTTTTATAAATGAGTTCTGTATTTATTTATGCTATTTTAGTTTCTGATATTATAATATGAAAATGTATTATTTTCTAAAAAAATTGATAAAAGTGTGCGATATAGGATATTTTAACATTTCTCAACAACTTTTAAAGACATGCTTATCTATGTTCATGAAATTCTGTATGTTTGTATGTAATGTTTGGACATGATAACTCAAAAACAAATGCATATAAGAAATTTTATATGTAGATTTATTCTGTATAACTATAGCATAATAGAAAATTTCGCTATTTGTAGGATTGGATCAAAAGTTATTTAGAAACCTAATTTTATTACCATAAAGCAGTGTGACTTTGAATCACATAGGGGGAAATTAGACCAAATAGATTTCTGACATTAGAGAGTAGACAAAAGTTTAGTACTCAAAAGATTTTGTTATATAGCAAAACCTTTGACTTGAGATACCAACTTAGCGAAATCTTTGACTATTAGATTTTTGTCCATCTCTAAAGTTAAAAATCTGTTTGATTAAAAAATGCACCATTTATGGTACACTGTTCTCTATAGTTTGTATGGTTATGTATTTATTGGTATAAATTTGCAAAACTTTGTCTACTTTATTAGCATGATTTAGTTGTTGCCAATGCAAAAAAATAATTCTCATATTTAAGTGCAGCTAAATCCACTTAACAAATATGAAAGGATCAAAGAATTTATTTGCTATATTGTTATTTTGCTATGAATGGTTAACATTAATATGTATTGCAGTCAGACTATTAGCTGATTGCTGTAGCATGTAATTGATTGCAATTATGATTAACAGGCATTCTAAAAAGTAGATTATGACTGTGATTATGTCCACAGAAGAATATTAGAGTAATTATGATTACAAACAGTTTAAGTTTCAGATTATGAATATGATTACTATTACTTTAAAGGTGCAATTTCAGATTATGAATATGATTCTGATTACATTGGAGATGCAATTTTAGCTTATAAATATGATTACGCATGATATGATAGTGCATTATAAAATACAATTTGATCACTTTTCTAAATGGAATGAAGTAGTTGTAGTCGCATAAAATAAGATTTCAGGGAAGAAGGGTAAAATATCAATTTGCCAAATCTGATTTTCCAGTTGCAAAATATTCTGAGTCACCAAGTGACAAACCAAGATACACAGCTTTTTGAAATATTCATAACAAAGTACTTGATTCCTTATTACTTTTTATTAATTGTTATTAATTTTCAAAATTTTCTGCTTTTAACAGTGTCCTTATTGGAGAAAAAAATTTCCCTGTTACAGTAAAAAATTTTTCTACTAAAGCAGATGAAGTACATATAGAAAAAGAATTTAATAGCACTTTTACATAAATTAGGAAAGTTTCAATTATTTCTTTTCCATATGGATTTGAATCTGAATTATCCTCTAGGTAGTCCTCAACTTTCTTCTTTAACTCGATTATGCCAAATAGTAATGATTATTACGTATATGATTATATAAAGATAATTTTTTTTAGATTGTGATTGATTATTCTAGGAATTATTACTTTAAGACTATGATTAAGCACAGAAATATGTTTTGATTACGATTGACATTGATTATGCGCATAATAATTTTTTTATTACAATTATGATTTCGACTTTCATTAACAATTCTTAAATAGTTTTTATTACAACAAGGATTATGAAAAAATATTGAATAATTATAATCAAGTACAAATACACAATTACCATTATTCATAGCCTGATTGCAGCATTAAAAGATCTGCTTTAAACTTTTGGTGCAACTGATTATTTGCTATAATTATGGTTGTTATAAGTGGCATTGACTACATTACTTAATGAAAACTGAAAAATGTATTTTTCACAATTCTGATGTTTTGAACATGCTATGTACAGTATTTTTTAATTGATTACACAAAACTGTTTAGTATTTAAATTCTTTTCCAGTTTTCATTTGCTATATATTTTTATTCAACATAACACTTGCAATATAATTATGAATATTATTCAGTTGTGGGGAATGAGATGATTTTTTGTGTTATAAACATCATAGAATACTAATGTATGAGAAATTAAGTGGGATCTCTCACTCTAGATCTGCTCAAATTATAGGGGTGCATGCTGGCAAGGATATTATATCTGTATTAAAATTGTATATTCTATATTACTTTACCAATTAAGTTTTTTTGTTAAAACATTTTGAGGTTATCCAAAAGGTTCAGTCAGTTTGTTTTTCATTAGATAAATACAGTTTTGCTATAGTTTCTGCAATTTTGACAGTTAGCTTGCATTCTTCATTTTTTTTTTCTTAGCAATGTTAAATATAACACTTACAAATGAATATCTATACAAATTAATATCTAAACTGTATAAGATGAAAATAAATCCTCCTTGAAAGAAACTATTTAAAAAATTGTGTCCTATTGAAAACCAAATTTAAACTGAAATTTTGTAAATAAGTGCTTACCTGGTTAATTCTTTATAATCCTTGGACCATGGTTTAAAGGAGTTTGCTTTAAAAGAGTTTTGTGGAATTTTGCAATCTTTTTGCCTACCCCTTACTGATGAGTGGCAGAAACCACTTTATTATAATGTCCAAAAGTAGTGAAAGGTTGACCAGGTAAGCATTCTCTTATCTAAAATATTCAGTTATAGGACTTGATTGGTATTTTGTGCTTTGATTTCTTCTAAATTCAAATTTTCTTACATGAGCCATAATTAATATCAAAATGTTTAAACATTAAGCTTTTTAAATTATTATTGGTTTTGGCAAAGAAAATGTGAAGGATCTTGTGCTAATGTCTGAATAATTGTTTTTTTATCATTTTGTTAGTTTTAAAGTTATGTACTGTTTGTTCTTATGCATTCTATAATCTATTTTTTTCTACCTTCTTAGGTTAAACAGAAGCCTCATGTTATCCTGGCTATTTTTGTAGAACATCCTACGCCTTTCATTAAGGAATTTTTCGAGCGTATACTCTTACTTGACTATCCTAAGGAGAGGATGGATCTTTTTGTCCATTGTGCAGTGAGTGTAGTTCAAGAAATTTATTAAATATTTATTTGAAATGTAGTAATGAATTGTAGTTATTTATTGTATCAAGTACATCCAGGGTACACAAAATCTTTCAGAATGTTTCATTTTTACTTTATGTACCATATATAGTAATGTATAGAGAAAGTAAATATATTGGATTGAGACTGAAATTTTAAATTTGTGTTTCCAATGCATGTAAACATTTTGAGCACTCTAAAATATGAAACAACTATTTTAAGTGGGATGCATGTGTTGTTTTTTTCTTCTATACAATGTATGTAACCATTTTAATCCATCAAAAACTATCTGAAATTTTTTTTTTATAAAATTTGGTAGTTAAGTTAGGTGTTACACCTTTTTGATGATTAGATTTTGGTACAATTGAGAAAAATGGAACTAGACTTTTTTTAAATTGGCAACAAAATTTGAGATAAAAGACTAAATATACTTTAATGTATTAATTAAATGCTTGTTTTATGCATAACTTTTGATTGCTAAATGAATTTTGAAAACACATCCAATTTTAAAATTGCAATATAAAGAAAATTGACTGAGAATCCAATCTTTATAATTTAATAGATATGTCTTTGAATATTATACACTGCTCCAAACAAAAAATGATGTTTCTGCTGCCATCTGTTCATTAATTATGGATTTTTATGTAAAACCTCATAAATTTTCAAAATAATTCTAGCAATGTATGAGATCAGTGATAGAACATGCTTTCTTTTGGCTTTGGGACAAGGTCAAAAGTTCTCTTTTTAAATCAGGCGCATATGGAGCACTCTAAGAAGGGCAGGTATTTTGATATAGTGTCATTTGCTGAAACTGTAGTCATCTGCTTAAGTATTTATTTGGATTGTGAGCTGGTACTATCATCGAAAATATTATCATAGTTTGCAAGCATTTTCATTTAGAGAATGCGCTGTTGATTTTTGGCATCCCTAATGTAAACGCACCCCATGCACTTATTTAGGGCATATTAAAGGAACTTGTATAGGGTGTATCTAAAGAACATATTTAAGGTATATTATGCTTGCATAGTGAGCTTAACCATGTTTGGGGTATATTAAATAAGCTTATTTAGGGTATATTAAAGGAATTTATTTAGGGTGTATCAAAAGAGCTTATTTAGGATATACTCAAAGAGCTTATTTAGGGCGTATCAAACGAGTTTTTACCTTTTCAGAGGGCGAAAGACGCAAACTCGTTTTTTGGAGTGTTAAAAATGGAAAGAGGCAAAGATAGCAGAGATTGCAAGAAACTGTTGAAGGAAGATAATTAAAATCTGAAATATGAAGGATAATGAAGAAATTGTATTTAACTGAAATTGTGTTAAATTAGGCTTATGGATACAATAGACAACATGGGTATTGAACCAATGTATTTAATGGATTGTAATTACTGAAAAATATTTTATCAGCTGTCCACTTAATCAGTAATTGCTGCATATATATATATATATTTTTCTTTTCTGACATTTTATTAATTTAATATAATAAACATTTATTGTAATGATGTAAGTATATATGTTTTTTTTCTTTTAGGCAGAGTATCATAAGGAAGACGTTGATAATTTTGTATCATCTCATCAACATAAATATAATAATGTCAACTACCTGAAATTGGAAAATGATTATAAGGAGTGGCATGCCCGAAATCTTGGCCTGTGAGTGTATATTTTATTTTTATGCTCATTAAGCATATAATTTGCTTAAAAAAATATTTTTTTTTCTATGTTTGTCATAAGCTGTTATTAAGTTCTTATCTTCTATAGAAACTATCTCTGCAATAAGATTGTTTCTCAACATTCATAGCAGAGTTTTTTTCATTTCATTCAGCTTCTAGTTTGCTGCAGGAACATTTTCTAAACAAATCTTATATGTACTGATAAGAAATTTGCTTTTTTTCGTCCCATCCCTGATCAAAATGGCTGTAATGAGTATCTTAAGTTTTCAATTACATTTCTTTGTAAAGTAGACAAGATACTTTTCTAGTTTCCCTAACCATCTCATTTGCAATCATTCTATATCTGCACATTTATCAATCTGCTCTGGATGGTTTTTCATACACTCTTTTGTTGAAGGCCAATTTTGAAATAAAAGATGATTGTAGGTTTTAAAGAAAGTCTTCCTCAAGGAGGAGGGTAACATGTTTCTATGGTGGGTCTCATCACATACTATCAGACTGCTCAAATAAAAAGTGTGATAGTTTAACTTTTGTTGTATGGATCCAACAGGGGATGGGATAGGAGATTGGCATTAATTTTTCAGATAGACTTTGGTAACTTTTTTTAATAGTCAGCTGAAAATTTATCTGCAGAGGTTAAAAATTGATCTGTTACATACGTCGTCAGTCACCCTACTCTCTGCTATAAGGGTCAGATGTGAAAATAATGTCACACCTATGCTAACGTCTTAGAAAAAAAAAATCCCTAAAATGTATTTTAGTGAAAGATTTATTATCATGCATACAAGCAAGGCTAGTGTTATTATGTGAGCAAAGTCCTTATCATGCCAGGCTCGATTTTATCCAGACTTGTTTTCTTAGGACTTAACATTTTTTTCATTCTGATTTTCTTTAAGGGACTGCGTGTTAAATCTGTATATTTTCAAATTTTCTGTGCAATTTTTGGGATAGTTTATTATTATATATAACAAGTATTCTAAGTGTTTGATGGTATTCATACAATATAGTGGAAAATTTTGTCATGCAACATTTAAAAAAATATTGGGGCCATGATAATAAAATATTGAAAAGCACACTTTTTGAGAACTGGAGTTTCCAGAACAGCATCACACGTTAAAATCGGATAAGGTATTCATGAGTTATGGATGTTAATAATCATTCCTAGGTGGTTAATGCATGATGATGACAAAATCAGCATAAAGTGATTGCTTTTGTGGTAGTAATTTTTATACAGTTACTGTTTTATGTATGTATGTTACGTTTTAAAGACACATACAGTTCACTGCTTTCATGATATTTCAAAAATATATCATGGAGTAAGCCTAGTCAGCTGCATTAACACTTAATTTAGTAATTTAATTTCTTCAGATATCTAGATATAATCAATGAGTAGTGGTCAGTATTCTTTAATTTTTTTTATATAAACAGTTTTATTAAAATTTGTAAATTGTTTATGCTTTAATGAGAGGAGTCTTCTTATTAAAAAAAAATTATAATTAAAGATCTATATAGAGAAACGACTGTATGTATAAAAAGTTATAATATTATGGATTGAGTATATATTTAGAAATTTAATCTTATCCTTAAAATATTTACCCACATCAAATAATCGCTCAAAAACTGCTGTAATAATAACACAGTAAATAAAAACTTCATAAATACAGCTTACATACAAAAAACTGGTCAATAGTTTCTAAGGCAAGTAACAGCCTTCTTCTTCAAGACTGACAAGAAGGGTGATCTTACTTACTCAAGTAAAGTCGGCAACTGATCAAAGTGTTCAGTTGTTAACTGAGTTGCCAATTTTACTTGAGTAAGTGGGGTTGCCAGAAGAAGCTGTTATTTTCCTTTGAAATTAGTAGGCCAGTTTTTTGTATGTATGCTGTATTTATAAAGTTTTTATTTATTGTGCTAGTTATCTAAAATATTTTTTTATGAGTGGCCACTAATACAACTGAGGTGGCTACTAATGTGTATGGTACTATTGGCCACTGACTGCTAATGAACTTTCTACCTATAACAGTTAGGATATGTGTGCAATTTTACTAGTTATAAAATTGAATATTTTTATTTTAAATGCAGTTTTGTAATGAACTATTCTCTTTGTTTGTGTTTTCAGGGAAGAATGTACAAAAGTCAACTGTGATTATTATTTTTCTGTTGACTCAAATGCGCAACTGACAAATCCTGATACTCTTCGTCTTCTAATGGAGCAGAATCGGTAAGTTATATTTATTGGCTTATATTCAGCTATATGAAGGCATAAACATGTTTTACTTGCAATTGTGTACATTTTAGAAGTTTACAAAATTGTGAACATGCCTTATTCTAGGTTGCTTAATATATAGGTTATCTTTTTGTTTTGTCAATCTATCTTTGTGTATGTTCTAGGTATCAGCATTTTGTATTAAAAACTTCATTATCTTTTAAAACCAATCGTTTAATCATGAACACATCCCGCTCCAGCCTGATAGATCTTTCTCACCCTCTGCTCATTAATTTAAATAAACTGATCTGGGATACTAAATACATGTATATCCATCAAAATTATCAAAGAGTCAGATTTTTGACCCCATCACAGTACCTTTACTTTACGGATATGTTTTGTACCATGTACTTTAAAAAGTGAAAACTGTTTTTTTAGAGCATAAGTAATATGGAAAATTGTCATCACAATTTTTAATTTAATGTGCTTAGCTATTCTTTTAATACAAACTAAAAATGTTCTTACAGTGAGGCGACTTCTGCCCTATACCAAGGCTTTGCATAAAAGCAAGAAAGCATTCAAGTGATCAAAGTGTTCAACTGATCAATGTGCTCAACTGTGGGATGATCAGTTGAGCTGTTCTTGCTTTTACAAAATTATTTTCTGAAAATTTTGCTTCTTTTCATATGTTCTTATACTCTATTATTGCAATAGGAGAGGTTGGGGGTGCAATCAAACACCTTTAGAAAAACAACAAATATCATGGCTAAGGTTTATAAAAGTTACATAACACAGTATCCTCAAAAATGCAGATTTATTTGCTACAATAATATGTAAAATAAATTATGATTGGAAGAAACTGTTTAGTTAGAAAAATTATAATCTAAAGTTATGCAAATTGTTCCACAGTACCCCATGTTAGGGCACTGTGGAACATCACATGAGGTAGAATTATATTGGCATGGGGTACAAAGAAAATTTAAAATAAATATTTGATGTCCTTCATTAGGATTAACATGAAAAGTTTGCATGTTAATGAGCTGTGTGGCTTAGGCCTATATCATTAAGTTTAATAAGAAAGTTTTAGGTTTAGTTATTTTCGACCTACTTTATAACATGACAGTCTGGAACATTTGTTTAAGTAGTAACAACAGATATGTATTAACTTTGTTTAGTTATAGATTTTGACAATCAATTACATTTAATCATAGCATTGGAAAACAATGTTCTATTGTGCCCCTAACATTGATTCCTAAATAACATTGAAAATTCCATGTTAATCAAAGGTACAGGGCCTAAGCTATATCAAAACGCCAAACAAAAAAAAATGTGGATTGTAATTGGATTAATGCCCCTATGACAAATATAAATTAAATCACAATTTCAACTATTATTGCATAATTAGACCAATAGCACTATCTTTTATAAACAACACAGTTTTTATATTCTCAATACTCTTCTGAATCAATCACCGATTATAATAATATGCTAATATTTTTGCAAAAGTCGCAATCCAGCGCTGCTCATGACGTCCCATACCAACAATAATGAAAGTCTCAACGATGGATTCAGTACTCTAAATAACAAAATTATTTTTGATTGCTTAAATTATTTTAATATTACTTTTGAAATGGCAACACTGTTTGCAACAATGAAAGGTTGATTTTGAAGATAAATGGTGCAAAATAAATATTGAACTTAAAATTGTATAAAATGAATCTTTGAAAATTTGTATAAAAAAAAAAAATTAAGGCCCTTTTCAAAATTTATGCACGAGACCCTTCAAAATATATTTAGCTGTTGTTTAAAAAAAATTGGAGATCCTATCATGAAAATTATATTAGGAGATAAATATTCTAGATTGGTATCTATTTAGCTCTTTTAAGATGTTTTTCCATTAGTCTATAATTAAAAATTTGGTAACAAAGAAAGTATCGATTTTTTTTAGAAATTTCAGCACTTGAACTGAAACTTTTAGCTTCAGTTAAAAAAAAATAAAATGGAGATCGAAGTACCAAAATTGAGGTGTGAGTTAGATTTTTTAAATCAATCTCCTTGTAACCCTTTTCTCAAGATTTTAAGAATTTGTTTGCTTTTTCGAAATCTGTGGGAAAAGAATGTCAGCTTTTTTGAAATTCTGGTTTCTTAGCTCCCTTGAAAACACCTTTTCTTCCTATTTAAAACAAAATCAAGATTGAAAATTGAGGAACAATATACGTTTTTCAGGATGGGATCAATTTTTGCCCCTTTTTAGAGGTTTTTTTAACATATTTAAAAACCTATTCAATTTTTTGAATTTTCAAAAGTTTCCTACAAAGTTTTGAATCAAATGCTACATTAAAAAAAATATAAAAATAAAAGAAGTGAGATGGTAAGAAAATTATTGGCTTTGGAATAAGGGGGGCATACATATATACATAGGTTTTCATGTGTTAATAGCGTAGATTTAAGTTAGTCATAAAGAGACTTTCTAAGAGGGTACTTCTCGTGAAAATGGTGATGTGTTCTTGAAAACTGAAAGAAGTAATATTATTCACAGAGGTAAAAGTATGTTGCGTGTAATGTGTAGGCATAGATTCAAAAATTGAAGTAAAATGAATGTTCAGCATAGACTAGTGGTAAGATTAACATAACTCAAAAGTATTATGAAATGAGGAAAAATGTAATTTGAAATTAATATAATGATTCTTCTAATAATTGTTCTGTAATATACTTGCAAATTTTCAAAATATTATCTAAAAATTTCTGTATGATAACTTTTTATTTTAGACGAGTCATATCGCCCATGTTGGTGAGACCAAATAGGCTGTGGTCTAACTTCTGGGGATCATTGTCGTCAGATGGATTTTATGCTCGATCTGTGGATTATGTGGATATTGTTAAGAAAAAGAGGAAGTAAGTAAATTCAATTAAAATTTTAATGCTTTATGAATGCAAGAAGGCATGGAAAATAATTGTTTTTATTCCGCAATTATCAACAGGGATACATTAGTTGTATGCAGTTACATTATCCATTTTTTATATGTAGAACAGTAGCTTTTGGTTCATTGAACTCCACTGATAATTTTATGTCAAAAGGTGTACTGAAGCTAAAAATGAAATGTTAGCTTAATCTTTAAATTATTGCTCTTATCAATTTGTTGGACAGAGGAAATTATTCACTTTTTTTTTTCAACAGTATTATAGGTTGACTTGTAGTGTCAAGATACTTTTTCTTTCAATTTAGGTGCTCATATTTTTTTTATTCTCTTGAGCATCTTCTTGTTCAGATATGTTGTATAGCCATAGATGTGTAGTGATGTCAAACATTCTTATTGGGGATAGGGGGAAGCCCTTATTTTTTGACTCTCAAATATATAATGGTTTTGTTTTCTAAATAATTCTCTTTCTAGAAAGTAATTATTCATGAAACATTGGTCACTTATTTTGCGTGTATTCAGACAAAGTTTTATTTGTATATTCACTAGTAAAATGGAAATGCAAAGCATTAGGTTTTTGAAACGTGTGACAAAAGTTAGAATGTTCATTTCATTAGGGCCTATCTCCTCCCATGTATCTTTCCCTCTGCTAAGGGAATTCACTATTTAGCCATGCACTGAAGGGATGATTTCAAAAGGGAAACATCTGATCACATAAAATCTACTACCATAAGTCAATTGTTGAAAAAATCATGTACTAAAATTTATTCTCAATTTGCCTCTGTATATACCCATTATGTCAATTCTATTCAATCCTGCTTTTAAAAACTGAACAATTAGGGTTATAATGTTACAGGGAGCATTATAGCATCTACAAGCTGTTGTTGAAGGTCCAGACCACACAACCAACCCAAAGGCTTATGGTAGTTTAATGTGTGGCCGGGCGATCAGCATCTACAAGCTGTGTAAAAATTGTTTCATAGTAGTAATACAGAATAGTACTTTATAACGAGGGCTTATTGTATTAAATAAGTATTTAATACTAGCAGTATACCCATTCTTCATACGGAAAATATAATATAAAGAAACTTAACAGTCACAATTATGTGTAAATGCCTATAGTATTCTAAATGACTTTGTTATTCAAAATATTCTATTAAAATATTTATTTTAATTCTTCTAAAAAATGTATAAGAATCTCTGGGCATGATATACAAAATTATCTTCAGGCAAATCTGAAGAATAAAGCATCCTGGTCCAGTTTGTAAACAAATTTAGAAAAAAATATTTTTTAATTCTCACTAAATGACGGAAATTATCTAGAAAATCGTACTTAATTATGCAAAATATTGAATTTTCATCGATTCAATGTCGTTTTGATAAATTTAACGTCATTTTATCAATTTGGCAACATTTTTTTTCAATTTACCAGCATTTTAAAAACCGCCAAATTTATCGCCAAGTGGGATTGTAGAACTGACAGTCCCACTTGACAGTCCCACCAAATTTATGAAACATCACCACAATACTATCTCCTAACAAAACACAATTAATTTCATTTATTTAGCACAATTTTATCAATTTCTAGATATTTTTATGGATTTATAAACTTTTTTATCAATTTGGTGACATTTTAAAAATTCACTGAATATGTTACTAAATAGCACAGTGGGACTGACAGACAAATGCTACAGAAACATAATTTCAGAACTCTCTTCTAACAAAACAAAATTAATTTCATTGATTTAACATCGTTTTAGCAATTTGGTGACATTTCCGTCAATTTGGCAACGTTTAAGAAAAGTTGGCAAGTTAGCAATATCCCACCAAATTCATAGATCTGAATATGCAAATCTGAAGAATAAAATATCCTGATCTTGTTTGTATGTACTAAATGAAAACACTAAAATTGTATTAGAAGATATACCCATTCTACTCTTATTTTGTTTCAACAATCGGCTAAATGAGGTTATTGGCTAAACACAATAAAATTTGTTTATTGGCTAAATACATTATATGAGTTTATTGACTAAACACAATATATAAGTTTGAAAACTCTTTGCCAAAATAAATGAAAGTGATATACGCAGTCCGCAATTAATATAATTAAAAGAAAAATCAAATCGTTCATTTATAAGATATATTTTTATATCCATTTATTTATTATTCAAATCTAAAAAATAATAATAAAAATTAACAAACACATTTGATTTAATTGCATTGCTGAGCAACACCATATAAGAAAGAATCTTCCTCATAAAATGCTGATAATTAAATAACCATTTTGATTTCTTAATACTTTTCATTGCATGTGAAAAATAAACCATGGTGATAGAGTTTCCATTTAAATTCATGTTTCAAGCCTGTGATTTTCAAAAGTAACTAATAAGCGCAATAAACTCCCACAAAACTCAGAGATAGAGTTTTAATTCACTTTCATGTTTTAAACCAGCGATTTCCAACCTTTTTCATTTGGAGGAACCAGGGAGTTAGACAGTAGAACTCCTAGGGAAAAGTTTCATTTTTCATTAATATCTTGACAACCCCTGGTCTTAGAAACTCGAAACATGGACTAAATTTTAAGTGGGGCTACCCACCAAATTTCATCAAATTTAGTTCAGCCGTTCTCCCATGATGATAAGACAAATATACAGACAGATAGTTTTTCAATTTTATGTATATAGATTATACTTTTATTTGGTTAGTTGGGAGTACCTCTAAATTTAGTTAGTTTTGGTTAATATAAATACTGATAAAATTAGAATATCTGCCTAAAGTTATATGAAAAGTATAAAGGACTATTAAAAAAACAAACATAAAAAAATTGAAGTATATACTTTTTCCAATATGTATTTATACAATATTTAATTTATGTTTTAAATTCATTAATATTGAGTAAATACATCATATCTGAGAAATCATTAAAATATCCAAAAATTTCTTTTTGGCAAGTGCCACATGGAGTGAGAGTATGAAAACTGGTTTGTAGGCCATTTGTAGCCTGTAAAATGATTTTTTTTTTAATATATATGGGTGGTCGACAGTTTAACATGAAAGAAAAATATTATAAAGGAATAAAATAAACAGATTAAAACATAAAAACAAATTTCTATGTTGTTCTTTAATTTATATGTTATGGTGAGCCGGATGGTCTGGTTTGTGGAAAAAAAAATTACACTCATACCTCGCTATGTAGGTATAAATAGTAAAATGCTGTATAATGAATAATTTATTTTCATATAAAATCATACAAATTTCATAAGATCTATTCCAAATTCATAAGAAAATTTAGAAAATCACTAGGTATATGGTTGTAAATACATTTTTCTTTTATCATTTAAAAATATCATTTTCATTAGCTATTAGTAAAAACCAGCCTTCCCCCCCCCCCCCCCCAAAGAAAAAACTGGATTTTTTTTAAAAGAAATAATACATCATTAATACAAAGTTTAACTACGAAAATACATATTCATTAAACCCTTTAAGATTTATAATACTTGCATACCAACAATATTTACAATTGGAAGTTGAAACAAAACATAAGAAACGAACACTTCTCATGAACACATTTGCATATTTAATGCTGTAAATTATTTGGATAAGGTATGATCCATGCAGAACATGTGGTATTATAAGATTTTCCAACTTTTTTGGCTGTATATTGAAAGAATTTAGGCTATAAATCAAAACTTACCCATAATTAGAAATGGCCGTTATATCAAGAAGCACTATAAAGAGCAGCAGTATAGAAAAGTATGAGTGTATATGTTAATATAATGTTATCTCGGGTATATAAGAAGTACCTCTACTGTAGTGAACTTAATATTGTTAGAAAATAAAAATTTAATACAGCATACAAGTATTATTTGTTACAACTATTTGAATAAATTACTGTGTCAACAGCACTAATGGTGACAACATATCAATTTATATTGAGAGTTCTTTATTTGTAGTTATTTCATAAAATCATGTTTTGTATTTAAACAAAATACAATTTAGCTGGATATTAAACCAATAAATCAAAGATATTAAACTTTAAAACGTATTAATATTTTATTTTGGACTTAAGTGTGCTTGATAAATTCAATGCAAATCATTAGTTTTTGCAAAATAAAATTCAATAAGGAGGTGCTCTTGTTCTATATATTAAGTTGCATTCTTCAGGTTTTTTCAACTCATTTAAATGCATAACTAGTATCTAATTAATTATGATATTTATAGTTTTTTAAATAAGTGTAGAAAAAAGACAAATACTGTCATTTTAAATTTAATATATAAGTTAAAAATGAAGTTGTTTCTTTTCTGATCTTTCTATTTTCATTTTCATATACTATTTATGATATCATGCGAGAAGTGGAAAAGGTTTTCTAGAGAACAGGTGCATAGAATCTTCCTTTTTATGTGTCTGGAAACGTTAAACTTAAAGGTACATTTATCCCAAAGGTGCACTATTCTTGACTTACCCTACCCTTTTCAATTACGAAATTCATTTTTAAATACTGAACTAAAATCTATTGAAAAATTCTTGTTTAAAATTATAAGAACATTTATATGTAATTGCTTAATCTCATTTAAAGATATTTTCCCATTTTAATCTATTTATTAATTTTCAAAAATTTCAATCATCATTAAAATCTCTGAAATAAATGGTCATATTCACACTTCTTGAACTACTTTTATTTACATGAAACATGTTACATTGGACTACATAAATTTTTGCAAACTTTTTAGTTTGAGTTTGATGTTTTATTTGCATAGTATACACAATTGTTATACATTTTGTTTTAAATGTAGAGCAAAATAGACATGTGTATGTGTATCACATGCATTTCAATTATCTGTACTTGAGCTACAAAAGTACTGGCTGCAACCATTTACTTCAAATTTTTAATATTCACAACCCAGTATGGATCAAACTCATACATTTTTATTGAATTACTGAATGGAATCTTAATACATTAACCATATTTGATTAAATCAGTTTCACTAAACATGGTAAAATAAAATACACAGAAATATTAAATGCTAAGCACACAAGTGATTCTTATATGAAAAGTTAATTATTAAAAATTTGAAAGTAATGTTTATAAAATGTATAATGACTGAGGTTTTTGGTGTAGTTTTTAAAACATTTCGTGAGTGAATGAAATATATAGAATATATATATTACAGAAACTTAAAATTTGAGAAATATTTGCATGCTAGTTTTTTTTTTTTTTTTATTTAGATATAATATAAGCGCAGCACAATTTTCTTTTGAAAATTCTTGTTGAGAAACATATCTCATCTCCTTTAATACAACCACATTTGGCAGTTTTACTAATCAATATCATTTTCTCATTTCCTACTGTTCGGTAATTCTTTAAATTCAACAGACAAAGTAAATTTCACAAGACTAATTTACCCGAATAGTAATTCAGCGTATTTAAGTTCTGGAAGTTTTTTACATTTTTTTATTCATCTCATGAAGATTCTATAATTAATATCACAATTCCTCAACTCCATCTTATCTGATTTAGTGTTTGAAAATAGATGGTATACCATGCATTTAACTATTAATTTTGAGTGTATACCATGTATTCCTAAAATTTTCCTGTTTTTTTTTTAACAGAAACAAAAAAATTGTCTCAATTTAAAGATGTAAATTTATATAACCTCACATGCTGTTTATTATTTTCCATAAAATGTACTTTTTTAACACTATATAGTATAGTATATATAAAATCAAGGTGTGTACAGACAGATGTACAGTGCACCTATTTTTATTTTTTAATGTACACAATTAATGGAAAATTAAATGTGTGGTTCAGTTTTTATTTTGGATTAATATACATGATAAGTTATAGTAATGCACTTAAATTTTGGACTACTAATTTTGTATACCTGATCTACAAAGTTGCATTTTTACCAACTTGTTAGATAAACACAGTGGATCAAGCAAACTAACAGAATGGGATTCAAAAGTTTATCTACAAAAAGAATATGCTAAGATTCAGTACTTCAGTTTTATGGCATCCTCTACAATGTTTGTAGCCAGGGTTGCCAACAAGTGGTGAGGGGATGAGAACAAAAGAATGTATTACATAGGGGACCTATGCTACATATTCTAGTTCAAAAAAGGCCAATAACTTGTAAATTGTAAAATAGGACAATAACTGCATAGGGTCCCAAAAATTTTGTCGGCAGTACTATCTATAGCCAAAATAGATACTCCCTCATCAATTCTGATGATGGTGCTTTTTCAATGTAATGTCATAATCTTTATGCCATCTTTATCAGGCTCTTTAATATGTGGCATCATTGTTTGCATTTAAAATATTGAAAAGTAAACAAAATACTCTTGTTTAAATTATTGAAAGTAAACAAAAGCCTTTAAAATAAAAATTAATGAAAAGTAAATAAGATTTTCTAAATTTAAATTATTGAAAAGTAAGCAAAGGGAAAGGACAACTGTGTTAAATAGGAGCCATATTTAAAGCACCCCAACAGAGGTCAACATAATACTGGAGTACAGATTCTTTTCATATTATTATATCTTTGTAAGTTTACAACATTGTATATAACTCTTTAAATTATGACTGTCTTTAAGATTTTACCCTATTTAATGCTATATAATATTATATTTATGTTTATTCTGAAACTTCCTTGTGCACCTAACCTTCATTTTGTGCACCTTAGTTACAATATTTAATAAACTGATGCACCTATTATAAAAAGTAATTGTGACACCTGATATAGATAGTCTATCACAAATAACAATAATTATTGACAGAAAATTGTATATGTTATTTTATTTATATGTATTCATATTTTTCACTTATAGTCTTAAAGAAGTAGTGTTAGCAAATTATAGTGTTTGTGTAAGCATTTTTTTTATTAGTTTTGCATATTTTAGAACTTTAAAATTTGTTATTTTTCTTTTCTTCATATATGCATTATTTTTCTTTTATTCATATATGCAGTTAAATCATATAACCAATTTGCTGTAGAATTTGCAATCCTATTTTATAAATGAATGTTGATACAAGTGTTTGAGTGGCCATTTTACAATGAGATTGAAACCTAATATAGGTCATATTAGTAAGTTTCAGTAAATATGATACAAGTTAAAACTATTAAATTTTGGCTTAAAACAAGTTTTTGATATATATATATATATATTTATTTCAGGTTTCGAACTAGTATTTAGAAATTAGGTCATGTAATATTTCAATATATGGTTGAGTTTTTTGGTTCGTGAAATGGGGAATTTTTATACACTAACTCATCAAGTTTATTAAATGACATATGTCAGGTATGAGATAGCTTATCTTAATTACTTTAAAATATTACATGTAAAAAATAATAATACTTACTTTATTGTTAAAACTCTTGGAGATTTTGGTATATTTCTATAAAATTTTATAGTTTTTAAAAAGTTTTGCAAATATTTTTTGCTAACAATATAGGACATAGTAAACGTTTATTTTTGCAAATTTTATAACACTCTCATTTTTCCTAACACTGAAACTCATTATGCTGATATTTTTCATAATATAATGTTCTACAGAAAGCTGCATATAAATATAATGCAGTTTTCTTTAGAAAATTCTCTATAAAGTCATCTTTTTTTCTATAGAACTTTTACATTTGATCCTTGATTTAAATAATCTCTTTTTGTATGTTTTATGATAATAGTATTTGTTCAATTTGCTGGTAAACCATTTAATACCTATTTATATATTAATCTTTTCATAAATGAGAGAATATTTCATATGGTTTCAGTGTTATGTTTTCTTAGCATTATTTTGTGTACTAACAGTGAAACTCTTAAGACTTTGCATTTTTACACTCTTAAAGCCCCATATTTTTATTTCTTCAAAATAGTACTAAAATATTTTTACATTTGAAAAAAGTTAGAGAACATAGAACATTTCTTTTTTCTCCCAAAGAGATAAGAGTAAATTTATATTTTGTCTATTTTGATTTTCAGCCTTTTAAAAGTTTAAGCAGTCAGCCTCGCCACACTGCAATTAAATCTTAATAATATGGTCTCATTAATTAAATTATAACTATTGGAGTGCCTCTTAAACATCACCCCTTTATGAGCATATTGGTAAAATCATAACAATTGCTAATAACATCTGAATAAATCACACACAATCAATATCAAACTAAACATAAATATAAACTCCAGAACAATACAATTTTTGAAATGAAAATTTGAGATGATCAGCTTGTAAGAAAATTGTAATTTATTCCAGTGGTTTATTTAAAAATATATGAAAATATGCCCAGTAGATTTTGAAAACATTCTCTTACATTTTAGAAATAAATGTGCATAAACATGAGAAATGGAAGCCCTATTAGAGAGAATTGTAGGAGCTATTTTAAAATAGTCTTAATCCTAGTTTTTTTTTTAATTAGCTAAGTCTGCAAATCAAGACTTTTTTTCAGGAAAAAAAAAATAAATCATGAAAATAGCTGAGTAAATTTTAAATATATAGTGGGGACAGAATTTAACTATATTATTAATGTTGTTTAATTATAATCTTTAGCTTGTAATATACATATATATATATATATATATATATTAGATCTACATTTAACCTAGTATTAGATCAATATGTAGCTCATTTTCTTTTGTAACTGCCACAACAAAAGTAAACAATAGTCATAGCAATTCTTGTTTGCTGACATTGTGTAACTAATGCAAGTTTGACAGAATGTGTGTGTCTGGTGATAAAGTATTATGAAAATAATAAATAATACTGATTAAATATTTAATTTAATAAGTAAAATGTCTATTAATAAATACTGATCAGTTAAGAAAAATCAGTCTTTCAAAAAAAAAAAAAAGGCTACATGTTCATGCATGTATTTTTGTATTAGTGTAGCTGATAAATAATCAATTGGTGATCACAAATTATGGGAGGAGAAACAATATATGGATATAGTGAAGACAGATGTATTAGTTATTCAAATATGAAGTTATTGTTTATCTGTTTAATTAGTTGAAATCAACCACAGATTAGTAAAAGTCAGTGTTCCAGAAACAAGCCATTTTGTTAAACATTTAAAATGCTAAATCCTCTTTGTCTAATTAGAATGCATATTTTGATTGCTAATCAAAGCTAATAATTTTGACCATAGCATTTTAATGTCGAGAATCATATGTAAAATAAGGATTTTCAATTCAAATATCTTTGATTGACTACTGAAACGCCTAAGTAAAAAAGTGGATTTTAGCTTATCTACCACAGTGGCATAAATACTGCATTTGATAAAAAATTAACTTTTAAATACGAGCACCATACTTTCGTAGCAAAGCTTATGGTACTTTACAAAAATTGGACTTAATTGTAACCATTTGCATTTTATGAAGTCTGTCATTTTTTGGTCTAAAGTCACATTATTTATGTGCAGTGACAAATTTAAATCTTCGAAATTTTTTCCTGGTAATTTTTCTTTGCAGTGAGATTAATACTTTCGCAAATGAATTTCCAAGTACAAATTTGTCAGATTTTAATTACACATATACACTTACAGAAGCATGTGTGTTAAGTTATCATTTGCTTGGATTTATTGCTTGTTATCTTGAAACAACATTGACAAATAAATATAAAAATCAAAACATCAATATGGAAGCAAAACACAATAGGTTTTTTTAAAAATGGCATCTTGACTTTTATTATTTTGTATGTTTATTTCTACCATAGTTTTCTAAAACAAAACACAACTTATATCACTCTTTAAATCAGTTACAAAATTCATTACATGCTCCTTAATATCACAAATTGATTGAAGAATTGGGAGATTTTAAATTTTATAAAGTTTGATTGCAGAACTTTAATTTACATTTTAAGGACTATTTGAATGTTTTAAATGCAAAACACAATAGGTTTTTTTAAAAATGGCATCTTGACTTTTATTATTTTGTATGTTTATTTCTACCATAGTTTTCTAAAACAAAACACAACTTATATCACTCTTTAAATCAGTTACAAAATTCATTACATGCTCCTTAATATCACAAATTGATTGAAGAATTGGGAGATTTTAAATTTTATAAAGTTAGATTGCAGAAATTTATTTTACATTTTAAGGACTATTTGAATGTTTTAAATGCAAAAACTTTTTATTAAAACTTAAAATCTCTCAATGTAATATCTAGTTTTACTTGCATAATTGTTATATCAAGATTTTAAAAGAAAGTTATTTAAAACACAGAAGATGGTTTGTGCATTCTAAGTTTGAATTGTGAAAAATATGTTGAAAAACTAAGAACTCATTTGAGGACAAACACTTCCAAGTAGTTTAAAACTGGATCACATAGTAAGTAGAGAGCACCACATTTTATGAATCAGGACTAAAATTAGTTAACAGCTGAAAATAGGACTTGGATATGAAGTATGCATGCTTATTTACTTATTGTCCCAAAATCAGCCTTGAAACTGCGTCTGTCAATGGAATACTTATTGTTTGCTTCACAGTCATAAGTACCTGAATCCATCTGTCGTGCTGGTGTTATTTCCAATTTACTTTTGATATGATCTGGATCTGTATGCCATTCAGTTATCTATTAAAAGAAAAAAGTCTTTACAATATTGCAGGCATATCACATAAGAAAAAAATAAGCTTGTATGTATTGCAATTTTTGATAATTTCATACAAATATTGGTGACTCATATTTCTTTCTGCTCAGGTTTAACAGTAAAATTTCATTAAGTTACTACTAAAGCACTAAAAATTCTTTCCTCTCTTTATGGTCTAACATTTTAACATTGCTGTGATGATATCAATGTATTTCATTTTTGTTCCAGAATAATTGTTTTTTCATCTTTTGGATAAATTTTAGATTTTTAAATAGGTAAACACAATAATTAGGTTCCATAACACATTAGATTACATAACACAATAATAAGGTTTTTCGTACTTCCTTCATAGAAGCAAGCATGAAAATAAGGTGACGAAAATGAGGTTCTGTCAAGGAAGTACAAACAATGTTTATTTTCACAAGTAGCTGTTATATTCATTGAGAGATACATTAAAGGAAAAATTGTGCAAATTCTGCAATGTTAGTTTTTTTTCAACTCAGAAGTTATCTTTGGAATATGAGAATTGATGAAAGTACTTTTCAAATTTGAGAATATGAATTAAAATTCAGAAAATAGAAATTGTATTTGGTGATTCAATTGGAAATAAATTAGAGCAAACCTTACATAAATATATACAAGGCGTTTCATGAAGGTATTTGAAAAGAATATAAGATCACCGGTTGTTTGCAGAAGTAAAGTGAAATATAAAAAACAGTCAGCAAGTAGAGGAGAATTTAGCTATGATAGTTGCACCCCCAGATCTCATAATTTCATAAAAATGCAAAATTTAATTTTTTATACAATTTCCTAATAAAAAATGTTAATTGGTAAAATTTTTGCCACGCTAAATTAGGGCGAGAGGTATTTACCTGGCACCTTTTAACAAAGCATTCACTGAAATATCGATAATCGAAAAACCCTTGACATATTCCATTTTACCTGAACTGCAAGTATAAATAGTTTACTTCATATGAAAGTAAATATAGGGGAACATCAATAAATCTATTTAAAACAGACAAAACACCAATTGAAATTTACTACTATTTAATTTTGAATAATTTATTTGTTGTTGATCCCTTTCAATTGAATAAAAAATACCTAATAACAATAACTGGAATATCTTGGTGAATTTTTCATCAAAAGGTGCTGTGAAAATTTCTTGTGCCCTAACTAAACAAGGCAAAATTTTACTAATTGATGTTTCTTTTATTGGGGGGGGGGGGGGGGGGTATATAAAATATCAAATTTTGTATTTTTATAAAATTATTTATTCTGGGGGCTGAAACTATCCTACTAAATTGTCCTCTATTTGCTGATTATTTTTCATATTTTATTTAAATTCTACAACCAACTGTTGATATGATATTTCTTTTTGACACTCTTCACGAAATATCCAGTATATAACCTGTTGTAATAGAAATTTTCGATATTAAATATTAGCAAAGTTGTGTGGGTAAGTTTTCTGGTATAACAAATCATGATATAAAAAACCTCTGGTTTATTTACTGTTAACTTGTTTTGTTTATTGAAAATGAGGTCAATTATTTAATTCAATTAAACATCTTGGGGATATGAATGTTGAAAGAGGCAGTTTTATCAATCTAACCTGTAGACTATTAAATTATTTTAGCAGTTCAATAATTAGTTGATATAATTTTCTTTTAAATGGTAGTATCTTTATACATTTTGTATCATATGAAAATAATTTTTATGAAATCACTATGATTGCAACATATTAAATATAATTTAATGAAGTCATCTAATTTAATTATTTATCAATTTAATTATTTAATTAGTCAATTAGAAAACATAATATTGCCATCAAAATTAACTTTTCTTGGTTACATCTTTGTGAGAAATTCACTAATATCATTACAAGGAAATAAAACCAAATTCAATCATTCAGAATTATGTAGTATTCAATTTATGCAGTAAGAATATATTTTCAAATTATGCTATAAAATGTGTTGATGCTTGACTAATTACGAACGATTAGTCTTTAAAACAATGTGGCATATTCATAATTTCATCATTTGCTTTGAAATATATGACAGCCTAATGAGCAAAACACAATTTTATTTTTGTATTGTCAGAAAATAAGAAAATAAGTCTACATTTTTTAGCTTATTATACCAGTTGTAGTAAATATATTTTTTAATGGTGATTTTTATTTTTTTCATTCATATTAAAAGATGATTGTTTTAATTTGAATGAGTTAAATTTTAAATCCCAAATGGGATTATGGTGCACAGTAAGATATGCTTTGTGTAAATTGTAGTAAAAATATGTTTTGTATTGGCCTTGTGTCATACAAAATGCACTAGTAAAAAACACTTAAAAAGATAGGCAATATTTATTTTTATGAAAATTGAAATCAGGTTTTTTATTTTGGTTTATAAAATTGAATTACAATCAAAAATGAAAAATTTAATTGTATAAAACAGGTCACATTTCCGTAATAAAAATACTCTATATAATAACTGACCTTAAGCCATTTTGCTTTAATTTAATTTCAATTTACATATTTTATTTTTACTGTGTACTATTATTATCCAGTCTATGCACACTATTACCTCACAATACTCGTTTTGATTATCCTAAATGTCTTTTTGTGCATTTTAACATTTTATCCATTATATTTGACCTAATATGTTTTTCATCATAAAAAAAAAGTTGTTTGTATCATGCAATTGTATTTATATTACCCAGAATGGATAAACCTCACAATGCTGGATTTTTCTTAGATGCATACAATTCCCTCATTTTGTCTTACATACTAATATCATGTTTTAAAATACGTAAAAAGATAATATTTTAATAAAAAAAAAGATAATGTTTTAATAAAAAAAGATGTGAGGTACCTGTAAGAAGGGATGAGCATGAAGTTCTATTCCATCTTTAAACCATGTAATTCTTGGACGAGGATCTCCTTTTGCAGCACATATGAAAACAATTTTGTGACCAAGTAGAAACTCATAGTCAAAGTGGGATGCTTTGATTATGCGAGCACCCTGTTATAGAATATGATCTTTTAGTTTTCTATTTTAAATAAACCTTTTCTTATTATATTTGTTAGTGTAAGTCATATTAACAACTCTTAACAATTAGTCATCCAATAATTTGTTTAAACTGCTGAGAAAAAAAAAACTTTATTTATATGTAATCTGAAGCAACTTATAATGATATCAATAGTAATATAAAATAAAAAATAAAGGCAAGTAAGGATGACATTTACTGATTTAGCTTTTGAAACTGGTTGTTTCTGTTTTTTTATATTTTACTTAATAATATATATTTTTATTTATAGTGGTTTTCTTTTGCAGCAGTTTGAGTAAGCATTTTCAATCTTTCTGTTTGTTCACTCTTTCATTCATCCTTACTTTTTTTGGTTTGACTTTTCTAACTTCTGGTTTATCAACACTTTTCTTGCCATGTTGTGTGTGCAAAATTTCCCATTGATAGGAACATTAAGTGGTCACATTAGTAAAAGTTTCTGCTTTTACTGATGGGAACATTTTATTTTACTTATACTGAAAAGAGAAACTTCTCTTGCTTCCGAAGTAATTGATACCATTGTATATTTATTTTATGACTTAAGTATTTTCCCCTCCCCCTCAAATAACTAATCAATTGACTAAAACCATAACAATTGTTCAATTATTTTAAAGTGTCTTCAAAATTAATAAAATAAATATAAATTCTTGTATAAAATGTTTTTTAACCCAGTATGTATACTATGCTATAAGATGATTAAAAGATGCATATAAATATTAAGAATATTTCATTTCTTTTTCTTCGTATTTAATATGAATTTAAAATTAAACGAATTTCCTCACATGGCCACTTTTATTTTGAAGAATACTGGGTTAATGTAAACATGTTTACAGTTTTTTTATACCTTTTTAATCTATAAAATATTATGCCACTTTCTTTCTCTGTGTCATTATTAGTGCTTCGCTTATTCTAACGTGTAACATATAGTGCAATACCCATAGAAAGTCTAATATCTCTTTATTAACTATGAAACTCTTAACAAGTTGTGAAAAAATGTACACCTCGTTCTATTTATTTACCTTTTTATTGATGTGCAGTACCAACAATATCATTAGTCTTATAATTTCTATACATTTCTATGCTTTTCATTTAAATAAAGGGCAATGCCCATATATTTTGACTTCACACTATTTAGCTTCTCTTTTTCCTAAAGAAGGATTTACAAATAACACTGATTTAAAAATCAAATTTATTTTGATCATCAAAATTAAAAGTATACTTTTTTAAGCAAACTTTTGACACACATTTTGAAAATCTTCCATTTTTTTCTAGTATATATAATTTCAATAATACACATTATTCTCTTATTTTCAAAAACTAAGCAAAATTACACATAACCATACCTTATGACTAATATCAAGATTTGTATAAACTACATTAGTTCTAGTAAAATTAAAGACTAAAAACAGGCTGCTTTTCATTTCGTGCAAATCACACTATGTTATATAGTGTTACACCAGTGATTTTCAAACGGTGTGCCACGGCACATTAGTGTGCTACGAGGATACAAGACTGTGTCAGGAGAAGACAAAAAGAGTTTTCTTAAAATGGGTAAATAAGAGGAAATATAAAGCAGGTATAGAATATTTTTCACATCGTTATTTAATAATACCTGATTATTGTTAATAGGTTTATATACCCTCTGTTAGGGGTTTGGGAGCATTTGAAACATTTCTCGAGTTATGATTCACCTAATCAACTTCAGTAAGTGCTACATAGGATCCTACATTGGATCCTTAGGATCCAATGTAGGCTTTGCCAGAGGTAATACTTCTAGCACAGTGATACCACCTACTGTACTTTTGTGTATACTATTCCAGATGGCAAACAATGTGCCATGAGAATCACTGAGTTACACGCTATATTTGGAGTATCATGGTACAACATCAAGCAGTATAGCTATCATAGAGTCAGGTGTTCCAGAAACTTTGATTTCTGCTGACTTAATTTGATGGTAGTGCTCAATTCACCAAAGTTTTCAGAATAGAATAAATATAATTTACCTGATCATATTACTGGAAATAGTTATGCTCCTCTACCTCACCTTAAAAATTATGCATGCTAGAAAAAATAAGTTTGGATTCAGCAACTTAAACTTTGTCTAATTGTGACAAAATGTTCTGAAGCAGTAAGTTCGATTGCAGATCCTACCTAATGAAAAATCTCTTTAAATTTTGTGTTTTTAAATAATTTTTCACTATTCTGAATGAATACTTACATTTTCATTATCGTAGTATTCTTTTCTCCTTGGATTGGTGTAGAATATCAGTCTTTGACTCCCTTGCTTTCTTTGTTTGCCTCTTCTTCTGCCCCCTTTCCTTGCTCCATCAGATGAGTTAATCAGAAGCAGTAGAACACATGCTAAGATTAATAAACGCCACTGCATAGTGGTGCATAGAGAATTTGTTGAGTGTTTCACTTCTGAAAATAATTAAAACTTTTCAATGACACATTTTTTTAGCACATGAATGGTGTATATTAGAATGTTTAGAAATTGACTTGCAATTTAATTTAAATTAATAGTAAGTTAACAGTGTAGTGCGTACTAACCCTGTAACAGGGCGATGTAAATAAACAAAAAAGTGTTGGATTGAACATTCTTCCAACTCCCTTTAGCCATTGTTTTGCAACGTTCTCTGCTCATCAGCAAGGGTAATCAAGGAGCAACAAAACCTTTTTTAAATGATGAGTTCTATAATTTTTCTAATAGAAGTTTCAAACAATTTTATTTTAAATTTTATGTTAAAATAGAAACTAGTTCTTTCAAATGGAGTTCAGTATCATTATACAAAAATGCTATCAGAAAAGTACTGATCATATGGTTATGCAAGTTATTTTCTTTTTAATATCTTTAAAAAAATATTTTTCTTAGTTGGAAACAAGCAGCCAAGTTTATAAATTGTGTTCATTTAAAGTGATTTATGTTAATAATACGATTTTATCACCTTTATCTTGTTTAATAAAGTTCAAACTCCCATTTTCCTGAATCATTTTAATGAGAATTATCTTTGTTTTCCACACAGTTGCCAAGTTTATCAAAATTTAAATTCGAATAACAACTGTTTCGATCATTCCAAAATTTCATTATAATATATAACATTTTCGGACATTAAAATTTTAGGACGATGCGTGCATTCATTCTTGAGCTATCTTAAACATACAGACAGACATTACGCCAAAACGTGTTCAAATGATCAAAACGTGTATTTCCGTTAAAATCTCAATTTGTAAAAGTTTTAGTAAAACGATGCGTTCTCGGTATACTGTATGAGAAAGTATTAAACTGTATTTAGAAGGACAGAAATTATTGTAGTTTAGTTTTACATATCAAAGCATTTTTATTCTACATCTATATGATATACAGATTTTAAAAATAACCAAAATATTAAATTTGAATTACCAAAATAAGTGTGTTTCGATTTTTTAAGAAATTGTTATGAAATCATGTTATTTTATCTTAATAATAGACTCATTGCGCTACGTTTGATTACCATCAAAATAAGTCTGTGAAAATTAAATATAAATATTTCTGTGTCGAAACATCAACCTTGCTCAAAAGTTCTTGAATACACTAAATAAGATTAAAATAAAAAAATAATTTGATCACCATTAAGGTTTTGAATATTCGCAAGAAAATAACAATTTCGTCCGTTTAGCTGATAGAACGATTGAAATACTTTATTTTTCATCTATATCTCCAAATCAAAATGCAAAGCAAATTTAAGTCATACGTAAAGAAGTGTACAGAAAGTGTACAGAAAAAAAAAAAAAAACCCTGAGAAAAATGTGTGAAATAGCAATCTTTAATTAAAACATTTAAAATAAATTAAAATTTAAGAGGTTAATTTTATTCATATTTTATTTTTACCGTTTTATCTTAGTAAAGGTTTCTCTAAGACTTAAAATCTCAAATTATAAAATTATTGGCATCTGAATGTTCGATATGAAGAATGTTTGATAATGAAGATTTAATAATATATATTTTTATTAGTTAATGATTGTTAAATTGCGCATTTTATATTTTACTTACTTGAAAGTGAACTTTTAAATATTATTTTTGATATGTAAATTGGAACTGCAATAGGACAATCGACTTAAGCATTAAATGACTTCGTGAAATTTTTTTTTTCATGTTTTTTAAGGCGGTCGCTTTACTGTGGAATTTTTAATTGATGTGTGAAGTTTTTAATATCGATTTGTTTCACAAAGATATTAAATGTATATGTGAATAAAACACATTACATTTCAATGGGTGATTATGTACGAAGATTCCTTGAAGATTGAATGAAACCAAATGCTCAATGTTATATCATTAAACGCGTTGCGTTCTTATGTTTGTTTATCACCGTGATCGCTCCGAGGTATACTGAATGATCTTTAAATGTTCCAAAATCCATGCACATATCAGGTCACGATCTAATTGTAATTCTTTTCGCATTTTCATCCTACATAATTTTGTAATTATTCCTAACTACCACTTTTTTATTATAGTACATGTAGCAAAAAAAAAAAATCTAAACACTAACCTTATATCGAACGCAAATGCCTACCCAAGAAAAAAAGAAAAGAAATATTAAATCACTCCTTATAATTGCGGGATTCTTGATAAAAGCTTACCCAAATGGAGATTTAGAAGTCCGGGACGACCTGCAGAGGAACGGTGATGGTGAGTCCCGTTCTCCTGAATGGGAAAATCCTGTGTTCGGCGCTGCTCCTTTTTGTGCTATTGATTCCAGTCTCCCCACTAGATTAATTTATTTGGTTGCAGCTGCCGCTTTTCTCGAAAGGGAAGAAACTATTGATTTGGGGCAGCCGAAAGTTTTCCCGTTTTGTGTGTCTCCGGAATCCCGGAGTCGAAATCCACTTCTCTCCGGGGAGATGCGGCGCACAATGGGATGGGGAGATTTTCACCAATGTTGCTTGCTCTCCGGGATGCGGCGTGAAAGGATGTTGTTGATCGCGCGGTTCTGGTATTGCTTTGATTGAGGTTATGGTACTCTTCGAGGAAGAGCAGTGATCTCGCACGTTAGTTCTTCACGCGTACTATGTATATGTTACATTTAACTTGCTTTTTTTTTTTTTTTTTTTTACTCAAAAAGATCCAATTCTGTCTGGTTCGTTTTTATACGGGTACCATTATTTTTAGAAAAAAAAATGACCCATTATGGTACAACATGATTCATTTTAAGCGTAAATCGATTATATATATATTGAAACATTAATTATGACTAAGTGTCGAGTAAATCTTAGGAACATTCTACCTTTTAAAGTATGGCGATTTAGAACTAAATGCATTTCTGGCCAATTTAAATTTAATTGTTCGAATAGGAAGCGTTACAATATCATCAGACGATTTACCACATTTTTTTATTTTTTCCTCACCAGCAGGATATCATACGGAATATAATATAATATGAAAGGAAACTTAAAATTCACAATTTACGCAAACGTATAATATTCGAAGTATTTCTTTCTTTCTTTTTTTTTTTTTTTTTTTTTGATAATATTAATTCTTACTAAGGGGAAAAAAAGTTAGTTCTCCCGTGCTGAGATAGATCGATAGAAGCACAACGTACAATTTTATTCATATAGATAATAACAATTTTACAGTTAAACAATAGCATCTTTCTAAACTACCTTTCTGATCTTCTTATTAGGGGCAAAAATATAGAGATCGCGTTTCATTTATAGCCTTTGAGATTAAAAGGTTTTGTTTCGTCCATTTAAAGCTTCATAATTTTAGAGATAGATGCATAAACAATGTGGGCCATGTTATCGGATTTTGATTTGCATTTATTGTAGATAGACTTACAAAAAAAAAAAAAAAATCACGTTAGTTTTTGCTACTCTAAAACGATTGGTCCCGTTTGTTTGGAGGCTTATATAACGATTGGATCACGCTCAAATTTAGGAACAGTCAGAAGGATAGGCGTACGCCTTAATGTTAAGTGGGATCCTATCAAGGCTACCCATCTAAATTTCATGGAATTCGGAACAGTCCTTGTGTATTTTCAAACGAGCGTATTTTCAGTTTTATTTATATAGATAAGAGTTTAGTAAATGTAACACCTACACACGTAATAAAAGTTCTGAATATCAAAAACAGTTTTAAACTTAAGCATAAAAATGGCTCACATTTTATAGTTCTATTTACATGGAAATTGTATGTAAAACAACATTTCATCTCTGATCACTATATGTTGCTTTATGTTCAACGTTTTCAGATATTTAATAATCAATTATAACATTTTTCAATACTTTGATTAAAAGAATAACCGGCAGACAATTTCGGTACTTGAAACGTAACTCGGTTACTCTAGTTATCACAATGGAATGAAATATAAATAAATTCCTTGGTAAAATGTAGTTAAAAAAATCGTCTGCTGTAACAACTTTGCTTACAAATGGAATTAGAAACAGTCAGCAGGGATATGAAGATAGAAGGACGCCTAAATTTTAAGTGGGAACATGGGCAACCTATCAAAATTTCATGAGATTCGGTGCAACTCATGATGATGAGACAAACGGACATCTTTTCAATTTTATGTATATATATATTTTACCATATTAAAATCAAGCCGAAAGATCATTATTACTATTATTATTATTTTTAGAAAAAATACACAAAGATATTTTTTCTGGGTGAATCTAGAAATTTGTGTTCGATCTGGTTTTAGTTACAGGCTTTTAATTACACATTTCCATTTAACTTCAATCGGAGTATAAAGTCGCGTTTCAAATATTTGTAACCATTTTCCACTAATCGTAGTGACATAAAATGTAGCATACTGTTGTCTCGGTCCATCACGTCCTGGGCCCGCCATAGGAATGCGCCCTATTTTCTGGAAATAATTCAAGAACTGGAGCAGCTAGTAAGCTCAAATTTGATATATTGTTGTTTATTGTAATATATTTCAATTCTTTAGACTTTGAATTTACCGGTCCAGCCTGTCCCGAGACCGCCATAGGAAGAAACAAGTGCATTACCGGTGCAGCCCATTCTGGGCCTGTCACACGTAGAAACACGTTTTTGGGGAATAACTCAACAGCCAGAGTAGCTAGGAAGCTCAAATTTGGCATAAAGTGGCCTTTCGAAGCATATTTTAAATCTTTGGATTTTTGTATCTAACAAGTTCAGTCTGTCCTTTGTCCGCAATGGGAAGGTGCGCGTTTTCTCTCAAATAACTCGAGAACTAGAGCAGTAGGAAAGTTCAAATTTGACATGTTGTTGTGGTGCATTTTACCCTGTCTAGTCTGCATTGAGCCCGCCATAGGAATGTACAATTTTTTGTTGAATCCTATAGATTTGAACCAGTACAGCCCATCCTGGACCCGCCAGAGGACGAAACAGTTTTTTTATTTTATTTTATGGAATCACTCAAAAACCGACACAGATAGATAGTTTAAACTTGGCATGAACTTTTCTTTCGTGGTATATTTTAAATATTTGGATTTTGGAATCTCACCTTTCAACCTGTACCACAATATTGAAAGGTACACGCGTATAACTCAATAAACGGAGCAGCTAGAAAACTCAAACTCTGCATATCGTCGCTTTTCGAGTTGTATTTTAAATCTTACTGGTCAAGTCCGTCCTGAGCCCTCTATAGAAAATTACACTTTTTTAATGAGTAACTCGAGAACCGGGGCAGCTAGAAAGCTCAAATTTAACATATCGTTGCTTTTCGTGGTATATTTCAATTTGGATTTTGAACCTATCCCGTTCCCAATCCATCCTGGCCAAGTTTTAAGGATTCATGCATTTATTTTAAAATGCAGTAGAAAGTAGAAAACCAGCAAACAAAAAACAAGGTTCAATATCCACATTTTTATTTTAAAATGCACTAAAACGAAAAAATAAAAGAATTTTCACATTTTTACCTTTTATAATAAAATTGGGTGGCTAGAGATTTTATAAACCTATTATTTCCTTATAATTTGGTATACTCCAAAATTTCACCATTAAATGTATGGAATCAGAGAGCCCATATAAGTTGACGTGGCCCCCTACGAACTATTAACATGAGCCCCCTCCATATTTGATTTTCCACTCCTTACGATTCTTTCATATCTTCATCTCCTTCAAAAAGAAAAAATCTGAAAATCGGATCCCCACTGATATCCGGGTCTCCCACTATGGACGGCCACAATGGAATCATTGATTAACCATATGGAATCATTATCGCCATTGACTGTATAAGATCAGCGACATGTTAATTTGATAAAGCTGAAACACGTTGATGAAGGTTGATTATATGTTAAGCAGGAGAATTTAACTTAATGCTTAGATGCATATTATCATATGGCATCATTATCACCATTGACTGTATAAGATCAGCGACATGTTAATTTGATAAAGCTGAAACACGTCAATGAAGGTTGATTATAATGTGTATTAATATTTTCAAAATTATTAAATTGAATGCTAAAAATACAACCACTAATCATTTATATGACATTAAACGGAATTAAATTTGAAAGAGAGAAGGAATTTTCATTGTTCAAGAGTTAGAGATGTCCATGATGTCAGCGTATGAATTATTATGAAATATGTTCTCCAAATGATGCAATGAATTTTACTTCTTTCACAGTGCAAAAATGATCTATAAGATTTACAGCATAATGTTTTTAATGTTGAATTGTACATTTAGTGTTTTTATGGATGACAACATGTAAAACTATTTCAATCAACGAAAATGATATTACATATGAAAAGGGAACATATTTCACAATAGTTAATGCTAATTTTAATTTTATGTAATTTTATTGATAAATTTATTTAAAAAAAAAGTGCAATATCTTGAGAACAGTTCATGCTATCGTTCTAAAGTTTGTGTCAACAGTTTTCTAATAAAAAATTACATAAGAAAGGATTATTTACGTAACATTATTGAAGGTTCTGATTTTTTTCCCAATATGTCATTCAAAAATTTGGGGGGGTCTTCTGAACATTTGATTATGTTTAAAATCAATAGGCTTCCAGTATTCACTGATTGTAATTTTTGTACCAAATTTTATGCGAATCGCTTTATTCATTCGTGAGATCCACAGATACACACACAACAAAATATTTTTTAATGAAATTGAAAATAAATGTGTATTTTAAATTATAAATTTGTATTTTTACTTTCCTTATATACATAGTATAATGTATAAGGAAAGTATTGTGACGGGTGTGTGTGTGTGTTTGTATGTCAGTGAGTCTGTGGAGACGATATCTCACGAGTGAGTGGAGCGATTCGAATGAAATTTGGTACAAAAATTACAATCCGTGAATACTGGAAGCCTATTGTTTTTAAACACAACAGAATGTTCAGAACCCCCTAAATTTTCAAGTGAAATTTTGAAAAAATCATTAAAAAACCTCTAATAAAGTTACGCAAATAGACATTTATGTAATTTTTCATTAGAAAACGATTGACATAAATTTTAGAACGCTAGCACGAACTGTTCTTGAGATATTGAACATTTTTTAAATATTTTTATCAAAAAATCACATAAAATAAAATAAAAAATTATTAACTATTGTGAAATATGTTCACTTTTCATATGTAATATCATGTGATAAATTTGGTGACATCATTCTCGTGGATTTAGCACATTACATTCATGAGATGACGCCAAATCAATGAAAATGACGACTAATTGCGGAGGATTCAATATCTTGGAAAGAATATAAGTATCTACTATAAGAATAATCTTTTTTTTTTTTTTTTACTGTAAAAGTAGTAAATTCATTGCATTATATGAGGAAAGTCATGTGCTGCCCACATCAGATTTTTTTAGATGCCTTTCTTTTATTAATCAGAATAGTTTTCAATAACATGTCTTGTTATATGTGTAACATGTCTTGAACAGCATCAGTCACTATATTGATTATTTGAGGCAAATTTTAATTTTGGCTTTTATGTTCATATTTTGACTTTCATTTAAAATTGGAAGTAGAAATTCTTGTTTTGGTAAATTGGTGTAGTATTTGTGGCTTAATGCCTTGTTTTGTTTCTGGTGTTTGGTGTAAGAACTGACAACTTTCCTGTTGGGGTTTGGCATGTTGTTGCAACTACTAGGCATTGGTATGAACATTCTGGAAGTTGTGAAGTATCACTCTTCATTATAGGTTCAGTTAAATGTAAATTATATCTTACAAATTAGAACATTATCTAACTATAATATCTTCCATTATTTAAATGTGTCATCTATCTATAACATCTTATCATGAGCACCTACATATATCTAGATATGTCCTTGTAATGTATCGCTGGTCCAGATGAAAAACGCCATAAGTAAAAAAATGCAATATTTGAGTTATTAATACCATACTCCATAAAAAAAAAAAGTATCTTATTCAATAGAAAAATGACATAAGTCTTGTTCAAGTTACGGTTGTCAGAGAGCAGTTATACCACTTTTTACTTGTGCCAGGAAGTGTTTACCACATTGTCAACAAGATCGTCGTAATAACTCGGTTGTGTTCCTTCCTTCACAAAAAGAGGATGTCCAAAATTATCAAAATTTTGGTAAGTCACACTTATTCCGAAAACTTCATGTCGAAAGCCCAGACCATCCGACTCATCCTAAGACATAGAGCAACTTAATGGATGGCCAGAGAAAACTTCATGTGGAGGAGTTACAGAAATTTCAACTTTTGAGAAAATTTCCATTGTCTCTACTGAAAAATGTAACATTTTAACTTGTGCTATTTTTCTTCTGGACAAATGATATATAGGGATTTATAGATTACATTGGCATGTCTGAATTTAATTCAGAATTTTTAAGTAATTAGTAGGATTTTGGCTTCACTCTACTATTTTATATATTTATCTTTTTCAGTGGCTTGTGGAATGTACCCTACATCAATACTGCTTATCTTATCCATGGCTCTCTGCTTCAAGACCCTGACAATTATCCCTCCTTCATTAGTGGCTTGCTGGATCCAGATATGGCATTTTGCAAGAATTTGAGGGATAAAGTAAGATAGTATTCATAAAATTAACATTATTTGTAGTTTTTTAAATTTTTATAATATGTACAGTGATCCACAATGAAGAATTTAATGTGGGTCGCACATGACTTTCCCTACAGAGTCCAATTAATGTTTATTTTTATTTTTTATTGTCAGAAATACTTTGTGTTGCTCAGGATAATACTGAAATAAAATTTAGGCAGTAAAATTGTGAAATATTTCAACCATAAACCAACTCCCAATAAGCTTAATGCACCAATCAAAACAATATATAAGTCTTATAAGTTGGTTTTACGTTATAAGTGGTTATTGCAGTTAGATTAAAAGGTATTTTAATTCCCTTTGTCCTGTGGGTAGATTGAAAGAAGTTAAAACTTATATGGAAAGCATTCCTTTGTCTGAGTCTCATTTATTTAATGAAGCTTAATTAAAATTGAACATGTATATTAGAAGGTACTTAGTTTAAAAGGATAAAAAGTATATTTTCAAATTTTTACTTTTGTATAATAATGCTGTAATATTTATAAAACAGTGTTAGCCATAAATAAACTAGCGGTTTAACAAATTAGTGAAAGAAGTATGTAAATCCATTGTAATTCTCAAATTATTAACACTCATGACACACAGATAGAAACAGGTTTTTAATTCTCATTATTCCATACTTCACTGTAGGGTAATGAAAGCTACATTAAAATATTCCCTAGATTCAACCTCATTATCTTTAAAAGTTATCAAAATCCATCACATGATTTAGGAGATATTTAAGTATAAATTTGGAGGCATGTTTCAAAAAATTTCCTTTTATATATTAGATAAACATTAAATTGAGCTTTATCCTGTAAAATAATACACAAAATCAGTATTTGAAATTATATTAAATTTGCAGTCTTTAAATAATTTATTTTTTATTTCAGGACTTGGCACCGTTTAAATGACCTCAACTCTTCAAACTTACAAAATGAAAATAGTTTGAGCAATTTATCCTTATATGATTGGAATGTGAAAATAAAATACTTCATTAGTAACAGCATAAGATATATTTAGTAACCACATTTAGCAATCAGTTTCAAAAGTAGAAAAAGATTCATCTTCATCAGTCACCAGAGTAAATATATTTCTGTCACAGGAATTTGTTTGACTTTTAGACAGAAATTTACTTTTTTGAGACACAAATTTCTCTACTTTAGCTGTAGTGATTGCTCTGTCTCATTTATACTGATGAAGGAAGCTCTTTTTTGTCTTTGAAACTGGTTGATGTATTTAATCAACTGTTTTATGTGGTTACTAATAAAATATTTTTATTTTCAGATTATATAAGGCATCAGTTTGAGAAAATCTTTTAAATATGCATGAAAATATTTCAGTGTTTCACAGTTCGATAATGTTTTTAAAACCCAAAAGAATAAATTTTTAAATTTTTGTTTCAGTCATATATAGATTTTGAGACAAGTTCAGATTTTAGTGATATGAAATACTGTTTTGAAATACATTTTCTGTTGTACATTAGTAATTGAAATATATATATTTTATTAAAAAAAACCTATTGTCTATTTTTATTGTAAGCAATAAAATCCATTCCTTATTGTATTTACAAGATGAGATTGCACTGCCTCATGCTTCTATTATATGTTTAGTTTTAAAAGTTCTAATCCTATAAATGTATAAATTGAAATAATATACATGACTTCTATGCATTTAATTGTAAAAATAAAAGAAGATTGTTTTGTCAAATATTTATTTACCACTAATTTAACTTTATTTTTAAAATAGGGAGTATTTATGTATGTTTCAAATCTTCATGATTTTGGCCACCTTATCAATAGTGATGCATTTGATACTAGTCATGTTCATAATGAGCTGTATGAAATATACACAAACCAAGTCGTAAGTATTTGTTTAAATTTTGAAATTTACTTTTAATATTTATATTTTTATTATTTCATTCAATGTTAAGCTTGTCATGACAGGATGCATTAAATTTTTGAAAAAGTTGAGAAGTTTGCAATATTTCATCAAATTTGTTGCCAAGGTCACCACATTGTTGTTAAATGTGTCCTAATGTGGAATATACACATAAAGAGAGAAGGACTTTCCTGATGTAGTATGTATTATTTCAATGGATAGCCACTCTGAACATTTAAATGCCATCTCATGAACTGTGTATCTAAAAAATTTACATTTTTAGCTAAGTTTATGGTGCTGTCTGAAAACAGAAATTTTCTTTCTATAAGTTGGTTAGTTCCTTAAATACTCTGTTGAACAGACATTTAATTATTAAATACTAAATCTCATAAATATATTTTATTTTGAAATTAGGATATGAAATAAGTTGTAATTTTACAGAGAAAAAATATACATGCATACTTTTATACTTAATAATATTTTTAAAAGTGATAATTTAAATCAAATATTTGGCAATGTTAGAGTACATTTAGTTTTAAATTGACAGTATCATCAATGAGTCGGAATTGATCGGCAGTAATATGTTAACACTTTGAATTATTTTTATATTACTATTTGAAATACTCGAATGTATACATTCAGTTTTGAGGAGAAAAAATAATTTTCTTGATCATAATTTTCTTGATATTTAGGACTGGGAACATCGTTATATTCATGAAAATTATTCCAAAGTCTTAGAACCAAGCTATGAAGCAGATATGGTAAATATAAATACTTTATTTAAAAATTAAAGCTATGAAAATAGAAATGTTTATCATTAGCAACATTTGAACTTTAAGTAATAGTTTTGTAATATAATATTATTATATTTACTGTTATATCGTCAATACTATTATATTTATTGTTTTTTGCAACTAAAAGCTGTTGTATGTGATCTGACTTCTCTTATCATTTTATTCCAATTGTTCCATCCTGTCCTTTTATATTTTTAAAACATTACTTTGATTCAGTTAGATTTTTAAGTAACAGATCTTATTTGAATGGTTCTTTTTTTAAAATCATTTAATTGATTTAAATATATAATTATTTTTTAAACTAAAGAAAATACATGTAGAAATTATTTTCTTCTCTTTCTCATTTCATTATTAATAAGTATTTAAAACTATAACAGATTTACACTTTCAACCCAGTGTTTTTTAAATTAAAAATATTAACTGCACCTCTATTTTCCAATTGGTATGCTGTTTGATTTTTTTAATTAGTCTATTGTTTGTCAAACAGCATGAGGAATATATCAGGAATAAAAGAGTACTTTAAAATATTCTTTTCAAATGACAAATATATGTCATGAATGTAATAACATATGTTAATTTTATAGCATGTCAAAAACAGCATAAATTTAGAGCTTGCCAATGTCAATTTACAATATTTTAAATTTCATAAATTCAAAATTGTTAGAATATTTTACATTGCAAAATATTCTAAATAGACACTTGTTAATTTTGCTAAATGATAGGTTGTATAAAGTTGCCATTTATAGTCAGTTTTACATTGTAATTTATCTTCAGCCTTCACCGCTATGTAACGAGTAGCTATGACTTGTGTTTCGTATTAATTGAAAAATGAAAATTATGAACATATAAAATATATGAAATTAATAGTTTACAATAAAAAATATAAATATTATTTTTCAGCAAGTGGTTTGCATTAATTTTATTTTGTGGAAAGTTCTGAAAGTTACCAGTTTAACAAGTCTAGTTTGCATGTTAAAATATCTTAAATTATGTATGTCAAAATGTCTTAAATCAGTGATTCTTTTCTTGTTTTCATCCAACACGCTGTTATAAGGCAGAAGTTGATTCATTGTTTATATGCTTTGTTAGTTTGAGATTTGTTCTTTTTTATTCCTTATTTATCAAATGTTCGTGTTTAAATTTCAGCCTTGTCCAGATGTTTATTGGTTCCCTGTTCTGACTCCAACTTTCTGCACTCATTTAATTGAAGAAATGGAAAACTTTGGACAATGGTCTGATGGCTCCAATAAGGTTTGTCACTTTAAATTTTTCTGTGTATTAAATATTTCTGGAGTCATCTATTGTTCACTCTTGAACCATTGATTAATTCTAAAAAGTGAATCATAATAATAATAAACTATGGCAAAACCATTTGATCTTTCATCATAACCTCAGCAAAACTCATCTGAGTGCCTGACTGCCAAATATTTTCAAATATATTTAATATTATATTCAATTGTCAATTATGATTAGTAATAATGTCCTATAAATCAGGGTATTCATAATGTTGATCATGATCTACCAGTTAGTCGCGTGATAATAATTGGTGGATTAGTAATAATATCCCATAGATCAGGGTTGTTCGTAATGTTAATTATGATCTGCCATTCAGTCATGTGATAATATTTAGTCTATTAATAATGTATCCATATAACCCATTTTATGTCTCAATTTTCGACAACACATATTTAGGTAAGTTCAACATGTGGCGATATCACACCTAAATGTATCCATCCAGATGTTATTAGAAGATTATTTCAATTTTTAAAAATGTGCTGAAAATTTATACTCCTGTTTAGTTTGACATATTTGTGTAAATTGCCATTTTTGAAAATGAATATTATAAAATCTTATTACAGAACCACTTAACAGACAAAATTTGTAATTCTGCCTAAATTGGTCGGAATAGCAACATTCCAAATTACACAAAAATTGTAGACCTGTTACAGTGTAGAATAATTAATGCAACCTATTTAGCATTGGGAAGTTCAAAATGAAATTTTGTGTAACTTACTTTAGTTATGCTAAAGTAAGTTTTCAACATATTATTTTTATTAAATAATCTTGCCATGATATGCTTCTTTAAAATGTAAACTTGAAATTTAAAACATACTCCAATTTAAGTAGTAATGAAGTGTTTAGAAATATAAAACTAGTGAAATGTGGAAGTTTAAATATTGTGCCAATATTGTTTTATATTATATTTTTTATAGAAAAAATTGTTTTTGCCTCAATATTTGAAAAAGTAGATCATAGAGGGATATTTAATTCTAGAAAAGTAGATCATATATAAAAAAATACCCCCAATATTCCACATTCTGATAACAGTTGGAAGAGCAGAAAATCTAGAAGATGTTCTGATCTGTATGAAATAACTCAGTCAAGCCAAAATGCCTCATTACAGAGATTTCATCTCCACAACAAAAAGTAATATAGCAATGCAATTATTATGTCTTTCAAGTAAGTAGGACCTACAGTGTTACTGGATACTCAAAGATGGATAAAATTAATTTGGTACAGTGCACATTTCGACCTGGAATGGCAGAAAGTAGCAGTAGCGCTTGCAAGAAAGGATAGTAAAAGGGTAAAAAGTCTAGAGCAGGTGATCAATGTGGATAAAAATCAGAGCTGTGTCCAAGTTTGTGAGCTTAGCTTAAATATCAATGCAATTAGTTTAGTAGTCAAGCGAGGTATGAAAAAGATGGTCTGTTTTGTTAATGAAGTGAACCAGTATCGCCATCTATCGAGTATTCTAGGAAATATTAAGTAATAATATTTTGCCATGAGTATAATGATTGTGAATATTAGAAATTTTTAAGAAGTATTTATACTTTCCCTACAATATGCTTATAATATATGTAAAGGAAAGAACTGGGATGTCAAAAAAGCAACCATTAAGTTTTAAACAATATACTTATTTTAGACATGCATAAACAAGAATTAGCAAGTCAATTTGTGGATTGGGTATTATGAAAGGATTGATCAATGTGAAAAGATAATTAAGCATTTTTTTTATTTTTTGCACAATGTATTATTAACCAAATCAGATAAACACAATTGGTTTTCATTTGGAATTTTAGATTACATCATGTATTCTGTTTAATCAAAACATTTTTCTAAGGAAAACAAAAAGTTGTTAAAATAAAAGTGAATAAGCTCTTTTGTGAAATACTCATTGAGCTGAATGTTGACATATATGTGTATGCCAAACTCAGATTAT
The DNA here is from genome assembly GCA_951213105.1 of Amaurobius ferox. Classification (NCBI taxonomy): domain Eukaryota; kingdom Metazoa; phylum Arthropoda; class Arachnida; order Araneae; family Amaurobiidae; genus Amaurobius; species Amaurobius ferox. The sequence continues at coordinate 108,515,440 of OX578136.1, forward strand.
TACAATTTTTATAGATACTTTTCATACAAAAGATGAATCAAGCCTTTTTATTTTTGTATATACAGTCATAATATACTTATTTTGTTATGTTTAATCCTATCATGTACAAGTTGTTTTTGAAAATTCTTTGTTAATAATCTTATTTCATTGTTTATTCCAAATTTTTACAACAAATTGTTTTAACATTTATGTACGTAGATACTTTCATTTTTAGTTTCTTCTGAATACTAGTATACACATATTTGTAGATATGCATACTTAGTAATTAAAAATAATCACATTAAAATGCATATGTATTTAGTATGATTAATTCAGTAGAATATCTAGCATATTTTCCAGCCTATAAGTTGACTGTGTGTCTAAGTTGATATTAAGTTTTTGAATAAAAATGCTGGACTTTTGCTATTACCATTCAATTTAACATGAGAGATAGCGCCTACCTAGTCCTCTTAAAGAGCATCTTCATCCTCCTGCCCACTGTTCTAGTTTCTCATGTTAACCCATGGAAAATGAGAAGGCTAAGACAAGGCATATTTCCTAGAGACACCAGAGAGGAAACATGTCCTTAAGGTATATAAAATATTAGTTTATCAATGTATGTGTTGATCATTTTATCAATATGTGCATTTGCTGTACTACATGAGTTTTTTAATTTATTACCTGGTTGTTATACTTTTAGTAGAGTATATCAAAATGTATAATTTTGCATCAAAATATGTGTTTAGGCTTAGAAATTTGACCGGCACCAGTGCTTAACATTGCACATTGAAATTTTAAACCAAGATTATAATTCTTCCCATCATTCTTTTATTTTGATTTCAAAACGATTATATCAGTTTTTTGCCAAATGGTTAGGCACTTCATATTAAATCATTTGCCTGTATAATGACCAAAGTGTGAACCATTATTTGTTATACAACTGGCCTTGATGCACCACAGATGCTGGACTACATTGCACCCCTAAGTACAGTAGACCTCTGGTCGCTATACTAGCTCTTTAAGCCACCCACATTGCACCCTTTAATTACTCAATTTCGACAATCTAATAAGAATGGTAACCACAAGGATCATATCCTCCATCCTTTTTGCCCATAATAATCTTTCAGAAGGATTTTCGAACCTATAGTTTCATTGTGCCCATACTCTGCATAGACATGGAGATAGTTTAGGATAGTGATGAGAATCAAATTTGGGTCTTCTCCGTGTGATCTTTTATTATAACCACTGGGCTGTCCTGGTCCATGATTATATCATTTGTGATCCGATAGTAATCAGTACAGAATAATCTTTTTCATAACTTACTTTTGAATTTGAATGAAATTTCTGCGTTGCTAAACTGATACTCATGATGATGGGAGCTTTTTTTTTATCACCAAAAATGTTGTTCATTTTTGATTTTATGTATCAAAGTTTGTCTTTCCTGATTTATTTTTCCATTTTCAAGTATATACTTTTGTACATACTTGAAAATGGCTTTTGTTGATATCAACAATGTGTTTATTTTGTGCATTTCAGAGTTTTTAATATTTGAATATGATTATTGTTAAATAATGGAATTTGTATGATTATTGTTATTCCATAAAAAATCAGAGAAATTTAATATATTAGCTAATATTTTTTGATTATTACTCCTTACTGTGAAGAATAATTTCTCATATTTTGATAAAAGAGTAAAGATGTTCATTAAAACTTCTCTGTGACAATCTGTGCTCACTCCATTTGATCTATTTTTAGGATAATCGTCTCGCTGGTGGATATGAAAATGTACCTACTCGAGATATCCACATGAATCAAGTAGGACTAGAACAACACTGGCTGTATTTTCTCAGAGAATACATTAGACCTGTTCAAGAAAAAATCTTTCTTGGATATACGCATGATGTGAGTATTAAATTTTGTGTTATCACTGTTCTTTATGGGCTAAAATATTGTGTTGGCTATATTTTTAAGCTTAATTGGTAGATTCCAACTGCTACATTGTAAAATATTCCCATATTGCTTTTCTGCACATTTCTGTTTATAGGGGATGTACATTTGTTTGTGTATTATATGTATATGGCTGAATATCTGATAATTTTGTACACCTTGAGCTTTAAAAAAATAATAATAAACAAGATATTTTTTTGCAGTATTTGTTTAGAATACAATCGGTTCAACATATTTTTCATCAAAAAGTATTTTCAATAATATTCAATGTAGTTTTGGTTTCATAAAACTGCAAATTTGTCATTTCCGTCACTGTCAACTAGTGGTGAGTTGAGCTTTCATCTCAGTTTTCATCTGAGTTGAGTTTACATCAGTAAAAAACATAAATAATGGAAATAAATTGGTGACATTTAAGAAATTATGATTTGAACTTGTAAAAAAAATCCTTATATGAAAAATGTAACATTATTATTTTGTAAAACTGCTGATAAACGTTTGTCCCTGAGAATCGATGACGTTATGATGTCGTCCAAAAAATCATTTTTTTCATCCCCCAAATGTTGACAGCAGTGAAGTAAAGTCAGTTGTAGAACACTATTTAGAGTTTGTTCCGCACATATTTTTGTATATTTACTATTAACAGGTACATAAGAACCTCAATTTTATTATTCATTTTCGATAACTAAATTTCTTACATATCATTTCTAACATGCATTTAATTATTAATATGAAAGAAAATTTAAGAATACTGTGTCTCCTGTTAGGTACATAAAATGCATACTTTGTCTCCCAATGTTAGTTTTGAATTTCCATGTGGAACTAAAACAAACTTATATGTCATTTTTGTCATAGTCATTTCGGTCACATGAATAACATTATTAATAGAATATTAATGTATATTCCAACAGCTCTGTCATCCATTACACATTTTTAGATATTTCTGAAAATTTATTCCAAGCAAAAATTTTTAGAAACTATTTTTTTTGTGTGTGTGTGTGTGGTGGTGGGGGGGGGGGGACCTGGAAATTCACAATTATCAGATATTCAGCCATATATCAATATTATGTATTACATATCAACATTATGTTGTTGTTAATAGTGCATACTACTATTAGTGTCAATAATCCCATATATTATTTTAGTAATGTCCTCTTATCTACAGTATAATGTGAGGGTGATTGATGTAACATAGGGGGCACATACCATGTATGTGATAAGAGTTTTTGTGGGTAGGATTTCACATGTTAAATATGTAAAAAACACTTTGTATTAAAAAATATGCCCAATATTTACAAAATATTCAGTGACAAAATCCACTGACAGGGTATGCTTCTAGCATATGCACAGACAGGATCTCAGAGAGGTGGAGTTATGGGGGGGGGGGGGGGGGTTTACAATGGATTTCATTTTTCAATATGGATTTTGTGGAGAACTAATGTAATTTTTCTACCAATAGGGGGGATTATGATCCTCCTAATTATGTTTCTGGTTCCCAGTGCAACAACTACTATTGTTGGCTTAGTTTTGTGCCTACTTTCAGCATTGCTTACTGTTTAGCATTAAATAGTTTATAACTGCACTGTCAGTAAGAAAACTTGCTGTGTGCTTCAATTTTGGGAACCTCTATGGTGACTAATGAAGTCAGTTCTATAAATTTAAAGCCAGCTGTGTGATATAAGATTGACTCAGATCAGGATGCTGCAATGGATAAGTTCATAGTCATGATACATTTGAAAGCAGCTGCATGGCATTATTGATTTTGTCTGTTATCACAGAGATTTGCAGTATTGCAGCACATAGCAAGCTTTCTTGCTGCCAGTGCATTCAAAGTATGCTATTTGATGTTATAGATACTATTTTATAGATGCTAATAGTTATACTTGAAAGTGAACCTTAAATGTGTAATACATAAACAATTGTGCACTCCTCATCCAATAGCAGAATACATCTTTAAGTATAGTGTTTGAAATGCACTTGTTTTGTTATGATATGTTTAGTTCTGGAAATGGAATATTTATTAAAATATAATTTTTTTTTGTTTGGAAATTAATTTTGCTACATGAAAAAAAGTAATTTAATTATAGCATTTTATAAAAGATTTCCTTAATTATATATTTTTATTTGCAAACTGAAATAATAGACTGAATTTACTGTAGTTCTTTTCAGTTAAAAGTTTTATATTTTAAAAGAGCATATTGAATTACTCAGTTTTTAGAATCCATTTGTTTTTGAGTTTACAAAAGATTGCACTCATCTTATAGTTATGTGTATAATTCTGCTTTGTAAATGCATTTCCAAACAAATCCAATACAGATATTTTTGCAATTTAAAGTTTCACTCTTGCATTTATAGAATGATTAATATTAAAATACAACTCAGTCGCATTTATTTTTTTTCTCCTATTACTGTTTATTTTATTTGAAATTGGTTATTAAACTTGATCATGATAAAAAATGGTATATTTTTTGTTACATGTTTATGTTTGAATGCGAATTTAGAAATGCATTTGTATTCAGCAGAGTTTTTATTTAAAAAAAAAATAACAGTTTAAAACAAAACATTTTCTTTACCTATACTTGTGACATAGATCTATATTTTTTCTTCAGTGTTCTAAATAAAATAATTCTATTTTGCGAAATTGAACTGTGTAAAATTACATAAAAAAATAAGTTTCATTCCAAAATCTTATCAACTCTGATGAAAATTTAAATTTCAGATATGTCTATTTGATATAGTTAATCTCACTTCATATCATAAATTACATATTTTCAGGAAACACATTTCAACAATACTTTGTTATTTACTAGGGTTAAACTGTATTTGTACAATGAAAATTTTAAGCAGAAGCTGAATCTTTAAAAATCTATTGTCTAGTTCCAGGTTATATTATGTCATATAAACTACCACAGAATTCAGTTCCAATAATACACTCTCTCTTAAATATACCACTATCTTCTGAGAATTTGAGGACATTTTGTATTCTACAAAGATTTCATTTATGTCTTCCTCTGTCACACACTTTACACTGAACTCACTCTTAAACAAGTCCTTTGCGACAATAAAATTAATGAATACTTTGATTGATTTTCCAATGAGGAGTAATTGTGCATATAAATTTTTTATTTTTCCTAATATAGTACATAACTTTTTACTGCTTACTCCATAGGACAGTTAGGGAACTACAATTGTCAAAGCTTATTTTCTTTTTTCGATTCCCTCTTTGTAAAATTACAAAAATTTCATTATGAACAAATTACGTTTTGCATTTTCAGTATTAAAACTCACTAAGAAATTTTACAGAATTTCTGTGCACATTTAATTTAGCTGAAACTGATATTTATTCTATAATAAAATTACTTCAATACATCAAACATGAGAATTTAAACAGCTTCTTAACACTTCATAATTGTCATAAATATAACAGTTTGGAATTTTAACAGTCTAACTTTTTGATACACCAACATTAAAGGCTATGAATAGGTACTCTAGGCACAATCTGCTATGTTAGAATATAAATGTTTTAAAGAAATCCTGTTGTAAATTCTCTCAAATTCTTCAATTTGATACAATAAATAAAATTGCTGCTTGTAAGAAATTAACTTACAAATGCTCCCTTGAAGAAAACAGGCATATGTCAGTCAAGTCACTACATTTGTTTTGAGGGCTTTATAAGCCCCCTTCCTGAGGCTAAAGAACAGTATGCGACCTTAAAAATTGCCAAAAATGATTTTTTCAGAACGAATAGAGACAGTTCTTTCTTAGTGATTGTTAAGGGCACATACTATTTCGTGGCCTGAGGAAAGGGGGTCTACAATGCTTTTGAAACAAGTGTAATCAATTTATGGACATATGTCTGCTTTCTTCAAGGAAGTATAAATTAATTTCTTTAATTTAGTATTAAAACTTCCTTATCCTATATGATGCAATATCTTTAGTCCAATTTGAGTTCCTTGTGTCTATATGTGTTTGGGCTTAAATGAATGGACATTGCCTGTAAAATATATTTTTCAACTTAATTCACATCATGTTTAGTTTTCTTTGTTCATCAGTGTGTAGAATAAACAGTATATAAGGCTACTAATCTAAAGATTTTCAAACATAAATATGATATTTCTTGCAATTAAAAACTGCATAAATGGATTAAGTTATATATTTTTTGTCAGTACGTGTGAATAAGCAATTATTTTATATGGCTTTTAAATATTTTGCTCTTTTATTAAGAATTTAAGTGCTCAGCTTGTAAGCTTTGTGAGTTAATATTTGAATTTAGCATTTCATAAAAATACAACAATAGGTGCATCATGATCAAGTATTGCTGGGGACAAATTGGATTCAATTTTTGAAAGATTATTTAGTTGACTTTAAACGAACAGTCTATACAATCCAGTATGAAGATGTAAGTAAAACATTGAATTAAACTAGTGATAGCAGAGATATATGGTGATGGTGGGCAGGCTTACTGTGGGTCAGGTCTTTTGGTTTTGGATTTTCCTTCTATGGCATCAAGTAGACTATATGGAATGTATATTATGATTTTCTCAATGTAGATTGCTGTAATTCATTTGTATCTGGAGAGCTTTAAACAGCATTTCAATAGAGTCCATTTTTCTTTTGTATTTTGTTTATTTTCGTTTTGGTGTAAAATATCTTTATGTACACTCTTAAATTACAGTACAGATAAGAATTTTTTTTTACAGATATGATGTAGAACTTGTACCTATGTTCAATTAACCATATTAACAAGAAAGATTAATCATGCTTAAAGCATTGATTATGAAACACTTTCCAACTTCAATGCAATTTTATTTAAAAATGTCGAAAATGCAATACATTCCTCGGTAACATTTTAAAACTTATCACAATACTACATTGATTTATTATATTTGAAAACTTAAACCTTCATTGAAAAAAATGAACTTCATTCAAATGACGGCATTGAAATATAAATTGCCTGGTTTAAATATCTCTAAAATGCAATACATTCCACGGTAATATTTTTAAAACTATCATAATACTACGATAATTTATTATATTTGAAAACTTCATCGAAAACAACTGAAATAAATTCAAATGACATCATAGAAAAAATAACACGCCTGGATCTCTCTATAAAAGTAGGATTTCATTCATAACTTTCTTCATTCATCACAATACTATAATAATTTATTTTATTTAAAAATTAAGACCATGGAGCTACAATTCATAAACTTTATGCTTAAAACTTCATCGAAAAAATCGTCCTTCTGTTTATAAAATCAATTAATATTTCATTCATATCAGCCATGCAGACTCCATGGACTGAATTATTTTGTGTTAAAGAAATACAGTAATTCTAAAACAACTCATTCTACATATTTTGCTGTTTACATTTTACATAGGTGAAAAATAGGCTTAGTTGTAGAGATAATCAAATTTGAATGATAATCAAACTCAAATAAATTGTCATTGTGTTGTTTTAATATGTAGATGCACATAATTTAAGCAAAAATAAAGTAGTTTTAGGACGGATACAACACTCAATATGAATTAAAAAGAACTTTAAAAAATCACGATTTTGAAACAAGATGGATGCCATATATCATTTTGAAGTGGGTCATGTGATCGTTTCATATCATGGTCACGTGATCGTTTCATATAAGATGTGTCATTATTATTTTAATTTTTATTTAAAAAACTACTGAATATATTTCGCTGAATTTTTTTTTATATATTTTATGGAACAATTTGAATATTACCTAAAATATTTGAAGCAATTTGTGAATTTTAAATCCGTTTAAAAAATGTTTGAAAAATTAGGTCCTATAGGGCTCAATGTATTTCATTTTTTCAACCCGGGTTCAATCCAAAACTAATTGGGGGATATTATTCATTTATATTCCAATAGGTCTTACAGACCCTCTGAACAACATAGTAAAATTTCATATTGATTAAGTCATTTTTACGGCAGTTATCATGCTAACGGACAGACAGACAGACAGACAGAATGAACAAAGTCATAAACACTTTTCAACTTTGTTGTAAAGTGTTAAAAATGGACAATAGAGCTAGCCCCCTGCTTAGGATATTTTGTTTTGTGCTGATTTACAATAATGCTGGTAGGGGTGCATTTTTCAAATTAATGGTTAGCGTCTCGCATGACTGAGTTTACTTGTAACCTTAGTCAGTTAGCAAGCAAAATGTCATGACTTTTTTGGGTCCCTGTATAATTGTTTTCTTTTATAGTGTCAATTTGCAAGTTTTAATTCCCGCAGCCCAGATCCGAGGACTCGCCAGAGATGCTGAGCATCTAAGATTTTTGGGCCGGGAGGCAATTTTAATTAAAATTATTAAATCAAAAAAAATGTACCATGTCTAGCAATAAAAGTGCAGTTAAGCCAGTTTGGATTAGTACAGAGCAAAAGGTGAAGTTTAAGTATTAGACAAAAATGTCATTACACACATTTTTAAGTGAAAAACAAATGATTAGCTTTTTGTTTCTCGTTGGACATATCAGCAGATAATGCTTTTGTTCTGTTCTTTCACTAACATAAATTCATCATGGAAACAAAATTCTTCTAGATTAATAATATTTTCACAAAATGTGGGAGATCAGCTGTGAAGAAATGTGAAGTGAGACCCATAGAGGTTTGTGAAATTGTGGCATAAAGCGAGGTTTGAACAGCCATTGCAGATATCCGCTCTTTCATGTTGACAAGATTATAATAATATGTGCAAAATCTACACATGGATGTTATTATTTACAATAGGTGTGTATTCTGAATTTTTGGGGATGCTCCTACAGACAGGTTCTGGAACTATTTTAAACAAGTGCATGAAATGTAATTTGATTTGATTCACATGCATAGAATATTAGACATTGTTATAATTCTCAACAGTGGACTGAATAAATATTCACTGTACACAAATAACTTTTATTAGTTTAACAGTATGCTGAAAACTGATTTTTAGATTTCTCCCATACTAGAGCGATGCTCTAAAATTTTTATAAAAGTCCCACCCCTTCTCTTTTTAAAGAAAATTCGGTTTTAATTTGGAATTTTTTAAAAATAGAAAACAAGTAGGACTTGCAGGAATTTTCGAACATAAATATGATAGGGACTTTGATTTTTCGGATGCAACTGATTTTGTTTTATTAAAAAAAATAATTCAATTTACATTAAATTTAAATCATTACGAATGTCTATTCCACATTATATGTAAACTCAGCATCTTTTAAAATGAAGGTCAGAGAACTAACCAGCCAGATAAACTCTTTATTTGAGTGAAGAGTTATTTTCATTTTTAAGCGTGGCATGTCTTTTCTAAACAAATTGACAGCCGATGTTATGATCTAGTATGACTTGTCATTATGTAAAAATAAAATGTTTTTTATAAAGCCTGGAAATATTGGTTATTTATACATTGCTTTCCATCAGTAGTGTCTTGAGTTCTTGTTTATATATAACCAACTTAATTTGATTTTGCATGTGCATGTTCATGGGTATTAGTTTCTTACTTATAAAGGACACTTGGAGCATGCATTTGAACAGTAAATACTCTTCCTTGATGTTTTAAGTGTATTCATTCTTTAATGCAAGAGTTTCTAATGTAATGTTTTATATTAATCTAAGTATATTTTCCCTTAAACTTTGTGAACATATGTTTTACCAGCATTTAATGTTAATTACTTGGATTTGTTTGAAACCAGCATTATCTTAATATAATTTAACTTTATTAAAAAATTGATCCCATTTATATTGACCCTCTAATAAATAACCAGCACCTAATGGAATATTCAAGAAAACTTGCATGTGCCAGAATTCTTTTGAACCTCTATAGCAGGGGTTCTTAGTCTTTTTTTTTTCCATGACCCAAAATCAATTCCCACATTTAACTACATGACCCATGAATCTATTATGCAGTAAAAACAGTAATAATGTATAAACAAATAACAAAAATGTGTCATAAATTTGATATATATTGTAATATCTTCTATCAAGGTTTAGATTCTTTTACTTTCCTTGCAATACATGGTAATGTATAGGGAAAGTATTGGAATCATGCTGAAAACATTTTTGGGCCTCTAGAATATGAAAAAAATTATTTTTAGCGCAACGTCTCTGTCTGTGCAATGTATGTATCCACTCTAACTCAAAAACTAATGGACCAAATTTCATAAAATTTGGTAGATAAGTCACTTATGTGTGACTCTGGTGCTGATTAGTTTTTGGTATGATTCGGAAAAAATAACCTGCAAAAATCGTCAAAATCTAAAATAAAAACTATGCATACTCAAATATATCAATTAAATGCTTGTTTTATATGTAACTTTTAATGATGAAAAGAATAAGACCAACCTCATTACACTAGGACTAGCCATTCTGCAGATATTTTAGTTTTTCGCACTTTCGCCATTCCATCTTTGAAAATAAGTCCAGTTACCAAATGAGAATGAAAATTGAATTAAAAGTGCAAATTCAGTGTAATTTTAAATACTTGTGGGTTATTTTGTGCAATTAAACTCAAAAAAATGCAATTAAACTTAAAAATTGAAGAAATAAAAAGAATGTGAATATGAGGCTTCAGGGAAAGTCATGTTCTGCCCATATTAGATTTTTTACTTTCCCTGCAATATATGGTAATGTATAGGGAAAGTATTGTAATCATACCGAAAATCGCAATTCGACTTTTTGATGGATCTACACATTTTGAGACTTCTAGAACACGAAAAAATTATTTTTAGCATGACGTCTGTGTGTGCATGTCTGTATCCACTCTAACTAAAAAACTAATTGGTAGGTAAGTCACTTGTAGGTAACCCAGGTGCAGATTAGATTTGGGTACGATTCGCAATAAAAAAAGCCCACATTTATTTGCAAAATTTCTCACAAAAATCGCATGTATCCATTCTAGATAAAAAAAAAAAAATTGACCAAATTTCATAAAAGTTGGTAGATAAGTCACTTGTAGGTTACCCTGGTGCTGATTAGATTTTGGTACTATTCAGGAAAGCATAACTTGCTTTTCTTTAAAAATGGCTCACAAAAATCATTAAAATCTAAAATAAAATACTACTTATGCTCAAACGTATCAGTTAAATACTTGTTTTATACATAATTTTGATGGTAAAAAGAGTAAGACCAACCCCTTTACTCTAGTATTATTAGTCATTCTCAAGATATTTTAGTTTTTTCGCATTTTTGCTATACCTCCTTTGAATATACTTGCAATTACCAAATGAAAACAAAAATTGAATTAAAAGTGCAAATTCAGTGTAATTTCAAATAAGTATGTGTGTTTTTTGTGCAGTAAAACTCAATTTAATGAATTATTAACCCCTTGCCTGTGGAGGATATTTCAGGAAAGTGGGTCAAAAATGGAAAATTTTTTCACACTCTTTACAATAAACTTGATTTATATCCCGTTTAATCAAGCTACTGATCCCGCCTACTTCCAAAAAAAATGCGGACAAGTATCGCCATGTGTTGGAAAAACAATGAACTATATTGTAAAGCATTGGGAAGGCAAAACGAACTCAAATCAGGATCAACGGAATAGAAACACTCATTTTTCGCTTGCCCGAAGTCAGTTCGGGCATTCCAAATTTGGCGCAGAAGGGTTGCCCAAACTGGATTCGGGCGGCACAGGCAAGGGGTTAAAGAAATAAAGAGAAAATAAATTCAAGTCTGCAGGGAAAGTCGTGCTGCCCACATCAGATTTTTTAATTTGCATCATAAAAATTTATTCTTCAATAAAATGTTATTTTATATTAAATAAGGAATTGTTAGGATTATCATAAAATAAAAAGAGCATTTAGAAAAACATTTTTTCTGTTTAATTATAACAATTAATATTTGATAATTTAGATTTCAAAAGATATAGTTAAAAACTAGAAAATTTAGATTAAAAAAACAAAATATTGAAATAACTGTCCACATTTGTTCAGTGAGCCTTGATCTTGCACGAGTGTTGAAAATTTTTCAAATTGTGGTCGTGTCTTTGGAAGGCTGCAACTAAAGTCATGTTCTTGTTGTCATCTTTTAATCTTAGTTTTCATAACAGTAAGTACAGAAAAGTCAGCTTCACATAAATACATAGTCAGAAAAAGTTATAATACTTTATTAACTTTGCTCCCTAGTTGTAGTTTTTTTTTTTTTTAAATTCAAAAATGAACATACTCCATTCAAAAAACTGTGACTTAAAATTTTATTGTTTTGGACTTCAATAAGTTTTTCCTGGCAATTAGTGATGTTTTTGCTTTTCTATGGTAGCTATACCCATCCAAAAAGTCACAGTGACTCACTTTTGGCTCATGACCCATAGGCTAAGAACCCCTGCTTTATAGTCACAATCTATTTTTAGAAATGTTCCAAAAGTTTGAATTGCACTCAATATGCAGATGACAAAATATAAAAATATCTTTCTAAAGATGGGTTCTGCATCTATGAACTTGACCATTGCAGCCTTCTGTAGTTTAAGCTTTATTTTAAAAAAAAATTGAAAGCCAACTATGTGGTAAGATTGAATTTGTCGACTCCCATAGAAAAGTTTAAAATTATGACACATGAAAGTTTTTTTTGCTGCCTGCAGAAATTGGCTATTCCATGCTGAGAAGTGTCAATAAGTTTGAAACTGGTGTATGAATGCTGTTATGTAATGGGAATATAACTAACTTTGATAATACATCCTTAAAGACAGTTTCTATGACAATAATTCTTAAAAACATGCAAAAGGTATTTTTTCCAAATAAATAGATTTCAAAGTTTTCTCATCAAGGTTTAATTTATACTGCAAGTGGTAAAAATAAATTAAATGCACATAAAACACAACATGTATTGGGAATTTATCAGAGTCTGTGGACCCAATAAGACCATTTTATGTTATTTTTGTTTGATGATGCCTATATTGCTGAAAGTGCTATGCCTAATAAACTGTCCTATAAATTCAGAGAACATTATGTTGCTGTATTTGGGAAATTAATTCTACAAAATAAAATTTATTAATCACTAGAATGCATTACCCAGCATTGCCAGAGTCCTAAATATGTGTCCTCTATTTAAATAATACAGATAATACCAAAATTCCAAATTGCCTGCTTTGAATCAAACTCATTCCCGTGCTCCACTTATTCCATGTGCAATCATGCTAAATTATACAATGTAGACATAATATGCTCCTTTAATATGTCCTAAATAACCTCACCACAAACAAATGAAACACTTGACACCACAAAAAGAAAAATGTCCCTTTACCTCGGAAGTAAAATTCAAATAAAATAATTATTATATTAGTGAAATTTCATCTGATTGGAATCAAATTTTTAGAGAACTCTTATAATGAAATAATTATATATTGCAAACCATGGAAATTTATTATTTAAATTTACGAATTTAAAAAGCAGAAAAAAGAAAATTCACCTTAGTTGTCTTTTGAGTATTGCATGCCACCTGCACCATTTTATTTTTTATCATCTGAACAGAATAAATATAATTTAAGTTGAAATTTTGATGAATTTTCAGATTTAAATGCTTGTAGCTTTTGAATTAATTCGAATTTTAAAAAGATTTTGCCTATGTGCATTGAACAGAAACATGAAGCACTTCTGTAGCAAATTCCGCTCTGTCTAATGCTTTGATATTTTGCTATAGATGACAATGACAGAAATATAGATAAACTTATTTTATTATGTAAGACTTCAGGGTTTAAGTCAAAATTACATATTGAGATCATATAGTTTCAGCATGTTTTATTAACTTAAATGCCAGATCTTCCCTGCTGGTTATTTTATAAACTATTCTCTTCTTAAAATCACTTCCTCATGTTTTGATTGATATATTTACTAGTTGAATTTTTGGCCAATAGATATATTTCTGCTTTAAATAGAAATGAAATGTAGATGAGAGGAAAGTAATATTTGCAATTGCCAGCAGATTATTTTTCACATGAAATATTTTCTTTTCCATGTAAAATTTTGATATTTTTAACTGAAATCAGCCAAGTAAAATATTTACTTTTTAAAAATTTTTATTATTGAATTATCCCACATTAAATTATTTAATTATTAATTTTTTTTTTAATTTCTATATTTAAAATTACTGTAGCATTTCGATAAATCCCTCAAGTTTCAGGAAAAATAGAGCAGGGTTTTAATTTGATTTCTTGAAAAAGCAGAGAGAACATTTACAATAGGGATTTTTTAAGCATGAATTAGGCGTATAAGTTTAGAAAATTATAATAAGACTGATCTGAAGTGTCTTATTCAAAATTATTTAAATGAAATTCTATAACTTCAATAAATATAAAAATTAACTTTAAAACTAGTTTAATTTTCTCTTGCAATCCTAATTAGCAAATGGGGAAATAGTAAACAAGCATATGCCTTTTATATACTTTAGGAATAGAGCCTTCTAAAAATTAGAAGTAACAACTTCAAATCTCATAAGAAAGATGGAAAAAATGAGCTATGTGTGACAACTTAAATTTTAAGAAATGCATTAAGGTTGGGGTAGTTTTTAGTGGTTGTTAGTGAGTAGCAGCTAATAGGAGCTTACATATTGAGCTCCAGGGGTTGGCAAACATCAGCGAGTAGGGAACAAAGCCCCATGTTATAAAAATAAATAATATCTATTTTTTTTATTAAATGCTTGTTTTATGTGCCATTTTAAGTGACTAAATGAATAAAACCATTCCTACTGCATTAGGATAAAACATTCTCAAAATATTTTCAAGTTTTGGTATTATAGTGACTTTATATATTTGTAATATTTTCTGCTACAAGTAATGCAATTTGTTATATCAGTTCTCTGCTGATGAACCAAAGTTCATATTAGTGGTTGTGTGTTTCTATTAATTTTCACATTTTCATCTAGGTATATTTTCTTTTGTTGTAAAATACATTTTTATAAAAGCTATTTTAATTTCAGCCCCCAAAAGCCATGATGAATTTTGTAGTTCGCTATCGTCCAGATGAGCAGCCATCTCTAAGGCCACATCATGATTCATCTACATATACCATCAATGTTGCCTTAAATCGACCTAAAATAGATTACGAAGTATGTTTGAATAATATTTTAAATGTTTTAGAAATTTATGTTTCAATGTATTCAAAATTTTATGTTGTCCGAAATAAATTAAGCATATTTATTGGTATTTTACTGTGGCTTTAATTTTTTTAATCTGATTTTGTAGAAACTGGCAAGAAATCTCATTCATAAATGAAATGGTATGCATAGTGATTGAGATAGGCATGTAGTTTTCTTACTGTACAAAACACTATTTTCTGTACTTTATATCATATGAATCCTGCCCTGCTGTTTTGTTCAGTCCGAGTTTCTGTAATTTTTATGCTAGTTTTATGGTAAGGCTAACTTTGCTAATCAATAATAAAAGATGACTTGTTTTGTGAGCAGTGCTGGCCTTGGGGTTTTTTGCCCCACCCCCTTTAAAGTACATTTTCACAGAACTCCTTTCAATAAAATATACAAGATTATATTTTACACATATTTTACTAAATTACTGTTAAATGTTTTAACATATATTTAAATTTTTGTAAAATGTTTGCTACTTGAGGCCTGTGTCTGATATGCTCGCCTAATGAACCGGCCATGTTAACACATTGTAAGAGTTTAAAATTTGATAGACAGTTATAAATTCAAGTTAAAAAAAATTGAAATTATAGAATATAATTTAATTAATTTGGATTTTTTAGCTTACGAAAACTTTGATGATACACAGAAAAATAAAAATTGTGTGGTATATTACATTAAAAAATGACATTTTAAAAAATATATAAATTATTTTCTAAAATGTTTTAATGCCTATTTCAAAAACATACTCTAACAAAGATGCACAAACCATTACTTTAATAACTTATAACTTTTAACTAGCCAATACAAAAAGGCTGGAAGTCAAAGTCATTTGAAAGTATTGAGATGCATCTGTGTTACAAGTGAAGAGTATACATTCGAAGTGACATATTACAAATGAAGAGTATACATTCGAAGTGACATATTACAAATGAAGAGTATTCTTCGGCAACAATTTATATGGTCAAGAGTGTCTCTGACACCTAAACTCCAATTAAGGATTAACACCACAGGCTTAAATTTCTAACTTCTAGTACATTTAGTGACCATTTGATACTGAGATCTAATAGGAGTACAATTGGATCAAAGATATTGTTTTCTGAATTGAAAGTGGGATATCAAACTTTGAAAGTTTGGAATCACTTTTTCTAAGTAGGTTTTCAATTGCAACAAAATCGTCTCATATCTAGACAAATTTCATATAAGCTTTTATTACTATGTAAAACTAGTGCTAGATTGTTATAAAATAATACAAGTTAAATGGTTTATAATGAAGTTTTGGTATTAAACTTATAAAAGCATAGCAGCAAATTGTGAATTCCTTGGGAATTTACATACCTGTTTCAAGGGGTTCATATTAAATTCTGTTATAGTGGCTGTGTCTTTCAGTCTTCTCCAATACGGTGAATGTGTGATACAAAAATACACGAACAATATTAATTTTCTTATGAATGTCCAAGAATGAAAATTTTCAAGAAATAAGAAAATGGAATTAGAAATTATGTATATTGGATGTATTGAACAACAAATTGAAAACTTTCTCTGCAGGTAAGGTCTCTACAGGACTCTGTGAAAATATTCAGATGAAAGCAATATCATGAGTTTAAAAAGGTTGAGATCCACTGTACTAGGTTATGTTTTATCTCTATAACAAAAAATTGTAAATCATCATGTTCTATAAGATTGTTATAATAATTGTTTTATCCATTGTGTTTAAAACACAGATTTTTCACAAGTTGGAAATACAAATTAAACTAATTATGCAGATTTTTTTTTTAATAAATCATTGTGGACAAATTGAAAATATTATTAAAATTATAGGGATATTATTAATTTAAAAATTCTCTCATTACTTCAAAATACTTGGTAATGTACACTGTAATAGTGCACATTATGTGGTAATGCAAAATTTGTTAGTGCATTTGACACCAGCAAAAAAGTTATTTTTAAAAAAGGCACAAAACAAAATTCTTAAACAGGAAAACTTTAATTTATTTCTGTAACTTAACTATGTATTCTTAAACAGGAAAGCAGAAACTTCCTGAACAAGAAAAATTATTTTAAACTTATGCGAGGATATGGAGCACTCTAGAATAAAAACATTTCAAATTGCAAATTTTCTTACCTTGGCAAGTTTTAAATGGATTCAACTGTATATAATAGGTATTTAAAAACTGTGCTAAAATCAGAGTCATATCTCAAATGCACTTGCAAAATAAAGGCAAAATTAAAAAGATAATTTGACCCAAGACCCATTTTTTTAGTTTCAAAATTGAAATCTATGCATTTTTCATAAATATATATACTAGCCGATATGTCTGGCATTGCTCACGATAATATATACTAGCAGATATGCTGTAATTTATTTTCATATAGAGATATTTTCATGAGATATTTTCAGAGATATTTTATGCAAGATATCTTCATAAATATATATACTAGCAGATATGCTGACATAGCATTTATTCTGAATCATATTCTTCTTTTAAAGATTCCATTAAAATATTTAATTGACTTTCATTTAAAAATGAAAGTTAATCTGATTTCACTATTTAAAATTATTTTCACAGGTAAATCAGAAGAATAAAACACCCTCATTTGTTTGGCCAACATATTCCAAAATGAAGACATTAAAGTAGTGGCAGAAGATATTTTTTACCATTTTTTTATCCCATTGTAACAATCCATTAAAAATAATCAGAAAATATGAATTTGAAAAACTTTGCCAAATAAAAACGGCTAACGAAAAATATTTAAATTGTCTGGTATATTGTATATAAAAAGGAATTTTCATAATTATAGTTTGTATCTACTTTTATTCTTGCAGGGAGGAGGATGTCGTTTCATTCGCTACAACTGCAGTGTGACAGATTTGCGTTTAGGATGGACACTGATGCATCCTGGTCGTCTCACTCACTATCATGAAGGACTTGTTGTAACGAATGGAACTCGTTACATCATGATATCATTCGTCGATCCATAATTTGCCAAATACCACAAAATCTACTTAAGAACACAAAACTTTCAATTTTCAGGCTTTCAATTGTTTGAACTGCAATATTGAAATACAATACATAGATTTTTTTTTTTTTTAAATCTCATATATCATTTATGTGTTGAAATTTGTCTTGATATTTCATCAAAACTCAAGTCAAATGTAAAAAACCATACAAGGCTGCAATACCAATAGATGTCATTGTTCCTAATTTAGGCCTTAGCTTACTTAATTATTTGCTAGATGGTTGTTGTGACTCGATAGAATGTGCCTTGGTATTTAGTGTCACAATATTTTGTGTTTAAAATTGTGTTGTCAAATAAGTGCATGTTTGCATTATTTTAATGTTTTTATAAAATTTTATCAATATGCATATGAGTGTTGTGAACTTTATTTTAAGTTATTTTTTAGAGTCTTTACAGTACTTAAAATATTTTATACTTTCGCATTAATGTAATCATTAGATTATATGCCACATTTGTGTTTGTTGGCAGCTTTTTGTTATTATCAAGTTTTAAGATAACTTCTAATTTTTATTTGCTCTTTTGTTGCAAAATCTTGTAGCTTTTTCTTTAAACATTTATTGGCATTTCATTTATTTCTTCATTCAATGCAATAATATCCCTATAAGGAGGCTGAACCAATGCCACATTTTAATTTATAACTGTACATATTAATAGTTAGATAGTAGCAATACATAAATTATGAAAAGGTCTGTAAATTTTTTGTAAGTGAAACAAATGTGTTGTCTTTGTAAAAAGTGACTATATTTGCGATGGTGCTTGTGTAATGAGGAAAATATTTACATTTCATATATTAGTAGTTATAATTTCAATATGACATTTGAATAAGTCACTGCTAATTACAAGTTAATACTATGTTTTATAACACAATATTTTGAGTATATTTGATATTTATGCTTTCTTTATCAATAAAAAATTAGTACGTTTTAATTTTGGCAGCTATTATATAATTGCAAATAAATTAATAAAAGTATTCATAATCAATGTAATGAAAACTCTAAACTCCATTTAAAAAATATTTGTTGTTAATGAATAAGGTGATTTTATTTTATAATTTATGAAGAATATGGGTATAAGTATAAAAGCCCTATTTCAGTTGTGAAGTTATTTATTTAAACATTGTAATTGCTCGATGCAAATTTTTTCATTTAGAGTTTTGTAATCATTACAATATTTGGAGTTGATGTATGTGTTTATTTATAATTGTTCTGATTGTTAATGAGGCAGCTTTTTTAAATTTTACCCAATAAAGATGTATTTCATGAAAGAGCTTTAAAAAATCAGTACGGTAAATAAATTAATAAAAGTATTCATAATCAATGTAATGAAAACTCTAAACTCCATGTAAAAAATATTTCCTGTTAATAAATAAGGTGATTTTATTTTATTTTATAATTTATGAAGAATATGGGCATAAGTATAAGAGCCCTATCTCAGTTGTGAAGTTATTTATTTAAACATTGTAACTGCTCGATGCAAATTTTTTCATTTAGAGTTCTGTAATCATTACAATATTTGGAGTTGATGTATATGTTTATTTATAATTGTTCTGATTGTTAATGAGGCAGCTTTTTTAAATTTTACCCAATAAAGATGTATTTCGTGAAAGAACTTTAAAAATCATTACGGTAAATAAATTACTTTCTATTGCTTGTTTTTATAAAATCTTTTATCCTCTGACGAGTTTTGTATGAGACGCATTTTTTTATCTTTGTAAAGAGATGGTTATGAATAAAGTTTCTATCTTTTATTCTGTTTTTATTTTATTTGTATATCACTTATTCTTCAGTGATATAGATATTTTCTTACAACATTTTGGCCATTGATAGTGAAACACTTTAAAGAGTTATATAGTAGGGAAATTTTCAATGCAGGCCTTTAACATAAATACCTGTTGAATCATTAAGGAATTTGATTAATTTATTTTTATGCAATGGGGTTGAGACCAGAGAATATTTCAATGTAAGCATTGTCACCCAACAGTGAATTGTTTAATAACAATAATTAAAAACTTGTTTTGTGTGTCTGCCATGACTGTTTATAAGTCAAGAATGGCTTAACTGATATTTATACATTTTTCGCTAGTTATTAAGATTAAATAAGGAGCAGGTTTACTCTTAAAAATATTTAAAATTTTTTACAACAATATATAAAAGCGAAAAATTGTTTTAAAGCTAAGTATCTCTTAAAATAAATGATCGATTTCGATGAATTTTCTTTTCAATATACGAGACTCAGCTAAGAAAATGTTTTTGATTGAAGTTTTATCCTCTTATACATACTTGCCTGCAGAATAAAGAAAATAAAAAAATATTTTTGTCTAACTGTAGTGATTGCTTATAACCAGTGGGGAAGTATGAAGATAATTTGTCTTCCCAAACAGCCCACTATAGGGCAACTCCCACTTTAATTGTACATTAATTGAAATATGTATTTTATGCATTTTCTTTGAATAAATGTACAATTAAAACAAAAGTTGCTTACTAGCAGGTTGTTTGGGTAGATGCTGTTTGGTCTTCCTAAATTCCCTTCATACTTCACCATTGCTTATAACTCAAAAGCAGCGTAACAGATTTACATATATTTTTCTTTGGTTTGTTAGGCTTACTGAGAGCAAGTAAAGAGTTAAAATATTTCACACTTTGTACCACATTAATTTTATTTTAGTATTATTACCTTCAGCAATCTTGGGTATTTCTCTTTTTATATTCTATATTCAAATTAGATATATCTAATTGAGACAGTAATAATTTGGCATTTTTTACCTGACATCATATGATATATATATATATATATATATATAATAATAGAAGTTGAAAAATCCAATGAAAGAATAGAGAGAAGTTTGAACTCAAAAAGCCCCAACATTACAAAATGCCTTACAAATAAAAGTATCAAACAGAGAATCATCAATCAAGTGGAAAATAAAAATACAAACCTCTAGTCATCAAGCTAAAGACAAACAAAAAGCATCAATGGAAAAGAATTGATAAAATAATATCAAATAAAAGCCAAACATAAAAGCTTTACATGTGGATAAACCTTGGGCCGAATAATGAATTGTTTATTTTGATAAAACTCTTTATCAAGTCCAAGTATTTAAAAAAAAATGAACACAAAATGCATGTTTCTGATATCAGTGATAGGCTGTATCTATAAACACTGAAAACTTGGACAACATGCATCAAGATTGAAAAATAATAGGAAACAAGAATACCTGAAAAAAGACTGCACACGTCTGATCCATTGGAGCCTTGAATAAAGAGACCAATGTTGCCAATCTCAAAAAATAAAAAGTTGAGAACTGCTGTTGCCAATCGTGAGAAGGAAATAACAATAATACGAAAAAAGACAATAAACAGTGATATTCAACAGTAAGAACATGTAAATACATGGTAATGCTAATTCAAGAGAAAGTGGATGTTTGGCTAAAATAAGATACTAAGGAGAGAATTTAAGTATAATCTACCAATCCAAACTTTTTAACTATACTATGTACTAAATAAGCTGGATATTTATATAATTTGCTAGTAATTTTAAGTTTATTAATATGCATAGCATGACATTTTTTATCAGATAATCTATAAATTCTAAAAAACTGATTAAGTATAATATTTCTAAACAATTGAATCGAGTTACAGGAATTAAAAGGTAATATTTTATTAATGTTGAAGTTAAAATAGTCTTTATCATATAAATTAGTAACTATCCTATTAGTAGGTTCATATATATATATATATATATATTAGTAAAATGGATTAATAACTAATACCAGGTAATTAATGACAAAATATTAAGTTGGAAGTTAATTCCAATCAGATTCTTCTTCAGATCTGAGCATTCAACCGAAATTAACCCAAACAAATATTTGTTTCGGATATGGCAATAGTTAGTTACTATAATACCATGGCACATACTACAAGCATAGAGGATACAAATTGAAAAATTATTCATATCAAGTATTACTATGAACCTTGAGGCAGAATTCCTGAAGCCATGTGTTTTGCAGGTGAGCTGTAGAGATTGAATGACAGAGAGTTGAGCAGTGTCCAGGAGAAAGAGAGGATAAATTAAACCATAGATTTAGAGGGGAAACTAAGAGTTGAAGGGACTTTCCCTGAAACTGAACCCAGGAAGTAAATAATGGAGACAGATGGCCATAATTAAGATAGGGTAAATAGAATGAACAGGAATCATAGTTGAAAAATCTTACTATAATAAATAGGTGGCACAGGAGATATGGGGAAAAAAAAAAAGAGTATGCCACTAACACCATTAAAAGGGGCATTGCTATAAACTGGCTAAAGTTACATATTTTTAGTAAAAGTAATTTTGAAAATATTACATATTTATGAATCGTATTTTCGAATTTTTATTTTTTAAATTTAATTTTTATGTTATTATTTTTCATTTTTATTTATATACACAAAATTAATAATAATTTGGGGATGTTTTTCTTTTTAGTAACCGCCATGTTTGAAAATGTTACAGTATTATCTAGTGTCAGTTATTTAGAATTGAAAAATAATTATAACTTTAGATTCAATTCATCACTATAAAAAATATGTTAGCTGGAGTCTATATATATAGTATTAAATCCAACATTGTTTAATTTAAATGTACATCCTTCTTTACAAGTTAAGTTTTCAGCACTTGACATTCATCTCTATTATTCTGATAATTATCTTTATTGTCGATAAATAAATTCATTCATTTCCATAATGGTGATTCACCTGTTGATTAATTTAAAACAAGTGTTTTCCTGATGAGAAATTCAATTTTGTCTTCTCATCAGGAAATCTGACAAAAGTTTAACAATGCAAATTTCTTTTTAATATCATAATATGCTAGTTTAAGTTTTGAGATGCCTTAATGCATAATTAAAAATATATTTATATGGTAAAATATTTTAAATAGCTGTAAAATATTGTTGGTGTGCATGTGTTATTGTCCTATTATTTAGTTCTAATGCTAATATTAATTTAAGTGAATTAAAAGTTCAAAGGAGTTGTGATACATTTACTTTTATGATCATGGATTAGTGATTCACTATTTCATTCTTCATGCTGAGATCAAGACTTTTAAACTTGCTAAACAAGTTTTATTTATTTAAATAATAGTGGTACCCAATGTTGCATGTAATTGAGATAACATACAAATTCTAAAATCATTCAAAATAATGTTAAACATTCACAAAGAATTCCTTGCCTGACACACAGAATAAGATTCAGAATATGAAGAAATTGAGTCTATACACAAATCTATAAGCAAAATAATAAAACACGTTTACTCCAACAATCTTATCTTGATATACAAAGTCAAACTGGAATAATTGACATAAGTAATGGGGAATATTGATAATTCCCAAATCTATATTTTATTCAAATGAAACACAATCGTGAAAAATGATTCCTTGCATTTAATAAATTTATCCAATATTCATATTGGTGGAAATTTTAAAATATCGTCTATTGTCAGAGTTCTGTTATAGACGATAACTTCAACAAACTTTCATTGTTTGAGTTGAGGTGTAGGGGTGGTGCTAGAAACATTGCCAACCTAAGGGCTAAGGTTTCAGGAGCTAATCTGTAAGCCTTCATTACAAACTACATACTTAATTTGCACTTTTTCTACACAAACCTTTGCTTTTAGCAATCAGTTTTCTTCAAATTTTTCCAAATATACTTTAGTGTAATTATGGTTCTTTAGATAAGGATGGCAGTGTTTTATATAAACATTTTAAAACAGTTAATCTAGCAATATAAAACATGGCTAAGATTATCTGCTATAAAGCAATGAATTATACCAAATTTCAAAAGAATTTATAAATTGCAGATAATTATAAAAAACAGACTGACACTTTCAATTTTATAGTGTAAAATTTTCATTATTTCGCATCTACTTTAATTGACCTTGTTTTCTGTTATGAACATTTTCCCTTTAAATTTTGTTGTTATGATTGCAAGATGAGCAACCACGCTTGATGCAGATAATCCATAAACATGAGCAACACATTTAAGTAGGGACATTTTTTCTTACCTAGGAACATTTAGTAGTTTCTTTGTGGCTCAAATTTAATTTGAAGGGGGAAAAAAAACAGTTTTATAGAGCTCACATTTTGCATGTTTATTTTTTCATTTATATTAAGAAAAATTACACTTTATAAAAATTTTTAAATGTTTTATAAAAGTATTAAAATATACAAGAACATAATGTACCCTGGAAAAGTACCTCAATATACCCCCAAATTTAACAGAAATGTAATGCGAAAGGAAGGGAATGCGCAATTATATAAAGAGTATAATGTAACTTGCTTATACACAATATAGTAATAGTATATTTTGTATCAAAATGTACAAGGTTACAAAAGTGATAAATTAGGAGCACAGCATTCTTGAATAAAAAAAAATAGTGGTATAATAGAAATTTAACTAAATTTTCAGATCGAAAATAAATCACACAAACAATAACCAATGTAGCTATGACAAAGTGTACCTTGGAACACTCCCCGTTTATCTTGCATAAGAATTAAAAAATAAAGGAAAAACATTTTTCCTTTGATTGATTGGCTTTGAATTTCTAATTTGTTAGCTCTCAATCTGTTTCCATAACAGTCAGATATACAGAGTTTTTAGGACCCCAAAAATTTTGCAAAGAAAGAAATCATGAGTGTACATGTTAGGTCTATCTATAGTAAAGTGACCATGCTCCATCGAATAAAAGCGCTTGCAACGCCCATAGCGAAGAGGCTAAAAGTTAAGATAAGGAACTCGGCAGCAAAGTAAGATAGATGGGAAAAAACCAATTACAAAGTTGTAGAGCATTGTCCAATTAATGGGAATTGACACCAGGAACGAACGAAACGCATATACGAAAAGCAATAAATACCTGTAAAAAAGTTGTATTATCAGGACTTTTAGCAATGCTTGTCAAAGTAAGGGATAATATTCTTTCTGAAATTCAAATGTGTATTATTTCTGATTGAGGGCTTTTTAAACAGGCTCTACCCTAGATTTCTGTTCATTTAAGTGCTGCTTATTGTATCAATCTTGAATATGAGAGCAATTTGCCCATAGCCAAATTGTGTCAAATAAATGCCATCTGTAATAGTTTTATTGGCGATTCCTACTCATTCGACAAACATCTACAACTTTGTAGTTGGTTTTTTCATTTATCTTGCTTTGGTACAGAGTTCGTGTCTTAACTTTTAAAATTATCCTCTAGGGGTGCTGCAATCACTTTCATTCAATCGGGAACGATCACTTTACGATAGATAGATCACTTTACTAACGTATACATTAATGGACCTCCCTTTGCAAAGTTATTAGCGGGCTTAAGCATATACAGAGTTCCTAGGTAAGTTTTTATCTCAAGTTCTTACATTTGCACCCTTTTGTCTTTCTGTTTTGAGTTTATTAGCATTTTACACTACCAAAGGGTGTGCTTGATTATAATGTGTATTTCTTTTCTTATGCTTTTGCACACAGTATTTTTACTTTTTAAAGAATATAATATTTTCCATGTTGTACATGATTGCCACTCTAACAAAATTAAATTTTGCTATTTAATAGACACATTGAAATTAAGAAACTAATTTATTAGTTTATTCACTGAAAATTAAGTGAAACCCAATGTCTAATTTTCCCCCAATAAATCCATAAAATATCAGTAACTAAAATAAAAATTTGCTACATTTTAATATAAAAAGATCAGGGACTTAAGTACTTTTATAAATGCCTTCACACATGTTTTTGTTTGCTCGTTTTTTTTTTTGCTTGACGGGGGGAGGACACATTTCTAAACTTTGAATTCGGGGAGTATTCCTAGGTAGTCTCCCCTAAAATATAAACATTCTTAAAATATTTAAAAAAACAACATGTTTAATTCTCTGAATAATGTAAAACATTATTTTTTAAAGTATAAATTCGTTTTTAAAATATGAAAATAAAAACACTTCATAATTTTATTATTTTCGAATACATATAAATATATGTATAGAAATATTTAGATTAATTATGTAATCTTCATACATTGTTTGCTAGTTACTGTCTTCTTGATAAAACAATTTGTTTATATACTATCGTGGCAATAAATTGAAATTTGGATTCAGTTTTATTGTGAATCACCAGTTTGTGTATATAAATACAAGCTGTATATTTCAAGTAGAAAAAAAAAATGACATGGAGTTAGTGTGTTGAGCCGGTTTACTCAAACAGGAGGTAGCTTGGATCCCTTTTATTTCAAACTATTGTGCATTAGAGGAATGTAGAGCATCAGCCAGAGTACAAGTCCAACCAACAAGGAGCTGAACGCAATTGTTTTGTAGTATGCCCATGGCTCCAATCGTATTGTGAATTTGGTGGCACCGTCAGAACTGCACCTGCATTCTATGCCCTGTTGAAGGCAAGAGCAAGGTTTTCGATCAGGAATCTTTGCTGGAACCTGAAACAGTTATTTAAATTTAGAGAGATCATTCTTTATGTTAAAGAATTTGACCTTGCACAGCATGTAACTGTCTCTACACACTTTGGTAAATATGCGTTTCTAAAGAAAACAAGTTTGAAGTAAAGGGAGCAGTGGCGGCTCGTGAGCGACATGTAGAGGGAGGCGCTCATCTATGTATTTATGTATATATATCCCTCAGTTTGAGCTAACTACGTCGTTCAGACTTCGAGTTCGTCGTTTATCCGGCACTGATAAATTGGTTCCGGCGTTACCTCGAAACAGCCGTATGCCAAATTATTATTTTACTTGCGTTGATATACGTTGTGCAAGTCTCTTTAAAATGAATAAGAGCCTATCGCAACCATGGAAATAATTTAAATACATTTCTAAATAAATT
The DNA here is from genome assembly GCA_951213105.1 of Amaurobius ferox. NCBI lineage: Eukaryota > Metazoa > Arthropoda > Arachnida > Araneae > Amaurobiidae > Amaurobius > Amaurobius ferox. The sequence continues at coordinate 108,542,290 of OX578136.1, forward strand.
TGTATCAAATTTGTAAAAATTAAATACTCTCAGTGGTATGCATGTGCAGTATTTTTTTATTATTAGCGCAAATATTTTTACACCCAAAATACACACAATTTTTCTCATATACACTCTATGGCTAATAGTTTTGTACCTGATCGTCCTTGTAACCCAAACAGTAACATAATTAGAGAGCGAAAACCAATTAAATCTACGGCCATTTATATGTGGAAGCAAAGAAACTATTTTTAATACAAGAATTAATTTGGAATTTACAGAAAATTCTTATGCGTTATGCTTATCTCTATTCGTCTTTAAAATGATACTAGCGAGTTCTGTTTGCTAGCAGTCACTATATATAGCAATCGGCCTTTATAACAATAAGTAGTTAACTCGTTGCGCGGGTGCAACAAAAGTGGATCAAAGTTTAGAGTGAGCAGATCGAGTGGGTCCATTGTAAAGTAGAAAATACAGTGTGAAAATTGCATCAAAATCGGATCAAGAGTCACTAAGATAGATAAAAATGTAAATATGAAAAAGAGGAGGGTCTCCCCTCTTCCACCACAGTTGTTTCATATTACATAATAACAGACGATATTTGTGTTTCGACGTGTGTGTGTAAGGTCTGTAGCGGAAAACGTAAACATCGTACGGCCTCGAAATGTCGTACACGGATATTTCAGGAACCAAGGCGATGCATTTTTTGTAAAACCGAAATATGAAATTGAGGCTACTTAAAGCAAAAGTTGCGCCCAAGGGGTTGATATAATAAGGTTGTATATCTAAGTGATTGCCACCAGCAAAATCTAAATCGTTCAATTAGAAGGAGACTTAAGAAATTTGGATGGGGGGGCTAACCGAACTGAAAGTTGCGTCCAGGGAGTTGACACAATAAATATGTATATCCAATTCACATATACAAATAGTGCCAGGACTATAACCATCAGCGGAATCAAAATTGCTCAATTAGGAGCCGAGATGTGAAATTAGAGGAGGACTACTTAAAGTAATGTTGCGCCCAGGGGATTGATACGAAAAAGATGTACATTCAGGTGGTACAAAGACTGTAGCTACCATAAGATTCAAAATCGCTCAATTTAGGAACCGAGATGTAAAACTTTGCGGGTTAGTTAAACTAAAAGTTACGCTCAGGGGGTTTGAATAAAAAAATATACATGTCCAGGCAATGCACGTATAGAGAGTGTAGAGACTATAACCATCAGTAGATTCAAAATCGCTTAATTAGGAAGCCAGATGAGAAATTTTAGGGCTACCTCAAGTAAAATTTATGCCTAGGAAGTGTCGGTGCAATATTGGTCTTCAATGAAATTAGAAGCAAAACCAGGGAGATTGAGTAGTGGCCGATGAAGGGGGGGGGGGGGGAGATTTTAAGGAAAACAACGTCAGATCAAAGAATCAAGTATCTGGTTGAAATTGTTTTTTAACATTCCTTAACAAATATTTATAATTTTTTCAATCTTTAATGTTAAATAGCTGAAAAAGTAAGACAGCTGAGTAAGTCAAAGAGACCCACCCCCTCAGATAACACATTTCTGAAAGTGTCACTAAAAATATCCACGGGTATGCCACAAATACAATTCACGTGGCATAGAACTACAAAGCATAGAACTACCCTAAATCAGAAATGATCCCCTTTCCGAAGGACAGAACCACCCTACATCAGAAATTATCCCCCACCGGGCGCTTAGGGAGTGAAACATTTTCAGTAATACGGATGGGTGGGTCAAAACCAAACTGAGTGCCCCAAACAATGCATTTTTCTACCGAAGGCGAAGAACAGAAACCCCCAAAATACCATAAATAACCACCATTTATTCAATTAAGTAAAAAGCACAAAATATGTTGTTGTTGAAACCCAGACCGTCCGACCTACCAGAAAGGTGTAAGGTAACTGTTTGGACGGTCGGGAAGTGCCACCCAATTTAGACCGGAACCCAGTGGGGGAGGCATCCACAGGGACCGTACCCTCCTTCCCCTACCACCAACCTCTCGGAAGGACTTTCGGACCCACATGTTTAACGTGATCGTACTCCGCATGAACACGGCGGCAGTTTTTTGGCAGCGGCTGGAATCGAACCCGGGCCTACCGAGTGCAACTCCAGCGCGCTAACCAATGGGCTACCGCGCCCTAAGCACAAAATATGTATCGCAACTTTTTTGAATTTCTATTTTCTGTATCTAATACTAAACTATTTCGTCCTGAACCAAAACTGAAAGGACTAGGTCAATAGCATCAATAAAATAAATCAGAATTACATAAATACAGTAATTTATTTTCAAATATGTATTCAAACATCCAAATTTATTATTTTAAAAAGAAGCGACAGAGAAAACACACATTTATCAAGGAAAATTCAATGCCAAATTAGCGAAACAGCCAATTCGAGTCAGTCGTTCACAGTATTTGTTTCTTCTTGGCATTTCTCCGATTTGAGCCGCGAAAACTGCCGCGGCTCACATCGAATTGGAATATTGCAATGTCTGTTTTTTTTAACTCTAATTTCTATTGCCGTTATATTAACATACCATTCGTTCTATCAGCCCAGAGGCAATGTAGGGACGCGGCCCCATTAAGAATCCCTCGTCTTTCCCTGTAATTCAGTATTTTTCCCTATAGATTTAATATGGTATGAAAAGAGGATAAGAGACTCTTTCAAAGCCTTAGTGCTGCCATCTACTGACAATTTCATCACTTATTTCCAATAATTCGAATTTTAATTGGAATAAAATGCAGATAATTTCCTTAAAAATTGTAATTAACCTATATAACTAAAATAATTTGAAGAGCTTATTCAAGGGGGTCCGCGCGACCCCGCGGACCCCCTGAATGGCCGCCCCTGAAAGAGAGATTCATGCAGGTACATGCAGTTTTCCTATGGAATTTGGGCTGTTTAACTTGTTCAAAAACAATAGTTTTATTATTTGGAAAAGAAGTCGGACATTGTTTCAAATCCCGCACAAGCTTTCAAAACGCATAGATTCAAATGGTTATTTAAAAAAGTCATAAGATAATTTTTTCAAGAATGCGTGTATAAAAAAGTTTCGAATGTGACACTACAAAGTACTTTATGACAAATTGCAATTGGTGAAGAATGCATGTAGAGACATATTTAGCATGCAGTATAAACTGAAGGTGTACAAATAAATTTTAGTTACAGCTGGTGGGAAAAATACTCTAAATGAGATAAATTGGTAAGTAGCTAGATTAAAAGAACAATCCTCAAAAATTCCTCTAAAAATATCTGAAATAAGTCTTCAATTAACCTTCTCATGGTATATTGGTTTTATGTGAAGTTTTTACCCAAAGCGCTGAAACATATATGCATATGTCTCGTCTAGGATTAACAACATAGAAGTAAGAAGGTATAAGACAAAAGACAAACTGCTGTTTGCAAAAAAACAAGTTTATTCAAATACTTTTAATAAATGCATGATAATTCAACTATATAATCTCAACTTACCGTACGTACAGACAAGCACAAAAATACGAGACGGATCACAAGCAAATTTTTTCTTCGGTTACTATTTGGCTAACACTTAGTTAAACAAAGAAACGGATAATATTATCCCATCCTTCCACCACAAAAAAATCTGATGTGGGCAACACATGACTTTCCGTATATAATGCAATGAATTTACTACTTTTACAGTAAAAAAAAAATAGAATCTTTTTATAGTAGATATTTATTTTATTTCCAAGATATTGAATTTTAGTCAATGAGTCGTCATTTTTATCCATTTGGCGAGTTCGTCGTTAATTTCGCAACATTAAAAAAAGTCGCCAAGTTGGCGACATTCCACCAAATTCGTCGCCAACATCTCGCCAAGCGTTATGGATGAAGAAATAAGTTATTCTTACAGCAGATAAATGACTATTGGCGTTCAAATGCAAAAGTATTACTCAAAGTATCTTTTTTCATGAATGGGACGAGCTAGATCCACGAGAATGATGTCACCAAATTTATCGCATGGTATTACATATGAAAAGTGAACATGTTTCTTAATAGGGAATTTTTTTTTTTTATAATTTACATAACTTTTTGATAATTTTTTTGAAAAATGTGCAATATCTCGAGAACGGTTCATATTAGCGTTCTAAAATTTATGCCAGTCGTTTTCTAATGAAAAATTACATAACAAATGTCTATTTACGTAACTTTATTAGCGGTTTTGATTTTTTGACGATTTTTTCAAAATTTCACTCGAAAATTTAGGGAGGTTCTGAACATTCGATTGTGTATAAAAACAATAGACTTCCAGTGTTTACGGATTCTGATTTTTGTACCAAATTTCGTTCGAATCGGTCCATTCGTTCGTCAGTTATCGTCTCCACAGACTCACACACAGACATCACTTCAAAAATGTTTTATTCGTGATCAGGGATGCTTGAAACGTGGTCTCCCGTCGAAAACTCGAATTCGAATTTTCGACCACGTCACAATACTTTCCTCATACATTATGTATATAAGGAAAGTCAAAATCTGGTGGGTATCATACGACTTTCTCCACATAATGCAAGTACTTTACTTCCTTCAATGCGAAATAATGATGTACAAGATCTACAGCACAGTATTTTTTGACGTTGAAAAGTACACGGACATTTGGCGCTTTTCTCGATGACAACATATAAAATTATTTTGATGTATCAAATTAACTTGAAATTCGCGCAAATATAATGTTACAATTGGAAATATTACTAATATCTGCTCAGAGTTGGGCAGTATAAAAAATACATGTATTTGAAATACATTTTCAAAATACATTTGTATTTTAAACTGAAAGAACTAAAGTATTTTGGCAATTTATCGAAAATACATTTTTAGAGTATTTTGTATTTTGAAAATACTCAAAATACATTTTTTCAGATTTCAAACTATTGTGTTTAAACCGCAGATGTAGGATTCACAAAAGAGTCGCAAACGGCTAATCTGTATTTTTTTTATCAAGTCTTTAAATTCGTTTCTAAGAGTTAATATTAACATCCTTTTCTATACTGGTGCCAATAAAGTTGTTCATAAACAGGATGCTTAGCGTCTACAGTGGCTTTTGAGAAAAATAGTTTCTGATATAAACTTTAATTTACGTTCTTTTTGAAACTGTATAATGATAGTGTATGGCAGATAGCTACTTCCTATCTATGTATGCAAAAAAGAGGAAGAGGGGAGTTTCTAAAGTGACATTCTTCGTGAAAACAGAAACTGCTGCACTTGTCTTTACTGTTAAGGTAAGTAAAACTTGCTTATTATTTTTACTTTCCTTATATACAATAATGTATAAAGAAAGTATTGTGACGGAGTCGAAAATTCGAATTCGAGTTTTCGATCAGTGTATTATCCGAGTAGAAACCTGACATTTGAGTAACAATATTTTAATATAATTTGTAAAAATGTGCATACGCCACAATTAAAACAATCAGCCACTATAAAAATGCTAATTTCATTGTTAACACAGAAAAATATTAATTTGATCTCTAGCGGTTGTCCCTGATGGGACTTTTAAGTCCTTTTTAATTTTTTTAAACATTGAAATAAAAAAAAAATCGTACTTGAATAGTTATTAAATAGTATATTTTCTTAAAAAAAAAAAAAAATTCGCGATTATTCTTTTATAAATTAGGTCTGACAGCGTTACAGCAAAGTGTTTTCGCCAAGAAAACAACACTTTCTTTAGCGATAATATTAAACAATAATAATATCTGCAATGGCAGTTTGAAAAATTTACCGATACGTAAAAATCCACTAATATTAAGTTCAAAACGAAGAGCTAACTGAAGCTCCAGACGTAAACAGTGTTGAGATCAAATATTTATGATATAATTTACTTTGCTCTCCGCAAAGAGAATAAATTCTCACTATTTCCATTTCTATCCCTGAAACACAAACACTATTACCCATTACTCAGTTGACAAATATTGATTTTAACAGCTCGTAACACTTTGTGTCCCCCCCAACGCCGTATGATTTCACGTTGTTACGTTTTGTTCATTTCTGGCAGGAAATTGATTCTACTGCGTGTTCATAACAGCAGCTCGCTTCATCGGCTGAAAGCAATAGGTGCTCGTAGAGCTGATAAAAATGGCTCACACAGAAAGTAAAACAGGAGCTCTTGACTTCCAATAATCCACTACTGCCAGTGATTAATTAGGACGCGTGTTCTGTCAAGAATGATTTGTGAAATATGAAGTGACTGCTTCTTAACAAAAACATGCTTACGGAGTCGCGGATAAATTATCTGGTTTCTTCCAGGTTATTTTGGATAGAAAATTCAATTAAGTATTGTTTGGAGGAGTTTTAATTACACCGAGTATATGTGGGCGTGAGTGCGCAAGTGAAAAAGATGCTCAGTAGAAACTCCTTAGTTCTAAACAGTGCCGAATCTACCACGAAGCAGTTAATAAAGGCATCACATCTGAAGTGACCCCATTTTTCAACTAACGAATTTTAAAATTTAGTTGATCCATTCAATCGGTGGCAAAATAAATAGAAACTTTTATTGACTGATTGATTACGTTTATTTTTTAGCAATTAGCTCTGAGGAAATATTCATTACCAAATTTTCACCATATTGAGGTTTAATATTATCATACTGTTAGTGGATACTTCTGTCGTGCAACATAAAAACTTCTAAAACCATTGCCGTTCAATATTGACAATTATTTAGCACTGATTGAAAAATGGGGGGTTGTTGTTGTTGAGACCCAGACCGTCCGACCTACCAGAAAGGCGTAAGGTAACCGTTTGGACGGCCGGGAAGTGCCACTCAATTTAGACCGGAACCCAGTGGGGGGAGGTATCCACAGGGACCGTACCCTCCTTCCCCTACCACCAACCTTTCGGAAGGACTTACGGACCCACATGTTTAACGTGATCGTACTCCACATGAACACGGCGCCAGGTGTGGCAGCTTGCAAATCCAGCGCGCAAACCACCAGGCTACAGCACCCGAAATGTGCCAACAGCACGCGGTGTTCCCAGGTGGTCACCCACCCAAGTACTAACCGCGCCCGATGCTGCTTGACTTAGGTGATCTAACGAGAACCGGTGTTTTCAGCACGGTAGGGCCGTTGGCTTGAAAAATGGGGGTTGTTGTTGTTGAGACCCAGACCGTCCGACCTACCAGAAAGGTGTAAGGTAACTGTATGGACGGCCGGGAAGTGCCACCCAATTTAGACCGGAACCCAGTGGGGGAGGCATCCACAGGGACCGTACCCTCCTTCCCCTACCACCAACCTCTCGGAAGGACTTACGGACCCACATGTTTAACGTGATCGTACTCCGCATGAACACGGCGGCATTTGTGGTAGCGTGCAAATCTAGCGCGCAAACCACGGGGATACCGCACCCGAGATGGCCAACAGCACGCGGTGTTCCGAGGTGGTCACCCACCAAGTACTATCCGCGCCCGATGCTGCTTGACTTCGGTGATCTGAAAAATGGGGGTGGAATAACTTATCCGATATCAATGTGCCTCATTCATTAAAGTGTTTCATTTATAATGTTTACCCTAAGTACAGCAAAAATATTGAACTCAAACTAATAATTGTAAATAATAGTGTCATTTATTTGTTTCCCAAACCTAATTTTGTATAAAGAAAATAGTCCGTTTAAAATGTGATTTGAGAAACATAATGCTATAAAATAGCAGATTGTCTATGGTGATTGCAAAATTTCACAAATTTATATATTGAGAGAAAAAAAAAAAAAAAAATCGATAGTATTCCTTTATGCATTACTAAGAGATTGGTTGCAAAACCAAAATCATCGCACAGAGCTCGGCATTATTGAACAACGCCCTAATTCAAACTCTAGCTAGGTAGCAACGTTACTTGGATGCTTAAATACAAACTGCAAATCGACATGATGGTGACGTAGTAGTTTCATTGAAATATCTGCATAAAATAATTTTGAATAAGTAGTAAAAGTTTTAGTAACTATTTTCTACCGAAGATGATTTGTGGATACCCCCTTATTTTGCAATGACAATTTTAATCAATTATAACTATGTCAAAGTGGATCGTATTACAGCCAATTTCTTTTCTTAATATATGCAGTATGGATAACATTTGTGTAATTTGAGTTTTTTCGATAGAGGGACAGTATAAAAAGTTAATTTTCTCAACTTATTATTAAACTAACGTACTGCATTTAAATTACTATTTCATAACTTCCTCATTTAAAGCATTTTTACAATTTTGAACTATGGGTCTACAATAAACCGTTCAAAAAAATCTTCCCACTATTCACTTTTTGTGAAACACCTTCTATTATATGAAAGCTGTGGGCGGGTTTATACTTCAAAATGTTTTTCAAACTACAACGAACATGCATGCATATTCTACGCTCCCATTTGAAATCTGATCTCGCCGATTCAACGACCAAAGTGCTAAGTCACAGGTGAACTTATAGATTAAAACACATCAAGATATAATTATTCGATAAAGGAGATGACCATTCTTCGCTTGGTTCAAACCTTAGTTTCGACCATTTCAATCACTAGGGGACTATTCAAATTCCCTTAATCTCGTTTCATATAGGCTCCACAGAGAGCAAATTTAGATAGTTACCAGTGTAGATTTACGTGTTGTACAATCTTGCTTCATCACTTTGTGTTCGATATGAAATTCTATATATGGATCGAAATAAGAAACACATAAATGTATTTGTACCATCCAAATTTCCTTTCACTTTCGGATAGGTCGGCCGGTTTGTTTAAAAGAAGATACATGCAACGACAGCGATAAACTTGTAAAATGCCACAACGTTGCGCACTTCACTGATAATTGAACTGACAAATTCAATCTTATCATAGCCAGCTGAACAGAACGGTAATTGAAGGTTGTTCATTTTGCTAGGCTTCTAGACGATTGTTCAATTTTGAATAATTTATTTCGGAAGGTGTGTGTGTGTGGAGGGGGGGGGGGGGGGGAGTATTTCGTTTCGAAATTATTTTATGAATGAATGAATTGAACTTTCAGCTCTTGTTGAGTAGAAGGATCATCATCATTGATTACATCCTTGCACAATCATGGCTTAATATTTGGGCAAAGCACACTTCAGACAGTGTTGTTGTTGTTGAGATCCAGACCGTTCGACCTACCAGAAAGATGTAAGGTAACCGTTTGGACGGCCGGGAAGTGCCACCCAATTTAGACCAGAACCCAGTGGGGGAGGCATCCACAGGGACCGTACCGTCCTTCCCCTACCACCAACCTCTCGGAAGAACTTACGGACTCACATGTTTAACGTGATCGTACTCCGCATGAACACGGCGGCAGTTGTGGCAGCTTGCAAATCAAACGCGCAAACCACCAGGCTACCGCGCCTGAAATGTGCCAACAGCACGCGGTGTTCCCAGGTAGTCACCCACCCAAGTACTAACCGCGCTCGATGCTGCTTGACTTCGGTGATCTAACGAGAACCGGTGTTTTCAGCACGGTAGGGCAGTTGGCTACTTCAGACAGTGTGTAATGTAGTAGTAAGAAAAGTGGGAATAATGTAGTAGTGAGAAAAGTAGGAAGAGAATTGAATTAGTCTAGATAAAGCCATATATTTACATTAGTTTAAATACCATGTGTACTTTATATAATATACTGTAGAAACAGTGCATACAGTAACTGAATAGAACCACATAAAGCCGTGCGAAGATGACACGCAAGGATGAACTTTCGTATTAAATTTGTTCTTATATGAATGGTTTTTTTTTATATCAACCAGGAAGATCCTTTCTAGCGTGTACGTCTTGCCCTCTCTAAAAATTTGCCGTCTAAGAATGTATTTTCATCAATTGCATTACTGTTTCAATTGCAATATAGCTCTGGAATACACATTCTCATACATTTCCAGTCGTTTAACAATCCTTTTACTGTCTGCCATGTCATGCATCCCGAACAAAACTGTATTCTATTTCACGAAAAGCAAGTACTGGTTTCTTGTTATAGGAAAAAACAAACTTAAACAAAACTTCTGGAGAAAGAGAGCGAAGTCTGATTCTTTTTCTTCTTTAAAAGACACTGCTTTATTCTTCGCAGCATCTTTTTGCATAAACACATGTGCAGGCCCAGTGAAAGAGAAGGTGGCCGAACGTGGATGCTTTTTATGATGTGTTAGGATCTTTGTTAGTATATACAAGCTAATATTGAAGACAGACAACAACATATGCAAAACTAACGAAAATATCCATGAAGATAAAACTGTTTCCTTTTTTCAATGTGAAGCAGATGGTACGATTGAGACCGATTGTCAACACCAAATTCATCACGAACGTATAGATTTTTAGAATTTTTGGTTTTCCACCAATGGTTTTTGTAATATCGATACTAGTACCGAATTCTCCATACATGCTGGTGTATCTACATAAATTTCTATTGCTGACTGATAAAACGAGAAATATTTTATTTTTAACGTTTAAACCTGTGATTTGCCATCAGTATTATCGGATTCTGTCAACCGTAGAAGTAAAAACTATCACCTCAGTAGCTCCAAAAATCGAACAGCTAAGCAGAGATCTGTCGTTGAATTGTGGCTGGAACACGAGTTTTTAACAATGGCTCATACAAAATTAACCCATCAGGTTAGGTGCAGTGGATCGTTGAGATTTGGACACTAAAGTTCGGTTTTTCCCAAGGCCTTGTGATTTATGACAGCGATTTTCAATTTATGAGAATTGCAGCGAACAAGGCGCTATACTGTATTAAAAAATAGGGATATGAGATAGACCTGAAGTTGCATTTGCTCTGAAATCTAAAGAAGGTAAGGTTCACTTCAAATATAGAAAGAACACTATTATTGATCAATGAAGAGGGTTAACAGGCAAATCGAAAGAAAGGTGACCCAAATCTCAGATAGGACACGAGTTCTTTATATACTTTTTATTATCAAGGAACATAAGTACTTAATTAAATTTTTGAAAGAAGCATAAGTATTTTGTTAAATTTTTAAAAGGGGTATTAACGGTAATAACATTTTTAGGGAGTAGCTACTGAAAGAATTATAGACAGTTATACATACACGTATGCATACGTAATGGACGCAAATTAAGTTTTAAAGTTTCATTTTTTAATAATGTTCTGGTAATCAAGATACCTAAAATTAATTTAAGGTATTCTTGATTATATTTTATAAAGTTTTATCGACCTATATACAATTCATACATAATGGAATTATTTGTCGCAGTCTTTATGATAACTAAATACAATTTTAAACGTTAATATAAAAATGCATTCTTATATGAAACTTGGTGTTTATATAAAATTACAAAATTCATAGAAAAATTAATCTTGTACCCTTATAAATATTAGAAGGAAAGAAATATAAGTCAATGAGTATTTTTATTTCACCTTTTGGGCGATTCCACCTTTAGGTATGATATCTTTTACACAAATCTTGCTATTTACATTACTTATTCAGAAATTTTTTAAAATTATTTATACTTTTTTATTTCAGTGATTTTAATTGTATTTTCAACGTTTTAAAAATTACACTTTGTAAATTATCTCTAATTTATGAAATTGTATAATTAACAAAACATGTTAAGTGTGTGACATTGTATGTTTAAAAAATGTCACCCACGTAACATGTTTTGTTAATTTTATAATTATAATTAAGTTACAAAAGTGTCTTTTTTTTCTAAATGTATAAGGCACAATTAAAATTATTATAGGACAGAAAGAGTAAAAATAATTTAATATTTTCCCCGAAAAATTTATGCAAAATGAAATAGTGTGAAAAATATCACACATGTAAGAGTGGCATAGCCCTTTTCATTTAAACTTGTCGACGCAAGAGCGGATATAGGCTAAAAGAACAGGCACAGGGGGCGGCGATTTACTTTGACTTTTTTTTAATTAATTAGTTTCATTTATCTAGTATACCCAATAAACAGTTATTTAAGTATTTTCATATTAATAAGAATAATGAAATTCTGGCTAAATCATAAAATATAATAACCTAATCCTATAAAATGGATTTTATTTATTTTTAGGAATCATGTATTTCATTACATTTAAACTTTTAAATGTTTTGAATCACTGTAAATGATATACAGTTGTAACGAGAATGGGGAGGGGTTGCTCATCCTAATAGCCTTTCCCTGGAGGCCTACCTTTGCATATATGTTACAAGACTAAATTATTTAATCATAATTAAATATTTGATTACTATAAAGACAATAATGAAATAAAATTTCTTTATTTTTTTTTAAACGGAATAGGAGTTAATGCACTTTTTGCATTAACAAAATTTCAAAATTGAATAGCCATGTCAAATATTCGCGAACGCTACTTCCTGAGGAAAGAGAAAGCAAAATTAATGAGCAAATATGCCAGAAAATGTCACGGAAAATTAATTTCGGAGCTCATATATAAACTAATCCAAAGAAATTAAATATAATCAAAATCTATTTTGTCACCAATATTCGAAGTTGAAATGCAGAATTGTAAAATCAACATTTTAATTTGCATTTACGCATGAGCTGTACATAGATTTAAATAGTAATTATCGTTTACGATTTTTCCATTCGCATAGCGTATAATTGTGGGACAGCTATTTTTCCTTTTATTATCTGTGTTATTAGCACAAATTCGTCTTTAGAAACCGCGCAAAAAATAAGTCAAATAGTGCATATTCTATTTTCATTTATATTAAAATTTGAATTAATATTATTTTAAGTGACGCTATATATAACGCGTCAAAATTCCAAATATATGAAAATATCTTGAGAACAGTTCTTACTAGTATGTACTGACCAGTCTTCAACCTTTTTATTATAAAAAATTAGAAAAAAAAAGCCATTTGCTATTGCTATGAAATTTAAGCATTTTCTTTTCTTTTACTTTTTATATTTTTGCGGGTAATTTTTAAATGAATGAAGTTAATTCTTCGATTTGTACAAAACTCTTAACACCCAAGAAGCCCAAGAAGCCCACCTAATTGAAAAATTTTATGAAAATTGGACGGATAATTTGTAAGCTGTAGTGGATGCCACAAACGGACACATACGCACTATATGAGACGTATACGACAGATATACGTACACAGAAATAACATGCTAAAATAGTTGATTCGTCTTCTGGAGTGTTGGTTTGCGTCCAAAACGCTTACTTAGATCCATCGAAAACTGAAATTTCACAACCCCATTTGAAGTATTTCTCGATATATATATGCAATGTATTGTAGGAATAAAATAACGACACTTTTAAAAAATAATTAAAGTTTTTTTTTTAAATTATAGGACGGTTGCAAATTTACAGAAATCACCTTAGCGCTTTTGGTCCTTCATCAGAGGCATTAAACATGTAACAGCACGGTACAGTAATAAATTCAGTCCAACTCACAATTTAAAAATTCGCATAAAATAAAATGCCATGCGGCCACGAGTAAAAATCTGATGTGGGCAGCACATGACTTTCCTTATATAATGTAATGAATTTACTACTTTTACAGGTAAAAAATTTTTATTCTTATAGTAGATACTTATATTCTTTCCAAGATATTGAATTTTTTTCAATTAGTCGTCATTTTCATTGATTTAGCGTCATTTTTAACCATTTGCCGAGATTTTCGTTAACTTGGTAACATTTAAAAATGTCACCAAGTTGGCGACATTCCGCTAAATTCGTCGCCAAAATCTCGCCAAACGTTATGGACGGAGAAATAAGTTATTCTTACAGCGAATAAATGACTATTGGCGTTCAAATACAAAAGTATTACTCAAAGTATCTTTTCTCGTGAATGGAACGAGTTAGATCCACGAGGATGATGTCACCAAATTTTTCGCATGATATTACATATGAAAAGTGAACATGTTTCTTAACAGTTAATATTTTTTTAATTTATGGGATTTTTTGATAAATTTATTTGAAAAATGTGCAATATCTCGAGAACGGTTCATGCTAACGTTCTAAAGTTTATGTCAATCGTTTTCTAAGGAAAAATTACATAAGAAATGTCTATTTGCGTAACTTTATTAAAGGATTTGATTTTTTGATGATTTTTTTAAAATTTCACTCGAAAATTTAGGGAGGTTCTGAACATTCGATTGTGTTTTAAAACAATAGGCTTCCAGTATTAACGGATTGTGATTTTTGTACTACATTTCATTCGAATCGCTCCATTCGTTCTTGAGATATCGTCTCCACAGACTCTCTCTCTCACACACACACACACACCACTTCAAAAATGTTCGATTCGTGATCAGGGATGCTTGAAACGTGCTCTGCCGTCGAAAACTATAAATCGAATTTTTGACCCCGTCACAATACTTTCCTTATATATTATGCATATAAGGAAAGTAAAAATGAGAAAAGATAAAAGCATGGATGTTTAAACGATAAAATTAGTTTTATTTTTTGACTCGGATACGAGCCCGTCTAGAATTTTATATACCAAATTTACCCTGACGTTCGTTCAAAACCCCACCCTCTCTTCTTTCTGATTTACTGTATAAAACTAGTCTTCCATTTAATCTAATATCTTTCACCCTCTTGTTTAGTTCTTCGTGAATTTAATTTTAGACCATTCAGCTGTCATTACTATGTTTAGCCATATTCGAACTGATAAATTTAAACCTAATCTTTTAAGTCAGGCCGGGGTGTACGTTGTTCCTGTTATTTCTCCTGATGATGTTTATAAGTTTTATATTGGAAGTACAAAACGTTCTGTGGGCATTAAATTAACCGAGCATTAAAAATGATTCATTATTAAATATGGTGGATAATTATTTAAAATGGAAAATTATCCATTGTTTTATTTCAATCTGCTTTAAAAGAGCAATGTATTCCTTTATTTGATAAGACTTTCATTTTAATGAGTAGAAATAACCCTAAAATATTTTACTTTATGAACCTTTGTTCATTTATCTTTATCGGGATTTTGTTTGCAATTCTGACTCCATACAAAAACTTAGTTTTGTCTGGCGTCTTATCCTCGATTCCATATAGGTTAAACCATTATCTGAGATCTTAAATACTTAGATCTGTAATGGTTAAATTCTTGGCATGTCTGTCTACCTGCTCTTTTAAATTCTCATCTTTGAGAATCTATGTTTTCGTCGTTCCTCAATTTTTACTTGTAGTCAGATGGCTCTTCTTCGAATCAAACCGTCCGACCTACCCGAAGGTGTCAAAAACCCAGACCACTCGACTCGCCCTAAGGCATGAGCAGCAAATTGAGTGGCCGGCTACCCGAAGGTGTTGTTGTTGAAACCCAGACCGTCCGACCTACCTGAAAGGTGTAAGGTAACAGTTTGGACGGTCGGGAAGTGCCACCCAATTTAGACCAGAACCCAGTGGGGGAGGCATCCATAGGGACCGTACCCTCCTTCCCCTACCACCAACCTCTCGGAAGGACTTTCGGACCCACATGTTTAACGTGATCGTTCTCCGCATGAACACGGCGGCAGTTTGGGCAGTGGCTGGAATCGAACCCGGGCCTACCGAGTGCAACTCCAGCGCGCTAACCAATGGGCTACCGTGCCCCTACCCGAAGGTGTAAAGATCTATTTGGATGGCCGGAAAGTGCTACCCAATTTAGACCGGAACCCAGTGGGGTGGCATTATAGGGGCCGTACCCTCCTTCTCCTACCACCAACCTCTCGGAAGGACTTACGTTACGGACCCACATATTTAACAAGCCCGTAGTACTCCGCTTGAACACGGGACAGTTTCGACAGAGCCGGAAATCGTATTCGGATCGTCCGAGTGCAACCCCCGCGCCCTAACCACTGGGCTCTTCTCATGGCACTTGATTTTATGGAAATTTTAAAATTGTGGACTCTATTTATAGTTGGATTATTTATAGTTGGATTGTATTTATTGCTCTGTGGTACTGTTACCTGTTTAATATCTCCGATGATGGGTCCTGCGCTAAAAAGCAACAAGACAATTTCTGCACATTTGTAAACATTCTATAATTGAAAAATAAACTCCAATTATTATATAAAAGTGTCATTATTTATGGCGCGTAGCCATTTAAGTAAAGTATTGTAGGAAAATTAAAAGGAAAGGAAGCCTCCCCCTCCCCCCCCCCCATTCGCCAGGACTTAAAAATAAGACCAATAATTCACATCAAACAAAAAATGAAAAAAGCTGAACATTTAATCAATGGTAGATGTAAAAGGAACGAAAAATCTTAAATAGTTCAGTGTTTAAGATTTATATTTTTGTATTTCTTTTCTTTGGTACACTAGAGGTGAGACGCTTTTTTTCCCCTCAGGGGCCCTATTTTCATTTGTTTGTAGTTCAGCGTTGACCGATAAAGAGGGGCTCCTATAATAGATTTAAACGCTATTTACTTTGCAGAGGGTTTGTCGGTCAGAACTACGTATATACGACAAGTTTGGAATAAATCCCTAAATGCCATCTGATTGCAGACTATGCCCATTCATGCAATTATACAATGTGCCGATGTATTATGTAAAAAAATCTAGAACTAGGTAAAATGTTGTGTAATTCGCATGATTGTAAGAAAAATCATCTTACAAAATGTTGCATTACTTCTGCAATTGATTACTTATTGCAATTGATTTCGGAACAACGGGAAAGTGATAGCTTGGAATTGTTTACGCATGAATTAACACAAATTAACTTCAATTTCATATTAATCAGCTAGACAGATCTGTTGACAAATTACTTTTCTCAAATTAAGAACATTTTTAATAGAACGAAAAGAACTCAAACGAAAGCTCATACAAATATGCATTTTTACTTTCCCTGCAATACATGGTAATGTATAGGGAAAGTATTGGAATCATGCCGAAAATCGCAACTCGAGTTTTCGACGGATCTACACGTTTCGAGACATCTAGAATACGAAAAAACCATTTTTAGCGTGACGTCTGTGTGTGTGTCTGTCTGTGCAATGCATGTATCCACTCTAACTCAAAAACTAATGGACCGAATTTCATAAGATTTGGTAGGTAAGACTCTTGGGCGTGAGTGCGTGACCCTGGTGCTGATTAGTTTTTGGTACAATTCGGAAAAAAGGAACTCGCCTTTTTTTGCGAAATGACCCACAAAAATCTCATGTATCCACTCTGGCTGAAATACTAATTGACCAAATTTCACAAAATTTGGTAGATAAATCACTTGTGGGATACTCTGTTGCTGATTAGGTTTTGGTATGATTCGGAAAAGAACAACTTGCCCCTTTTTACGAAATGGCCCACAAAAATCGCCAATATCTAAAAAAAAAAGACAAGGTATGTTGAAATGTATCAATTAAATGCTTGTTTTCCACGTAATTTTTGACGAGGGAAAGAATAATAACAACTCTGTTACTCTAGGACTAACCATTCTCGAGATTTTTGCATTTCTGTTATGCCACCTTTGGGAAAATATCCAATTATCAAATATCAATGTTCTTAAAGAAATATAGAAAGAATGAATTCGCGTCTGCAAGGAAAGTCATATGCTGCCCACATCAGATTTTTACTTTCCCTGCAATACATGGTAATGTATAGGGAAAGTATTGGAATAATGTCGAAAATCACAACTCGAGTTTTCGACGGATATACACGTTTCGAGACCTCTAGAATACGAAAAATCTCTTTTAGCGTGACGTCTGTCTGTGTGTCTGTCTGTCTGTGCAATGTATGTATCCACTCTAACTCAAAAACTAATGGACCGAATTTCATAAAATTTGGTAGGTAAGTCACTTGGATGTGACCCTGGTGCTGATTACTTTTTGGTACGATTCGGAAAAGAAGAACCCGCCTTTTTTACGAAATGGCCCGCAAAAAAGTTCCATGTGTCCACTCTAGCTAAAATACTAATTGACCAAATTTCACAAAATTTGATAGATAAGTTACTTATGGGATACTCTGGTGCTGATTAGATTTTGGTACGATTCGGAAAAGAACAACCGGCCTTTTTTTACGAAATGGTCCGCCAAAATCTAAAAAAAAAAGACTAAGTAGTGTATGCTCAAACGTATCAATTAAATTCTTGTTTTATACGCAATTTTTGAAGAGAAAAATAATGTAACACACTCTATTATACTTTAGGACTAACCGTTCTCAAGATATTTGAGATTTCTCGCATTTTTGTTACGCCGATTTCGGAAAAAAGTCCAATCTATATAAATAAAATTGAAAATCTGTCTGTCTGTATCTGTCTGTCTGTTTGTCCCCTCATCACGGAAGAACGGCTGAACCGAATTTGATGAAATTTTGTGGGTAGCCTAGAAATAGCCCCCTTAAAATTTAGTCTCTGTTCTGAGTTTCTACGAGCAGTGGTTCTCGAGATATCAGTAAAAAACAAAAATTTCGTTCGTCTCATCATCACGGGAAAAGGGCTGAACCAAATTTGATGCAATTTTGTAGATAGCCTTGAAATAGCCCCCCCATAAATTTAGTCCAAGTTTCGAGTTTCTAAGACCAGGGGTTGGTTGTCGAGATATTAATGAAAAACCGAACTTTTTCCTAAGAGTTCTACTCTCCAATTCCGTAGTTCATCCAAACGGAAAGGATGAAAATCGTTTGTTTAAAACGTCAAAATGAAATAAAATTTTATTTCCGAGTTTGGTGCAGGATTTTTGCATTACTTAGTCACTATCGGAAAACATAAATTTAAATGGAAAATCTACCTCCATGGGTTATCTTTCACAAGCTTTTACTCAATGCTGAAAAATATAAAGAAATCAAAATGGCTATTTAATTTCGCATTCTATGAGGAAGATTTTATCTCATATCATGTTGCTCGGCAACGGAATGAAATTGAATGCGTTGTTAATATTTATTATTATTTTTTCTATTTGAATAATAAATAAATGGATGTAAAAAAATATTTTATTAATGAACGGTTTGATAGTTCTTTTAATTATATAAATTGTGGACTGCGTACATCACTTTCATTTATTTTGGCAAAGAGGTTTCAAGCTCATATATTGTGATTAGCTAATAAACTCATATATTGTGTTTACCCAATAAATTCATTTAGCCGATTGTTGAAACAGAAAAAGAGTAGAACGGGTGTATCTTATACAATTTTAGTGTTTTCATTTAGTATATACAAACGGGATCAGGATATTTTATTCCTCAGATCTGCAAATTCAGAGCTACGAATTTGGCGGGATATCGCTAACTTGGTAACTTTTCTTAAACTTTACCAAATTAGCGGAAATGTCTCCAAATTGATAAAAATGACGCAAATCAATGAAATTAAATTTGTTTTTTTAGAATATAGTACTGAAATGATGTTTTGGTAGCATTTGTCGGTCAGTCCATCCACCCTACTTAGTAACACATTTAACGAATTTTTTTAATATCACCAGATTGATAAAAATATTTGCAAATCCATAAAAATATCATGGAATTGATAAAATTGCGCTTAATAAATAAATTTAATTGTGTTTTGTTAGGGGATAGTATTGTGATGATGTTTCGTCAATTTGTTGCAAAATGGGGCTATTAGTTCCACAGTCCCACTTGGCGATTTTTTTAAGTTATCGCTAAATTGACGAAAATTTCGCCAAACCTTCCATAGAGATAGCATTATTCAGACGACATGATTTTCATCAATTTATTTGAAGCAAATGATATCATGTCGCTCAGAAACGGATCCAATGTGTTATGTGTTATAAGATTTTTATTAAATCTTTTCCGATTTGAATATTAAAGATATGTATATAAAATAAATTTCATTGACATTGCATTTCTGACTGGAAAATATAATTACGGTCTTCAGGTTTAAACATTAATATCATTGATATTTTTGGGGACTGTTGATTCAGGGATATTGATATTTTCAAGTTATTATGTCATTGTTTATTTATGACGAAAATTGTTGAAACTCATATATAGTACGTTGTACGAGTAATCTTCTACAAATGCACGGATATATCTTCTAATTTACGAGAATATAAGTAGTACAGGTATATTGCCATATATTTTGAGATATATTGACATATATTGGAATCAATTACGACCTTCTGGTATAAAGATTACGGGATTACTGATATTTTCAATTTATTACGTCATCTTTTTTATTTTGGCAAATATTTTTGAGACTCATATTGTAATACGGGTAATCTTCTACTAACACACTGGCATATTTTCTAATCTGCGACAATATAAGTAGTACGGGGTTGCATATATTGATTAAATTCCTTTTTTTTTGTAAATTTGTTTACTAAAGGGGCCAGGATGTTTTATTCTTCAGATCTACCCGTGAAGATAATTTTCCATAGTGAGAACAGATATTCTTAAACTTCTCTTTAGGAGTAATAAATGTAATATTTTAACAGAATTTGCGCATGATTGCGAATTATAAGTTTCTTTATATTATATATTCCGTACGAAGAACGGGTATGCTGCTAGTTACCAAATAAAAACAAAAATTGAATTACAAATGCAAATTAAGTGTTATTTGGTTCAATTAAACTCAATCTAATGAATTATTAAAGAAATAAAGAAAATATGAGCTTGAGTCTGCAAGGAAAGTCATGTGCTGCCCACATCAGAATTTTTTTTTATTCTGGTACTAAATGGATACAAATAAATGTAAAAAATATGAAGTATGAACATATGAGAAAGTCCAGTGGGAGACTAACGCCATATATATATTTAAGAAATTTTATGAAAATAATTTGCAAACGCAACTCGTAAAAGGATGCATTTTCTTTCACCCCGCTACGCTACTGATTATAATGCAAGTGAATGTAAAAAAATGAACATAATTATTTTTCTATTTTAAGAGAAATTGGAATGGGGAATTAAACCACATATTTTTGATAAACTTCCATCAATTTTGAGTGGATTTCCGCGTGCTGTTCTGATAAATAATAAAAAAAAAATCCTGGGTAATTGCCGAATCAAAACACCAGACAAAAGCAGTTGGCATAACGTACCCCCTCCCTTTATCGACAGGAGGTGCTATAAATAACGCTCGACAGTTCTTATCGCAGATGATTTGAGCTCGACAAAGGAAACTATTCTTTTGCATCGCGCGGAATGAGAAATTTAGGGTTTGGCTAACCGAACAGATTGTTTCATGTGAGTCAAATGCTCACTTTCTCTCTATATATAGTATAGTGACGGTTTAAAATCGAATTTTCCACAGATTAAGAGGTTGGGTATCACTGAATATGAATCGGACGCTTTTGAGGAGATTCTTGCAGGGGTGCGAGTCCGTGACAGGCTATTCGAAAAATGAATGGATATAGTAAAGTAAAATTTGGAACTATTATCAAAATCTGTCAATATCAGAATTCTATTGATTTTCCGCTCGATTAAACTGTCAGGAGGCATTCAAATTTTCTAACATTTATTTTAAAAACTCTAAAAATCGACAACCAGAAATATTAAATGAAAATATTTCTATAAAAAATGTTCATCATAAAGTGATCGTTCCCAATCTTAAAACTCAGGTTTAAATCTCTCAAGGTTGTACACGTTTTATAAATGAATGCAGAGATCCAGCTAGAATTTTTCCTAAAGAGTAAAAATAGTCCTCGACATGATTTGAAGGAGTATTTTGCTTTCCAGAGGAGTAATTTTTAACAAATGTATAGTTACCCTCAAATTTCCAGGTATTTTTTAAATTTATTGCATTCGGTATAAAAGAAATTACAGGGTCATCGCCTAATAGATTATAAATTCCTAACATTTCTACATTGAAAACAGAAATAAAATTTAAGAAATAGTGTTAATAAACAAAATACAGTGTGTATTTGTTCTCACAATTAATATACCTTATAAACTTTATTAAATGAGTTTTAAAAGGTTTACTAAATTTTTGACTTTTAGGATCACATTCTTTTTTTTAATTTCCTGTTAATTTTCCAATTAGAGTAGCAATCTTGAATTATAAATTCGTCATAGTATAATTAACAATGTTTTTTTTTTCTCATAAAAATAACTAATCATATAATTCATGATGAAATATCAAAATTTTTACCTTATATTTAGCTTAGTTTCTCCATATGGTTGCAAAAAAATAAGCGGAAAAGAAAAGTAAAAACCTATTAAATAAAATAATTTTTATATTTTCCTTTTAAAATTCCAAACTTTGTTATTTTGGGCTTTTTCATAAAGGAACAGCTTTCTCAAAATTAAATTTACATTCAAGCCAAAAAGGTTTAATTAGCGATTCTAAAACAGATTTTTTTTTCTTTTTTGTTTACAAAATCGGTGCGTAAAAATACGCATTACTTAATTTATAAAGCGTATTACTTATTATATAGCGTAAAATACGCGTATAAAGGCGTTATCTCGATATCTGAATAAATCTATTGAAAAGTAAATACAACTAATTAAATTTGTTGATTTCTTACATCAAATATGACGCAGGAAATTATAAGGAGTTTTACTTTTTTTATTTTCTTACATTAATGTTATTTACGAACATACTGAAATTTAAGATACTAGTGTAATAGGAAAGCTCTTCTCATTGTCTGTCTGTCTGTCCTATTTGTTAACAAATTTGGCGAAACATTTGAGGAAATATATAGCCAATTTAGTAGTTTTTGAGAAAATGTCGCCAAATTGACGAAAATTCAATATTTCGGAAAATTAAGTTTTCTTACAATCACTATCGGTTTGTGGGAATTACTGTTTTAATATTTTGTTTCAAATAGAGTTTTACTGTTCATGTAGTAGCTGCATTTTATTAGGGGCCTAGGGAAGGGGTGGGGAACCTGCAGTCTTCTCAAAGAACCTTTCTTTATTTTAAGTTAATTAGACTATTAACGAAAAATTTATATTTTGCAGTATACATAATAAAAATTCTTGTGTGTGGTTTTATTGGAGAGCTGTTTACTTCACTGTAACCTTCAAACATAAAAAGGTTCCCCCATCCCTAGTCTAGGGTGTCAATTTATTGCGTTTAGCTAGGGGTTGTACAATAATTATGCTACATGATTCAATAGGGGGTTGTTGTTGTTGTTGAGATCCAGACCGTCCGACCTACCAGAAAGGTGTAAGGTAACCATTTGGACGACCGGGCAATAGGGGGTTGTATAATAATTAATACTACTGATTGGGCGAGGCGCATGATCCATATGTTATGAGTGCAAACGTTGTCGGAGGGCGATCTCAATAATCGTCACGTCTGATTTGGTAGGACAACAGTTGAAGCCATTTACATTATCTAGTCAAGAAACAATTATTAAACACAGGGTAGAATATGCCAGAAGACAACATTGCACTATTTAATTTCATGTCGCACAGTATATCGGCTGGTGTTGTCGTCAGAGGAAAATATACTCCGTCATATAATTATTCTGTTGCCACTGTTTTGCTATAAATTTTTTTTTCAATGGAAATGTAATCATTTTTTCATCTTTACATACTCATTGTGTGTGCATATTTTCATAACGACAGAGTAATTTCTTGGGAAAGCGTCGATTTTTATGTCAGAGTGTATTATAGAGAACATTTAGGCAACATTGCAAAGTAGTGAGGCATTAATCAGTTGATATTCGGCTGTTTCAAAAGTGTTGTCATGAATCTAAAATGAGCTTGTTATTTTGCTTTTTAAATGCGATTTTTTCAGAATAATACTTTTGGAATCAGCCACCAAAAATTCCAGAGTTTAAACTTTCAAATGCATATAATTTATTTTTTCTTAGAATCTAAACTGCTAAACGATATAAAGGTATACTTAAAAAAAGATTTCAATTTAAATATATATATATATATATATATATATATAAATTTATATATATATATATATATATATATATATATATATATATATATATATATATATATATATATATATATATATATATATATATATATATATATATATAATAAAGATAAATAAAAATAGTAAGACTAATTTAAAACATGATCAGTGTCATACCCTGGTTCAAAAACAATACGAAGGGAAATTAAGTAAAGAGGATATGAAAGGAAATATCTAACAAAAGGAAAACAATGCTACCATATAAGGCAAAATGATCTTCTTAATTTTAAATTATCAATAATACACATGAATTTATCAACATTCAAGAGCGATACATACAAATCAAGTTCAAACATCAAAGGATTATCAAAATCTGGAGGCTCAAAATATTAAAATGACAAAAAATAAAAATAAAAAAGATGCAATCCGAATATATGAAACTGGATAGAACCTCTGTAGATCCAGCTTTTCAAGGATCTTTGCATCCACAGAGGTTCCAAATGTGTTTCGCTCAACGATACAGTTACATGGCCGTATATATATATATATATATGTATATATATATATATATATATATATATATATATATATATATATATATATATATATATATATATATATATATATATATATATATATATATATATATATATATATATATATATGTATATATATATATATATATGTATATATATATATATATATGTATATATATATATATATATATATATATATATATATATGTATATATATATATATATGTATATATATATATATATATATATATATATATATATGTATATATATATATATGTATATATATATATATATATGTATATATATATATATGTATATATATATATATATATGTATATATATATATATATATATATGTATATATATATATATATATATATATGTATATATATATATATATATATATATATGTATATATATATATATATATATATATATATATATATATATATATATATATATATATATATATATATGTATATATATATATATATGTATACACACAATATATAAATATATGCATTCATATATATATATATATATAATAATAGTTTGAAAATCCAATGATAGAATAGAGAGAAGTTGCAACTCAAAAAATCCCAACATTAAAAAATGCCTATCAAATAAAGTATCAAAAAGAGAATCATTAATCGAGTATATATATCTTAATCATATATATATCTTAATCATATATATATCTTAATCTCATATAGTAATGCATGCTGTATTGTTTCCCCGAAAATTTACGAGATTTTCACGGATAAGCACATTTCAAGACTTTTTTGTTCAAGCACTGAGTTATTATATTTTTTCTATATTTACCAGAAACTTCAATGTCCGAAAACACTAAATTATGATAAATTATAATCTTACATATTTCTTCTAGAATGAATTCATAATAATATTGAATGAATTTATTCTAATTTAAAAGTGGTGGATATTTAAAACGAAAATTTTCATTTTCTTGGAAATTTCACAGCTTTTAATAAGTTAAGAAAACAGTACACTCTTGAGATATTTCAGTTCTTTTGGAATTATGGTGAATTGGCGACATTTTAAAATGCACTAAGGCGTCAAATGAAAAAATAAAATATTTTAAAACTGCAAATTAGAATTTCAAACAAATATTCAATTTATATTTTATTCTACGCAATAAATAAGTGCATTACAGAATACACACAGAAAAATGAATATGAGTCTAGGAAAGCAGCATCAAGTTTATTCATTTGAATTAGGTTTATTTTTCAGTTTAGCCTTATTTTTCAGTTTTAGGTTTATTCTCATTGTTTACTTCTTTATAATTATTAGAAAATGTAGAAATTTGTAAATACTCGCATAAAAATTCGCTTAAAGTGCCATCTAAAATAATATTAAAATAAAACAATTTGTTAGTAACAGCATATCAATTTGCTATCAACCGGTTTCGGAAGTAAAAAATATTACTTCTTTATCCTGAAGAAGGCGAATATGTTTTGTTCCTGAAACCGGTTGATACCAACTATTTATGCTATTAAAAGAAATATTTTAATTTCAGAATTATTTAATTATTTTTTAATTAATTATTTAAGATTTTTTAAGAATGTATATTAGGATGATTGCCTTTAAGTAAATCCAATGATGAATGGTTACCTTACCTGCAATGAACATACGCCTTTAATTCAAATAATGTTGATTAGCAGTGTCAACTGTTTTCAAAAGCAAAAATAAGTCTCCTTCTTCAGGGTAGAAATACAGAGCAACCGTACCGGGATGGCAAAAACACGTCTGACCAAGGTTTTTCTTTTTATATTGAATCCTGCTGGGTTTTTTTTTTTTTTTGTGAAACTAGTTGACTCTTTTAGGCAACTTTTTATCTGGCGACTCGTGACTTCAGGAATAGGTGAAGCAGATTCAGCAGAGGAATTCTCACTCTTCCTCGACAACTAACATCATCAAACCACATTAGGTTACTGGCACAAGTGTTGTCAAATCTATATAAATAAAAATGAAAATCTGTCTGTCTGTCTGTCTGTCTGTCTGTCTGTTTGTCACACCATCACGGGAGAACGGCTGAACCGAATTTGATGAAATTTTGTGAGAAGCCCAGAAATAGCCCCACTTAAAATTATATCCGTGTTTTGAGTTTCTACGACCAGTGGTTCTCGAGATATTAGTAAAAAACGAAATTTTCGTTTGTCCCATCATCACGGAAAAACGGCTGAACCGAATTTAATGAAATTTGGTGAATAGCCTTGAAATATCCCCCCATAACTTTTGTCCAAGTTTCGAGTTTCTAAGACCTGGGGTTGTCGAGATATTAATGAAAAACGGAACTTTTTCCTAGGAGTTCTACTCCCTAACTCCGTGGTTTATCCAAACGAAAAGCTTGAAAATCGTTTGAAAGTGAATTAAAATTTAATCTCTGAGTTTGATGGGAGATTTTTTGCGTTAATTAGTCACTTTCTGAAAACATGAATTGTTTGAAACATGATTTAAAGGGGAAATCTATCTCCATGGTTCATGGTTTATTTAAAACAAGCTTTTACGGAACAATGAGAAGTATAGAGAAATCAAAATCGTTATTTAATTTCGCAGTTTATGTTATAAGACATGACATATTTAACATGTTATAAGATTCTATCTTATATCATGTTACTCAGAAACGCAATTAAATTAAATCTGTCTGTTAATTTTAATAATTATTTTTTCGATTTGAATAATAAATAAATGGATATAAAAATATATTTTAGAAAAGAACGATTTGATTTTTCTTATAGCATTTTTGACTGGATAATATCAATTACGGTCTTCAGGTTTAAAAATTATTATTATTTATATATTCGGGGATTATTGATTCAAGGATTATTGATATTTTCAAGTTATTATGCAATTATTTTATTATGACAAAAATTGTTTAAACTCATATACTGTATGTTGTACGAATCTTCTACAAATACACGTGTATATCTTTTAATCTACGAGAATATAAGTAGTACAGGTATATTGACATATGTTTTGATATATATTGGCATATATTGGAATCAATTACGACCTTCTGGTATAAAGAGTACGGATATTATTGATGTTTTCAATTTATTACGTCATCTCTTTTATTTTGGCAAATATTTTTGAGACGCATATTGTAATACGGGTAATCTTCTACTAACACATTGGCATATTTTCTGATCTGCGACAATATAATTAGTACGGGGTTGCATATATTCATTCAATTCCTATTTTTTCTTCTGTAAATTTGCTTACAAAAGGGGGCAGGATGTTTTATTCTTCAGATCTGATTGTGAAGATAATTTTGCATAGTGAGAACATATATTCTTAAACTTCTCTTTAGGAGCAATAAATTTAATATTTTAACAGAATTTGCACATGATTGCGAACTTTAAGTTTCTTTAAATTATACACTCCGTACGAATAACGGGTGTGCTGTTAGTGGTTAATAAATTTTAACATTTTAGGAGGATATATCATGTTGCTCGGCATCGCAATTAAATTAAATGTGTTTGTTAATGTTTTTATTATTTTTTTCCGATTTAAATAATAAATAAATGGATAAATGGATATAAAAGTATATCTTATGAATGGACGGTTTGATTTTTCTTTTAATTATATTAATTGCTGACTGCGTACATCAATTTCATTTATTTTGGCAAAGAGTTTTCAAGCTTATATCGCATTTAGCTACTAAACTCATATATTGTGTTTAGCCAATAAATTCATATAGCCGATTGTTGAAACAGAAAAAGAGTAGAGCGGGTATATCTTCTAATACAATTGTAGTGTTTTCATTTAGTATATTGAAACGGGATAAGAATGTTTCATTCAGATCTGCAAATTCAAAGCTACGAATTTAGAGGGATATCGCTAATTTGACAACTTTTCTTAAACTTTGCCAAATTGACGGAAATGTCGCCAAATTGATATAAACGACACACAAACAGCTGCCATAAACCTTCGGGTTGGTCGTGTGGCTTGGGTGTTCTACATATCAATGAAATTTTTTTTTTTTTGTTAGAAGAGAGTACTGAAATGATGTTTGGTTAGCATTTATCTGTCAGACCAACCATCCTACTTAGTAATACATTTAGCGAATTTTTAAAATGTCACCAAATTGATAAAAATGTTTTCAAATCTATAAAAATATCTTGAAATTGATAAAATTGCGCTACATAAATGATATTAATTGTTTTTTGTTAGGGGATAGTATTGTGATGATATTTCGTCAATTTGTCGCAAAGTGGAACTGTCAGATCTACAGTCCCACTTGGCGATAAATTTGGCGATTTTTTAAAATCGAAACTGTCGCCAAATGTTCCATAGAAATATAACTATTTAAACGATATGTTTTCTGCCAATTTATTTGAAGCAAATGATATCATGTCGCTTAGCAACAGATTTAAATCCAATGTGTTTATGCAGCAGACGATTTTTATTAAATCCTTTCCGATTTGAATAATGAAGATATGTATATAAAATAAATTTCATTGCCATTTCATTTTGGACTGGATAATATCAATTATACTCTTCAGGTTTAAACATTCTTATTATTGATATTTTCCGGAATTATTGATTCAGGGATTATTGATATTTTTAAGTTATTACGCCATTGTTTTAGTGCGGCAAAAATTGCTGACACACGCATATTGTACGTTGTACGAGTAATCTTCTAGGAATGCACGGGTATATCTTCTAACCTACGAGAATATAAGTAGTACAGGTATATTGGCATATATATTGGAATCAAGTACAGTCTTCTGGTATGAAGATTAAGGGGATTAATTATATATTCAATTTATTACGTCGTCTGTTGTATTTTACCAAAAAACATTTGTGACTCATATTGCAAAACGGGAAATCTTCTACTAATAATCGGACATTATAAGTAGTACGTGTATATCTTCCCATATAATTTTAGCACTTTAATTTTGACATATATTGGAATAAATGACTGTCTTCAGATTTAAAGATTACGGGTTTATTGGTATTTTCAATTTATACATGTAATCTACTAATACAGGTTATATTTTCTAATATTCGCGTATATAATTAGTACGGGTCCCATACAATTTTAACGCTTTTATTTTGCATATATTGATTCAATTCCATATTTTTTTTTATATTTGCTTACATAAGGGGTCCAAGATGTTTTATTCTTCAGATATGTCCATGAAGATAATTTTATATAGCGAGAACAGAGATTCTTAAACTTCTTTTTAGGAGCATTATATTAAATATTTTAACAGAATATTTTGATTAAACATGTCATTTAGTATACTATAAGAATTTGGGCATGATTATGAATTTCAAGTTTCTTTATATTATATACTCCGTACGAAGAACGGGTATGCTGCTAGTATTATATAAAAGTAGCCAAACGAGTCTGAAAAATTCGCTAAATAGTAATGATAATAACTCATTTAGCAGGTAATTTTAATGAAGCTTGTTCTGCTTCACCTCATGAACCGCCACTGCTTTTTATGCTGTTATTAACGAAGTATTTTGATTGATGATTATTATGGGCGATAGAAGCGAAGTCCATTCTCTATTCCTAACAAAGCGAAATCAACATTTGCCTGAATTGTGATTTCTTTTACTGGAAAACGATAAGAGGTGAGGTAGGAAAATAAAAATTTACACATATGCGTAAAGTTGCTTACAGATGTGCAGAATCACGATTTCAAGTATTAAAACAAACTGTAACAGGGTGAAGCGTCCATTTTTGAACGCCCACGCTCACTACGCTCCGTACAAATAACAAGTAAACAACTTTTAAGCAGCTAAACAAAGCGTGTGCATTTGCCTGCATTGTGATTTAAACGTGCTCCTGTATATTAAATACGTTTCTGCAATTTAAATGTGTTACTTTGATTTTATTGTTTTCTTGTATTCCAATGTGTTTAATTTTACATGCAAATTCTAAAAACTTATAGGCTCTTTTCTATTAGGGTTCTCAAATATTGAAATCAATTTTTTATACTTCTAATTTAAGAATTATTTGTTAAGTTTTAATTTGAAATCTTTCAATACTCACATACATCATATGCGTGAATCCAATCAAACCGCGGCTTTTTGCTAGTTTTAGACAGCAGTTTGAGAGAATTATTATAAATCATTCGTTAATTAATAATCACCATCAATTTGTACATATTTTAATTTGCGCATAAAGTATATACTTTATCACAATTAATTATTACTCAACATGGTAAAAATATCATTTTTAATTAACGGTATTTAATGAAGTAATTTGCACCTCGGTCCACAAAAAATTCTGGTGCGCCACTTGTTAATACAATTTTATGTACCCGACATGATGGGACAGATTCTTGAAACCACATAACGAGCGAAAAATCACTTACGGGTGCTGAGGATCCACATCCAGCAGAATCGTGTTCGTGAAAAGAATGAATACCGTGGTCGGCCATGCTGAAGGGCTTCCGGAGGCTGTTTGTCACCTCTCTGGGTGGACTGTGTCTGCCTTTCCCTTAACCGGAAGGAATTCCGACTAATCTCGGATCCGACGATCGGCTGCTATATTTTGCCTAGAAACTGATGGAATCTCTTTTAGATAAGTTCAAGATCCAACAAGCCATGGGCTGTTGAAATTTAATGGTGATATATTTTTATTTCCGACTTGATTACGCAAAAGAGTTAGTTTTGATTTTGTATCATATGTGACGATAGCAGAGGAGGGAGTTTCCTACTAATAAAAAATATTTTTCACAAACTGAGTCTTCATGATACAGTACTTTTTATTTAATTTTTTTTTATATAGATCTAAATGTATGAGGTTATACTCAGGGTTAGATTCGAAATCTCACAAGAAACAGTGTTTGTTCTATTAATTATCTCTTCAATTATTCTTCAGCCAGGTTCAACTATTTTTGTTTCTTATTACAAGATAATTAGCAGAAATTTTAAAACTTTTTTAAAGCAAGGATTTTAGAATTTTTCTGGTGGAAATTTTAAAATATTTTTTGTCAGTAACAGGACAGGGTGTTTATTATCTTAGTTCTGCCGACCGTTGGAAAAAATCAAAACCCACAAGATCAGGGAAACGACGTCTACAAAGAGTATTATCCATTTATTTATTCGAAATTTTTTTTAATTCCACTTTATAACGTGCATAAATTATCTTGAGTAACAGGCTCCACTCGACTTTCTTATATATTCATATTCCATGCATTTTGGGTTCATGTGTATTACATTCAGTATCAAAGTGAAGAGAAATGTAGCTTTCTGCGAGCTTTCATATGCAAGCTGTTCTTTTAAAAATGTTCTTAATAAAAAAAACAAATCCGTGGACATCAGGATATTTAAGCAAATACATCGGATGCCTTAATCTTATTTGAATTGTTATTTTAATATTATTCACATGCATAGTGAATTTCAAAGTATCAGTGTATCACTGTTTCGGCAATTATCATTGTTCTTTAAAATGAATAATGCTATGAAAATTTTAAATTATAAAAGATATGTACCCTAATAATGCAAATATTAATACTTTCTGTTTAGTTCGTGTTTTACATAATTTATTCGCCCATAAAAGTATTCTTCATTACGAGTACGTATTTGTTCGTGTCCACATTTCACTCCTTCCATTTCAAAGAATTAGCTTCACACTCATGAAAGTTACAAGAAACTATCTAGTTCACTACATAATTATTAAGCCATAAAATTTTTCTGAGAGAAATGGGGTTTTTCTTGATTGTGTATACATCATACGTACTAACCACACATACATGGATACTATATTATTATTCGTACAGATTATATTAGTATCTTGTTGGAGAGATAATCAGCGTTTATCATTAGGGAACACCGTTGTGAAAATCCTAACTTTTGAGTAATTTCGTATTATTATAAGAATTCTACAAAATGATATCTTTGCATAGTTTTTTAAATATTATATCTTCACAAATTTTTATATCTATACGTGTATTGGTTCTCAAATTATAAGAACATAATTGATATATATTTGCTACAACCTAAAGAGTTTTTAAGATCCTATTACAAGACAGTAATTTGGGACAATAAACCGTTCGCAAAACAGCTTTGAGACGTTTGTGACGTCACTTCACGCAGCACAGAACGAAAGTGACGTCACTCCAAGTATATATAAGTCACTCCATAAGTATAGTCGCATAAGTACAGTCACTCCAAGTATAAATAAATCCCCAAAATACTGTCATGTAATAGGGGTTTAAGAGTCATCATCTATGTATCTCACACAGGCACACATAGATATTTCCAAGAAAGGCTTTGAACACTTCAATAACCTTGTAAAGAAAGGTCCATGAGTATACACATTCGGTTTATCTATAGTAAAATGATCATGCTCGATCTAATAAAATGATTGCAGCGCTCCTAATGGGGAATTTAAAATTAAAGGATAACAACTCGGCAACATAACGAGATAAACGGAAAAACAAATTACAAAGTTGTAGAGCATTGTCTACTGGGTCGGAATCAACCATAAAACTGTAACAGCATAATAAAGGCATTGGCGAATGGCTGGTATATTCTGGAAAAATACAATAAACAAGAACATAAATCTAGTGTACAATGCACATTTGAATTCCAGGAAGAATATTACTGCATATTTTGACAAAAATTGCAGGTGCTACCGTGTTCGAAGCTTTGATGATACAACTTTTTGACAGGCATTTAATGTCTTTCGTATATGCGTTTCGTTCGTTCCTGGTGCCAATTCCTACTAATTAAACAATGCTCTACAATATTGTTATTTGGTTTTTTTTTCGCCTAAGTTGCCGTGTTTGATATTCTAACTTTACTAGGGGGTGCTGCAATCTCTTTTATTCGACTGAGTATGAACACCTTGTTATATAGATAGATCTAGCGTGTACACTCACGGACCTTTCCTTACAAATTTATTGGGGGTGCTTAAAGATTTTGCTAAGAACGCCTTATACACACGGACATAATTCCGAAAGTTTCTGAAATGCACTCCATGTCTTAACATGCTTTTCAGTCAAAATCTTACAAAATCTTACAAAGTCAAAATCTTACAGTCAAAATCTATTTTAAAAACAATACGCGGATTGATCGACAATTGCTACAACTAACAGAAAGAAAGAAAAAAAACCTAACTGCAGTTAACACCTCAAACACATTCGATTCGTATTCAGGGATGCTTGAAACGTGCTCTCGCGTCAAAAACCGAAATTCGAATTATTAACAGTGAGATTCGTCAGGGAATCAGCAAAGTTATTTGGTTAAGATCTAGCATATTATTAACAGCACATGAAAAGACATACACATTAAAAATAAATCAAAATTTTTAAGAATGCATACGGTTCCAAATAGCATATATATATATAAAAATCATACTATAACCTAAATACTTAAATAAATTCAATAACTTTTTACAATCAAATAAAAGTTTTTAGTAGTATTTCCCATTCTCCGGCAGTCAGAGCTGAAAGTCCATTGGAGAGGTGTCAATGAAATCGAAGACCGTTGGAAACAAAACTGGGAACATTTGAGCAAATGGCGATTGGAACAAAATAACTTAGTTAAATAAGGATAATTTACAATCCTGTGGTCGAAGGGTTGAAAACCAGACATCATTGAAAAGGGCTCTTGAAGACGCACATTTTGACATAAAAATCACAATTGTAGGAATAAAATTCACGCTACCAAGGCGCAGGAACACTGGAGACGAAAGAAAGTCGACTGACTCCGCTGGTTTCTTGGGGGAGAAGGAGGAGTGTAGCGAGTTCTTGTCATAACATATTTTCAAGAACTGCTGTTTTACTTAATGAATTCTAACAATATAAAATACGACTCTAAATAAGCTCTTTCGATTCACCCTAAATAAGCGATTTCGATGCCTCTTATATAAATTCTTTTGATACATCTTTAAGCTACTTCAACACACCTGTTATGAGCTACTTCGATTCAAATCAACATCACATTTTCTAAATGAAAATTCTTGCAAACTCTAATAATACTTTCGATTCCAGTATCCATAAAGATGACGTCAGTTGAGCCGATGATGGCTTCGATTCCGGTACCAAATCGCAATCTCTATATAGATGACGTCAGTTGAGTCGATGATGGTTGCGTTTTAGGTACCAACTCGAAATTCCTATAAAGATGGCGTCGAAAGCAGTCTCCGCTTACGAAGCTAAATATTCTGAAATATTTTTTCGATAGAATATAATTCTTTTGTAAATTCGGAATCTAATATGGATCAATTTTTAGAGCGAAATGTTTTAAATTATTTTACTAACTTGATAACGATGAAAGCGTCAAAATGAATATAATGATGAAGCTAAAGATAGATTTCCAATCTTGAACGATGTCTTTTCTTTTGTCACTGCTATTTTGTATTCGGAGAAGGCCGGGCTAGCCCAGTTGTTATAGCAGAAGGATCGCGCGCGGGACAGTCCCGTTTTCTATCCTCGACGCTGTCCACAATTATTTCCGTGTCTACGACGCCACCCCAAATTAGCACCGAGTATGGGCCCGATAAATCTGTAGGTCCGAAAGTTCACTCGAGAGGTGATAGGTTCGAGGAAATATGGCTCGGTCCCTGTGGTTATCACAGACATTGGATTCTTGTCTGAATTGGGTGGTTTAAATGTGTAATGTGATCTGTCTTCTGTGGTGCACCGAGACAACGTATTCTCATTGTAAAATAGCACGCGCTTCGACCGCTTCTATAGACAAATAATTGCAATATCAAATGGCCTAAAAAGAACTTTGGATTTGGAATTCTCAAACAGTAAAAATAGAAAAAAAGACGTTTTAATTAGCGTGAAATTAAAATAAATTCTGTAATAAACTATAAAAATTTTTCGTAGGAGGTCATTTATATTTCGTAGCTAACTTTTACTTTCAAATATTCTTGCATCAATAATGTATTGTTTTACTTCAAATATTCTAATTTAAGATTTAAAATTACGTTTTGACACGCGTGAACACATTGCGAACTCTTTCGGAACATGCACACAGACGGAAAAAAAAGTCCGTCTATGTGTGGGTGTGTGTGCATGTGACTGCACATCTTATATATACACAGGCAGACAAACAGTTTTCTGAAAGTGTTTGTAATGTGTTCAAAAAGTCTCAAAATCTGTTTTAGGAACAACATCTCGGATTCAAACATTTTCAGACTTGAAACATATAACGGGCAACATTTCATACAGCTTGGAGTTCTAAAAATGACCCAGTATAGCAATAATTTGAATTCCCTTTGACCACACATGCATTTTGCTATACACTGTTACTAAAAGACCAAATTCCAGATGGAAAAGATGACAAAACAGCAATTGGGGTTCACAATGAACGTTGTAAGTATAAAAACTACACTGAACATCCTATCCTATGTCATAAAAGATAATCTAATATCTTGTTACATCACAAATACCTGCAAAAATACGCGACGTTATCCATGGTAATATTGAAATAAAATTTGCTTGGTAAAAAATCTGAAATATTTTATTTATAAAAGTAATTAGGCTTAAAATACCATTGAGGAAATATGCAAAATATCATTACACAGGTATAAACAGGTATTATAATTCCCTTTGTACTACAAGCAGGATGAAATCAAAATCAAATACATCCCCTTAAACCAGTCAGCTTCAAAGTCAGTTTCAGCGAAATCCATTCTGTATTTCAGTTTTTTTTTCTTTACAGGACAGTTTTGAAAATAATTTTTTCTCAACTTGTCAGAAATGGTATATTCGTGAAGTGAAATTTGTTTAAGACGGAATCTTGTATGTCCCCAAAAGAAAAAATCTTGTTACAGAGTATTCTGGATTTTGATACCTTAAATACTTTAACAGAATTCAGTTTGTGGTAGTTGCTCATGTTTTACTAGTATGCAAGTAAATGTGACGCAGTTAACACTTATAAAGTAATTCCATACTGCCAAAGAGGGTTAATTATATGATTTTTTTTTTTTGGCAGTATGGTTCACCTTCTTTACATACCTCAATAACACATTTTTCGCTACAATGAATTTTCATCAATTCTGGTCACAACACACGTTAGCAATCTTAAATCATTTCAAATATATTAAGTACGGTACCGTAAGTTTCAATAATGTAATTCCCAGTCTATCGTAGCGTACTTTTCATTAACGTAAT
Source organism: Amaurobius ferox (assembly GCA_951213105.1). Lineage (NCBI taxonomy): Eukaryota > Metazoa > Arthropoda > Arachnida > Araneae > Amaurobiidae > Amaurobius > Amaurobius ferox. Next base: position 108,578,560 of record OX578136.1, read on the forward strand.
CCAATTTGTACCCAACTGTTTACAATAGATCAGGCATGAGTGAATCTACTTTTCCTACTCACGAAAAATTATTCTATTTGTATAATGTATATTTTAGAGTTTAAAAATAAATATCAAGTTGAAAACCAATGTAATGATATAAACTGTTTAAGACTCCAATTGATGCGGTAATTATATTTTGTTAAATTCTGTAACACAAAATTGTATAATATGTTTTAAAATCACGAAATTACTAAAATTATGATAACATTCATTGTCATTTTTTTAAAAACTCACCCTCACTTATTCCCCATTATGGATATCGCCTCCCCCCCCCCCCCAAAAAAAAAAGAAAGTGCAGAAATGCTGCCCCGTGGTATAATTATACAGAATTTGTTGCAATAAAAATCTTATACATAATGTATAAGATGATCTTGTTTTTGTATTACTGTGAACAAACATTATTAGATATTACAATATATAAATACGGATTGTGTTATATAAATACAGAACTTCGTGTTTCAAATTATCTGATATTTCAAACATACCTTTTGAATGATTTGTTGGCTATTCTGTAGACTTTGAAGATTCATCGGATGGTGAAATGCCCATCTTTCACTGTGAAGCAAGCTCTGTGTTGGATGGCTTTTGTAATCGTCAGTATAAAACACAACAGACACACGTTAATGACAATACTACTAAATTGCCTTATCGCGATCGTACACTTTGAGTGTGCGGGCAAAATACTACGCACAGAAAATTAATTGGCTTAGGCGATTTTAGTGACACTAAAATTTGGCGAATTATCACAATTTGGCAGTGCAAACACATAATTTTTCAATAGAAACTAACTTGAAAAATTTCTGCCAGTTGTTTAACAGTATTTACAAAAATCATGATGAAAATTCACAGATGAGCAGAAAACTACAAAAATCTGATTTTATTTGAAGGAACACAAAAGTTCACAGATCCTATAGCAATGCTGTCATTGTTTTGTTTTGTTGAATAGATGGTTTGAGTTTGAGGTAAGTTGCAAACTGTCAACCGGTCGAATCAGATATTTTATTTATTCACGGGAAGTAAATTCATTGGCTGCGTTAGGCCACGTGTCCACAGGTCGAAACAAAATGTTCGAAACGCAGTGTTTCGCGAGTGTTCAATGCTGTGGACATAATTAACAGATAAAACAAAATTTTTATGAAACAAAATAAAAAATGAAATAAATTTTAGTTGTCAAGATGTGTCGATTGAATTGCTTTTCAAAGCACTTGTATCGAACATTTGCACGGAGGTCTTAGTCAAACAAATGTTTCACGTTCAATGAGCGAATATCTTATTTTGGAACAATGCTTTGCTGTCTGAAAACCATTCCATTTAAAATATATGTAAAATTCTTCGAACAGTTTCTCTTCTCTTTTGTCTGTCGGGTAAACAATTTTGCTTAATCGTGGTTTTGTTTCGACCTGTGAACAGGCGGCCTTAGGCAATTAACATAAGCAGTCTTTTCCTATCTCAAATAAACATTAGGTTTGTAAGCTTTCGGGTAATTTTAAACATGTTTCACCATGGTTTCCAATATAATTAGACCACGAACATATGACAGTTTCAATTTTTGCTGTCTTACAATACATATTTTCTGTAAAACAAACTTAGGATTTCAATGAATCTACACGTTTTGAGCATCTTTGAATACGAATCAATTATTTTTTCAATTTTATCTGTGCATCTGTGTGCATCTGTGCATCTGTGTTTGTGCATCTGTGGGCCCGATAGCTGCTCTTGAGAAAATTATAGAAGTTGAATACATTTGGTATAAAAATTTGATTTCTATAGATGATTGCCAGTGGCCTAATCATTTATTGAGTAACGGACCAAGAGGACACGTTCAATTTTTAAGCATTTTTTAAAATAGAAAAAACGTTTAGGAATATAATTGCGATACAAATGATACAAAAAGAGCTTTTTTACATGTGGGTTTTATTTGAAAGCGAATAATGTCATTTATAGGACAGCAGTATGTGCTGTTTTCGAGATATTTTAATGTTTTAATCAAAAATGGAAGAAATGGTAAAAAATGGAAAGTATTCACTATTATTAATTAAATTATAAAAATTCATTTTCAAGTATTTTTCAAATTAAAATAAATAGACACGATTATTATCACAAATCGCTCTCGTAATATTGGGATTGTTTCCCACATGGAGCATTATATTTCACATACAAATTGAGCAAATCGAATAAAATTTAGTTAATTATTCGAATTAATGAACGGCAGATGTATATTGATTTCATAAATCTCGTTCCAGAGAACACTTTGGATTTTTAGACTTCACTTTTAAACCAAATTTTGTACAAACTTAGGCTGCTACGCGAAGACGAAACATCACAATTTGTTTTTAAATTTAGCGTTAAGTCGTGCGCAATATACGCAAAGGTAAATTTCACGATACTACTACTATGCTATCTCAGCTACTACTCATTAATAAAAGTTTATATCAATATTTATTTTAATATGACTTGTTTTCTAAGTATCGGAGAATTTTTTGCACTTCGCATGTAACTCTAATTGCCTTGCATTGCAACCCTAATTTCACCCCCAAAAAGAGTTTTCTACACCAAAACAATATTTGCAATCATGCAATTCCCCGTTTATAGCGATACTTTCCTTATACATATAACAAGGTAAATAAATATGCTACATACAAAACTGATCACGTAAAATAAAATAAACATTCGGGTGGGGTGGAGGTAAATTTCGCGGATGAAAATTGGATCAAACAGGATATAAGAGAAATATTGCATCAAAATGGAGGATAATATGAAGTCAGGTGAAAAGTTATTGTAAACAAACGAGGCAGAAAGTGACGTTTGATGGTTTAAAATGAGGTAAATATTTTTGCAGAGTAATAAGGGATCTCGCGGCAAAACATTATTTCAAGTTTGTAGAATATAGACGCCAAGGAAAAAAGTTTGAGGAGGACAAAGCATAACTTTTAATACTGTGACTTTATGTCAATGCCATCCATGGTTGCTGTATCTCTGGCGGATATCGGAGCGTTACGAAAAATGTAAGCACTTTGGATTCATATATCTTCCAACCTAATAGATGGACAATTTTTACCTATTTTGTCGAAAATTTGATAAAATTTATGAATATATAAAAATAATTGCAATATTTTAATATTTAAAACTTTCTTTCGGAATATATAAAAAGAATTTCAATATTTTAATATTTTAAACGTTTTTTCGTAATTTTTTTTTTATTTGCAATGGCAAGGCAATACAGAATATAAATCCAAAAATACAACAAGTAACAGACTAAAAGTCCAACAAGTGTTGACCGAAGTCATTGCCTTAAAAGTTCTCTAGCACGCCAGTGCAATGCCGTCTCAGAGTCGCCATGAAGTGCCGAGCAACGACGGAGGTGGGCACGGTTCATGGGTTCTTCCGTATTACAAAGAGGGCAGTTTGGATGGTCAAAAATCCCGATGCGATGGAGATGTTCTCCCAAACAGTCGTGGCCCGCCAAAAGAGGGAACTGGGCCACAGCTTCACGGCGTGGGCCGTTGGAAATAGTGAGGAGATCCTCAACTTTCCACCCCTTTGTCTGTAAACGGTGAAGTAGCTGCGATTTATAATTTTGAGACGTCTGCCTAATATACAGCTAAATAGAATGATAAGAAAGGGCCGAGCATCTAGACTGGGGCAATCTCGAGCCCTTTTTAGAAAGGAAATCAGCTTGTTCGTTCCCAGCAACTCCACAGTGTCCAGGTATCCACTGAAGCGCCACAAGCTTTTTCTTTAAAGCCAACTTCCGCAAATAATCCCGACACTGAAGGATTTCATCCGATGAAGGAGGACTAGTAGAACCAATGGCTTGGATTGCAGCTTGGAAGTCTGAAAACAGAACCACCCTATTAAATTTATCTTCAAATGCAAGTAATTGTTTAAGAGCAATTCGAATGGCTTCCACCTCTCCATCGAAGGCGGTGCTATATTTCCCCGTAGAAGCATAAAAGGAGAAAAGGCTCGAAACAACCCCTGACCCTGCGGTCATATAATCATCAAAGAGAGAGCTATCCTTTTTTTTTTTTTTTTCAGAATATATAAAAGTAATTTCAATATTTTAATAATTTACTTTTGGAGGGGAAAAGACCCACCAAACAAACAAAAAAAAACTGAAAAGTTTCTGTCCGAACAAGTTTTTGCTTCGCTTTACTACTTTCACTCGAAATATCTTTTAATTTATAAAAGATAGATATAACAGACAGAAATGTTTAGCAGGAAATACAATTTTAAGATTAATAATTTATTTGTTACAGAGCTCTTATAGTTTTTGAGGAATCGTCTTATCAAGAAAGAAGATTGAAAATTTTCCGTTTAAAAATTGTGATGTTCATATTTCGAAAACTAAAACTCGCTATTAACAAGCCATAAAGTGTAGTCTTTTACAAGCCCTATAAGAATATATAATTAGATGTCATATCGAGTTCCTAGTTTTCGAAATATAATGGTTCTAATTTCGATATTCTCGTATTTAAAACTGTTTTGAAAATGTTTAAAGAGGACACCCACAAAGAAAGACATTATTTACAACCACTTCGGCTCAATGGCCTCCATTGGAACCAGAGCCGAATTTTTCATATGGTATAAAGAAACTAAAGTTTTAAATTCGAAACTTTGACAAATAAACACGTTTAACGACTTCCTGGACACATTTAAAAATTTTTTTGCAAGTATTCTGTGTGGATATATTACTTAGGAAACTCGAACTAGATATAATTTTTTTGTAATTTACATAATTTCAATATGGATTATCCAAGAGTCAAGATTTCCATGCCTTTATTTTCTATGGGATGCAATGATTATTTCCAGTAAAGTGATGGTAGTCAATGCAGAAAAGTGTTAATTTGAATTGTGATGTGGATGAAAAGAGTATTAAAATTGCATATTTTAAATAATTTTTGCAAAACGCTTAGAAAGAGAGAGAAAACTTAAGAAAGAAAGCCAATGTGTATATTTTTATATTACGTTCTCTATATACATAGTATATATACTATGTATATACTACATACTAGTATATATACTATATGTATATATAGTATATACTATATACAGAGTATCCCATCAAAACCGCCCAAACTCTGCACAACCAGATTCCTCACTTGAAATACATAAAAATTGGCCAAAGAACTGTACCTCTACGACCCATAGTTTTCGAGAAAAATGCGAGAGAAAAGTATGCCGTCATATCCCGTGTACGAAAAAACAACTTTATTGGAAATATGAACATCGGTATTTGCATATGTTTACATACGAAGATGCTCAAAATGTCCACTGCGCATATCGAGGCATGCATGGCTCACATCATGGCATGCATGGTTCACAGCATGCTAGGCATGCATGGCTGACTGTGGCATGGCTGACAGCACACGTTGCAGCAGCGTAGTGTTGACAAAAGTACACACAGCATGAAGACCCGGCCGTCCAAATAGCTGCTCTTAGTCCTCTGGACGAGTCGGACGGTCTGGGTCTTCAACACAGCATGAAGACGAGCAACTAAGTCACTTTCTGTAGTAACTAGGTCTCGATAGACCAATTCCTTCAGATGGCCCCATAGGAAGATATCCAAAGGTGTCAGATCTGGCGATCGTGGCGGCCATAAAACTGGACCCCCACGTTCAATCCATCGGCCTGAGTATTCCATATCCAACCAATTATGGACATGAGAGCTGAAATGCGCCGGAGCTCCATCATGCTGGAACCATAGACTATGTATTTTCGCTAAGGGTATGTCATCTAGGAAATCGGTTAATACATCACGGAGAAATACTAAGTATGAATGTTCCGTGAGCCGTTCAGGCAGCAGATATGGTCCAATCATGCAATTGCCTAGAATGCCGGCCCACACATTTACAGACCACGGCGCGCGCATGCATGCCTCGATATGCACGGTGGACATTTTGAACATCTTCGTATGTATATGCAAATATATATATGCAATTGGTATTTGCAATATGTATGCAAATACCGATGTTCATGTTTCCAATAAAGTTGTTTTTTCGTACACCGGATATGACGTACTTTTCTCTCGCATTTTTCTCGAAAACTATGGGTCGTAGAGGTATAGTTCTTTGGCCAATTTTTATGTATTCCAAGCGAGGAATCTGGCTGTGCAGTGTTTGGGCGGTCTTGATGGGACACCCTGTATATATATATATATATATATATATATATATATATACATATACCCTACACTATAGTGTAGGGGAAATATTGTGACGGACTCAAAAATTCGAATTCGAGTTTTCGACGGACGATCATGTTTCATGCATTCCTGAACTCGAATTGAGCGTTTTTGATGGGATGTATGTATGTATATATGCATATATGTATGTTTGCTAGTGTGTGTGTCCTTGAGTCTGTGGATGCGATGTCTGCTGGACGAATGGAGCGTTTAAAATGAAATTCTGTACATCTATTACAATCCGTGAATACTGGAATTCTATTGATTTTACAAGCAGTCACATGTTCGGAAGACTCCCAAATTTTCGAATAAAAATTTGAAAGAAAAAACATTAACAGTCAGAACCTTTAATAACGTTACACAAATGATCGTTTCTTATGTAATGTCCCATAAGAAATCGAATGATATAAACTTTAGAACTATAGCATGCATCGTTTCCGAGATATTGAACGTTTTTTAAATACATTTATCAAAAAAATTACACAAAATTGAAAAAAAAAATAACTATTGTGAAATGTGTTCACTTGTTATATGCAATATCATGCAAGAAAGTTGTTAACACTATTCTCGTTGATCTAGTTTGTTCCATTCACGAGAGGAATTATTTTGGGTGAAAGTTTTGTATTTTAAAGTAGAACAATTCGCCAATTTATTTATATATAAAAATATCTTTTTCAGCCTGTCTGTACATTTTGGCGATAAATTTAACAAAATTGGTGACTAATTTGGCGAAATAGTGCAAACTTGGCGATATTTTGTCCGTGATTTACGAAAATACTGCCAAAATTGGGAAAATGACGCCAATTTGAATTTATTATTAAAATATTTTAATATATGGACTATATTGCTTAAAGAAGAAACTATCAATATTGATAAGTGTCAAACTAGAGATGCGCGAAATATAAGTTAATTGGGTACTTGGTAATTGTTTTACATGTTGTTATGTGGAAAATCGCCAAATTGTACAATTGAACGTTGAAGACATTTTTTATACATTTTTCTTACTGTAAGAAATGTGAATTCATAGCTTTATGTAGGGAAAGTTATATGCTGCCCACATCAGATATTTTTTTGTATTCTAAAATTGATTATGATAGAAGTAGAGTTTCTGTGCCTTCCGAATGTACGATAACGATTAAAATGAAAAGGGATGCATATTCGCAGATTGGGATAAACGTATGCAAATTTCATTCGATTCCCTTCAATCGTTCTTGCGAAATTACGTCCACTGACTCTCGAACACAAACACATTCTGAGATAAGCTCAAAAACCGATTCAGTACAGAAATGCTCAGAACTCGCGAATCTGTTGAAAGTTCGAATTCGAATTTTCTTGTATATTCTTGTATATTTTCTTTCATACTTGTCCTAGACTGCACTGTTTATGTATGTAAAATTAAAGAAAAAAAATGCGTAAAATTAAATAGTTCAAGAAATTTAAAAAAAATGTGACACATTTAATTAACTAAAATTAAATAATTCAAGAAAAAAATTCGATTATTATTCAAATTTGCTTAACAACAAAATCTCCCGCTAAATATAAAATTTACTCCAGTAAGGGAATAAAAACATATCCCTGCAGTTTCCTTTATTCTTATTCCAATATGCCTCCAGCCTTTGAATTCATTTATTTATTCTGATGATTCGGAGGAAATAATTATTAAAGCGCTCTTCGTTCAAGTTCGGGGGAGATAATTATTTGCGCGCTCGTCGTTCAAATGCGCTGGGGACATTTTGGAAGAGATAAATGGGGATATTTGACCCTTATTTATTAATGTGTATTTTGTTTAAATATTGCTATATTAGTATGAGTTTTCCTTTGTTTAATAATAGACTTATTTTTCCATTATGAGTTTAATAAATTTATTTAAATTTAAATATATTTTAAAACAATTATTTCAATACTCTATTATTTTATTTTATTTTTTTTTGTCGTGAATTGATTGATTTGGTACATTTTTGAGACAATCTAACCGTCGCAAAGCCACATAAAAGGCAGTTTGATGCTTAAAGACATGATACGTTATAATGTTAAGTGAAAGGAAGTTGAATTTTTATCGTATATATTTTTAAAATAATTTATTTTTATTTTTTAATTCTTTTCTCTTTTAAACTCGGATGTATAGATGCAAGAATTTATTTTACAGATATTGATCATTTATTCGAATTTTTAAAAATTATAAGCTTGTATTAGTTTTATGAAGAATGCATTTAAACCTTGAAAATTCGATGTGGTTAATACGCGACTTCATTATAATGAGACATATTGGTTTTATCTCACAAAATAGTATGTATGAAATTATATTTATTTAAAACTACGCAGAATTTTTAGGGTTTCAATAAGTTCATTTTCCTTCTGGTGACTTGGCGCATATTTAAATGGCTTTTCTTTCGGGAAATATGTTGGGAATAACGTTGCTTAACTGTAACTCAAACTGTATCTTTCATTCATTCATTCTTTCACGACCCGCCAAAATGGACTTAATGTGCAGCTGGGACAAAAATTGACTCCTCAGCCAGAAGGAGGGCCAGCAGGCCACCAAGACGTGCCAAACAGGGAAAATACTCGACCCCGATATGCAACACAAGTGCCCCCAAGGACACCAAGAGAAATCCAGACCTATATTCCGTTATTAAGCTATTTTATTAAGCTATTATTATTAAGCTATTATTATTAAGCTATTTTATTAAGCTATTATTATTAAGCTATTTTCTGATTCTGCATAAGAGGTGTCTCTTTCGGTGATATCCTCCGAACTTGAAACAGGATCTTCCTGCTGCTGCTTCTTATTATTCTTGTTCTTTTTATGACCACGTTTAGCACCTCACCCCTGTAATGTTTGAGGCTGGGCTCCTACTGGTCTTCACGCTGCAAATCTTCCATGGTTATCTCCTTGCCAGGTGGTAAGCTGACCTTCTTCTTTCTTTTTCACTGTGGTTGTTCAGTGGTTTCTCTTCAGGAAGTCTGCTGATGACTCGAAAAAGCTTGTGAAACATTTTCCACAACATGGATATGCTGGTTTTTCGCAAAAAAGTGATAAAAATACGAAACTAGAAAAAAAATGGATGGCACAAAGTTGTGAAACATTTTCTATAACATGGATATATTGGTCTTTCGAAAAAAAGTGATAAAAATACGAAACTAGAAAAAAAAATGGATGGCACAAAGTTGAAACACAGTTCTCATTTTTGGAAACAAGTGATACCACGTGTAAACAAAAAGACATTCATAAACACCCCATGCACTAATTCGTATCGTAGATAGCATAATAATGAACATATACGCTTACCATATCTCTCAGGAAACCTGAAATGGTCGAACTAGAGGAGATTCTTTCCACTTTGTTATGAACACCGAAAACTTGCAAATCACTAATAATTTTCTGACAAACACACGTAATTAACTGATAAGGTCGTTATGTCGCTACATGACCCCTTTATACGTGGCGCATCCAACCAGAATTGTTCCGAACTTCTACTTTCACCCAGACATCCACTAGGGAGCGTTGACGTCCGGAAATCGGGTGTGGCACAATGTTTTGACCTTGGCAAAGTTGTACCATATTACGGTAGAGTAGATAAATACATTGCACAGACAGACGCACAGATGTCACACTAAAAATCGTTTTATTGTGTTCTAGAGGTCCCAAAACGTGTGTAGATCTCTCAAAAACTCGACTTGCGATTTTCAACATGATACCAATACTTTCCCTATACATTACCATGTATTGCAGGGAGCATTATAATTTGACTTGTATCTAACGATTAATCCGCCAGCACTGGAACCTGAACTAGCTGATTGGAAGAAAAAGACTCACAACTAAGACGAATTATTACATGCACGTTAAGCTATATGCAAGTATATTTGATTCTTACATATAATATTGCCAAGGAATTTTGAACTTCCCCAAGCAACAAGTATGAAGGTGACGAAGTGAAAACGAATCGAAGCTAGAACTAATGTGTCTCGATTACAGATGAAAAGGAATGAAAACTTGAACGATTATTTGTTGAGAGATGAGAAATTGCTGGAAAGTGCACACATACTGCCCTGAGTGCAAATATAGGCGAAGAAAAATTCATAAGCGGTTTGATCAAGGGACTTCCTTCAAAGTATAATTTAATCGCAATGTCACTTGACAACTTCCACGAAGCTGCTATTTTGATATTCGACGATTTTCTCTGTTGCATAAGGAGGGCTAACAAAACTGAAAAAGTATATTTTTGGGGACGCCCCTTTCCTGACGGGTCCTTATGATTTTGAACTTGGTCTTTACAGCCTCGTGTACCCCGAACTAAATAACGAATATTGTTCCTGCTACATGGAAGGACTAAAATTGTCAATTCCTTTAGAAGTTCGTAAAATTAAGGCTAATTGCAATTTTTCTTGCTTCCATTACAGTTAACGGCCATTCCTAGCCGATGAGCGCATAATAAGTGCGACAGCAGTTCACGGATACTGTTATCTGCAATGGGAGCGTCTTTCCAGAAAAGTAGGCGTGCCAGTTTTGAAAGTATAAAATAGTAAAAGACATATAAGTGTGAAATCGCGTGAAAAACCGAAGGGAGGAAAATTGTACGCCATATTTGTAATAAGCCAGGACATAAAGACGCAGATTGTTGGCGTAATTCAGCTACTCAACAAAAAATAAAATTTCTTGAAGGATACTTCCAATCAAGAAAACAAACGAGGATTTTCGGAATCAAAAATTATGTGCGACAGAAGTGAATTGAAAAGAGCTTTACTTTCTACAGAAGGTGTATTACAAGACAAATGTATGTGTCTTGCAATGCACCTTCAACAGTGGAATAGTGGAGAAACTAGTCACATGACTGGAAATTTAGTCTGCTTTAAAGAGATATAAGACGATAAAAGAAATATTTTGTTAACCAAACATAGCAGGTTACGCTCTCAAGCAAAAGGATCTGCAACTTTACGAAAAGTAAGTGGAAAATTTAATTCAGAATTAATACTAAGGAAAGTACTATACAGGGAGTCCCAAAAAGATCGAAATGCGTTTTACTTCTTTACTTGTTGGAGATAAGTGGGCAATGTAAATTGCAAAAATGTTGAAAGCAAGGTAGGAAATAAAACTACGTTAATGAAATAGTCTTCCCATTAATTTTCAAAAAGTTACACTTTTTAAATTTTTATACGATCCCCTTAGACACCCCCGCGCGCTAACCACTGGGCTGTCGCGCCCCACTTTAAAGGGCTTGAAAAAAATCTTTCGATTAATACCATACTTGACAATGTACTCCAAGGGGGTGGAATTTGTCCTCTAAGAGAGCTAATGACGTCACGAACAAGGAAAATTATATTGTGGTTAGTTTTTACAACAATTATTGAAACAATTAAGCCTCGTGATGATTAAGCCATAAATAAATCCTTTTTATGCACGATTATTTCAAATTTTGTCCAATGCTGCCATATTGAAAAAATATAAAATTTCAAATATAATTCAAAGTTTTTGCTCGAGTTAAAAAGAAAGTTCCTTGAAAATCCATTAATATTTATGGTCGCTATCGCGTACACAAAAAATCGACCACAGGCATCAGACAGACAGACAGACAGACAGACGGACGGACAGACGAACGGACAGACAGACGGACGGACAGACGGACAGACAGACGGACGGACAGACGAACGGACAGACGAACGGACAGATATCACTCCAAAACTAGTCAAAATGTGTTCAGGAGGTCTTAAAACATATATTGGCATCAAAATCTTGAAATCGAAAATTTTCGCGAAAACAATACTTTCTCAATAATACTACGTATGAGAAAGTAAATATACTAATGGACAAAAGAAGACGTAAAATTCGCACTGTAGCATAAAACAAATATGAAAGCAGCAAGCAGTTTTGGAAGTTGGGAAGTTGAATGAGTTATTCGTCGATTAACTGCACGTAAAACATTCAATCGAGAAGAGGTTTAAATATCAGTGAAAGAGAAATTCAGAATTACAGATTCGTAATTGCTCAGTCAGCAATAAAATAAAACATTTCTAATAAATAGTCTGTGAGATTTAAGGTCCCACAATATCCCCCATAATTAAATTTTATTTCATTAGAAAAATAAATATAATCATATAAAAATATTATATATGGCAGAATACATAATATAAATAATACTAATCGAGCATATAATGTAAAATGCAAAATTTTGAATTTAAACATTTTCCTTAAGTGCCTCGATTCTTTCATTATTAATCATGAAAAGGTAATATCGAGTTCCTATTGTAAATAATAGGATCCATAGGCCGGTTTCGCCCTTTGGGACGCTTCCTATAGATAGATTATGTGATTATCACAATTAATATATTAGCATATCCCTACTTTAAGTTGATCCACATTTCACTTCTGGGCTTCAATAAAAACGGCTTGCGATCTAGATTCAACTGTTTGTAATATAAAAACCTAAAAAATTATAGATAATTTGTCACAGTTAGTAAAAAATACGTCTTTTTCAATTTAAAAGTACTAGCAATATGCTTCATCAATTTGAAAGTTAGACGGTTTGTAACAATGTTGATATTAGCGAAATTACTGTTGTAAAAGAATAATCTGATGTGGGCAGCATAGGACTTTCCCTACAGGCTCAAATTCATATTTACTTTATTTCTTTAATAACTCATTAGATTGAGTTTAATTGAACCAGATAACACTAAATTTGCATTTTTAATTCAATTTTTGTTTTTATTTGGTAATTGAACATTTTTCCGAAACCGGCTTAACAAAAATGCAAGACATCTCAAATATCTTGAGAACAGTTAGTCCTAAAGTATAATGGAGTGTGTTATATTATTTTTCTCTTCAAAAATTGCGTATGAAACAAGAATTTAATTGATACATTTGAGCATACACTACTTAGTCTTTTTTTTCAGATTTTGGCGGGCCATTTCGTAAAAAAAGGCAGGTTGCTCTTTTCTGAATCGTACCAAAATCTAATCAGCACCAGAGTATCCCACAAGTAACTTATTTAACAAATTTTGTGAAATTTGGTTAATTAGCACTTTAGCTAGAGTGGATACATGAAATTTTTGTAGGTCATTTCGTAAAAAAAAAGCGAGTTCTTCTTTTCCGAATCGTACCAAATTCTAATCAGCACCAGAGTATCTAACAAATAACTTATCAATCAAATTTTGTGAAATTTGGTCAATTAGTATTTTAGCTAGAGCGGATAAATGAAATTTTTACGGGGCATTTCCCCCCAAAAGGCGAGTTCTGTTTTTACGAATCGTACCAAAAACTAATCAGCACTAGGGTCACATCCAAGTGACTTACCTTCCAAATTTTATGAAATTCGGTCCCTTAGTTTTTGAGTTAGAGTGGATACAGACAGACACACAGACGTCACTCTAAAAATAGCTTCTTCGTATTCTAGAGGTCTCGAAACGTGTAGATTCGTCGATAACTCGAGTTGCGATTTTCGGCATGATTCCAATACCTTTCCTATACATTACCATGTATTGCAGGGAAAGTAAAAATCTGATGTGGACAGCACATGACTTTCTCTGCAGACTTATATTCACGTTATCTTTATTTTAATTAAATTTAATTCACTTTTAATTCAATTTTCGTTCTCATTTGATAATTGGACTTATTTTCAAAGGTGGCATAGAGAAAATACGAAAAAACTAAAATATCTCGAGAACGGCTAGTCCTAGTGTAATGGGGTTGGTCTTATTCCTTTCTTCGTTAAAAATTACGAATTAAACAAGCATTTAATGGATATATTTGAGCATACGTAGCTTTTTATTTTAGATTTTGGCGATTTTTGCTGGCCATTTTGCAAAAAAAAGCAAGTTATTTTTTTCCGAATCGTACCCAAATCTAATCAGCACCAGGGTGTTCCACAAGTGACTTATCTACCGAATTTTGTGAAATTCGGTCCATTAGTTTTCAGCTAGGGTAGATACAAGCTTTTGCGGGCCATGTCGAAAAACAAAAGCGGGTTCTTTTATCCCAAATCGTACCCAAAACTAATCAGCACTAGATTCGCCCACAAGTGACTTACCTACCAAATTTTATGAAATTCGGCCCATTAGTTGTTTAGTTAGAGTGGATACAAAATCTGAACAGACAGACACACACACAGACGTCACGCTAAAAATAGTTTTTTCGTATTCTAGAGGTCTCGAAACGTATAGATCCGTCGAAATCTCGAGTTGCGATTTTCGGCATGATTCCAATACTTTCCCTATACATTACTATGTATTGCATGGAAAGTAAAAATTTTGTTTTAAATATAACATTTCTACATAATTTTTTAAATATGAAAATTGTATGTTATTTCTACGAAAGAAATAGAAAATTGTGGTTTTGAATCCACTAAACACATCGGACAAGAGCTATATAGATATAGCTATACAAGAACCCGATTGCACTATTCTCAACATTAGCTCTGGCACTAGTGGTTTCAATGGTTCAAGAATTTACCCAATCCAGTCCAAAAGTTAATATTTTTCTTCATTCATTTAAAACTTTCGACTTGATTTAATAATCAATAATTTTAAAATGTAAAAAATATAACCATTTTTTTCTCTTCTGAAACTTTTTAAACGAAATGTGGTTTAAACGGATTATGAGTCATGCCAGAAATTAGTGTGATGGTAACGTATATACAGAGATGGCAAATATAAATAAGTGATCTTATTTCCAGAAGGATAATGCAATACAGTAACGGCATAGACAAGGTGATCAGTAGGCAGTAGAACCACCTCTTGCAACGATACACGCAGCAACACGTCGAAGAATAGATGCAATAGCGTGCGAATAGTTTCCTGAGGAATGGATGATCATATGCCTTCAACCATCATCCACAGGTCATCCTCTGTTTGAGGCGGGTGCAGGACAGGCAAATGAAGGCCAATCCCGTCCCATACATGGTCGAAGGGTGAGAGATCTGGAGACCAAGGAAGCACCTGGATGCATTTCAAGGCGTGACTGCTGATGGTCGCCGTGTGCGGTCGCGCGTTATCTTTCTGGAAAACAACATTTTGCAAGCGCTGAAGGTAGGGCAGTGCAATCGGCCGCAGCACCTCATCCACATATCGTCGTGCCGTCATTGTGCCTCTGAAACGAACCAGAGGTGACCGACTATCGAAGCCGATGGCAACCCAAACCGTGATGCCGCGTTATCGAGCAGTATGGCATCAAAAGTCGTAGCAGGACTGGATTTGTTTCTACGTTGCCACCAGACTCTCACACGGCGACTGTCATGTGACAAACAGAACCGAGACTCGTCGATGAACACTACCCAGTCCCATTCAGTCGTCCAAGACGCTCGGGCCCGACTCCATTGCAATCTTTCACGTCGGTGTGTTGTCTTTAACGGCAGTCTTTGTAAAAGACGGTTTGAGTGCAAGCTCCTTTCGGCCAATCGTCTAGAAACTGTTCTCGTTGATATTGGAACATTCAATGTACCCTGCAAATTTTGCAGAATGTCGTTTGTGGAGCCCCCACCGCATGCCTTCGAATGCGTCGATTCGATCAATGCTTGTTGAAGTATGTCTGTCCTGTACCACTGGGACAATTCACATGCCCTTTTTCAATTCATCTCCTCCAAATCCTTTGCACAGTAGAAGCATCTACACGTGTTTTAGCGACGGTACGCCGATACGACCACCCGCCGTACGTAGGCCTAAAATGAATCCCCTCGCGCGATCGTCCAAATGCTGAAACAAACTTCGGCGTCGTGGGACAAGCATCTCTTCAACAGCATGTGTCTTCTGAAACGAAAACAACTTGTAAAACGAGTATCCGTAGGCGACAGACAGTAACAACTCTTGGCTCATCTGCCGTTTTCATCCTTTTCATCCGCGCTTAAATCACTTGACATGCTTGTATTTCATATCATTTGCCTACATCGGCATGCTGCGTTTGTCTCTCAATTTGCATAATTATAAGACCAAAGCTTCATGGTGTTGCATTTTCTAAGTTGGGTAGTGTATATATAAAGCATAGCCACCTTTATAAAGGTGGCTATGCTTTATATATACACTACCCAACTTAGAAAATGCAAATTTTATAGTCTATACATAGCCACCTTTATAAAGGTGGCTATGTATAGACTATAAAATTCAGCTAAAAATGATAGAAAATATTATGTAAGGCGAGTTTTCTTTTATCGAAAATATAATGCAGAATATTTGCAAAACATTCTAGTTTGAATATTTTACATTGATCAAATAAAATAAAAAGCAGATTTATGAGAGCATGGCTCCCATACATATTTTTCTTCTTTAAATCTGTTTTTTTTTCACGGGTCTCCAAGGAAAGTATTCAAGTACCCCAATAACTACGCAGGAAAAGCTTCATGAATGTATACGTTAGGGCTAAGTAAACATACCCGATCGAACAAAAGAGATTGCAGCGACCTTTGAGGAGAATTTAAAAGTTATAACGAACTCGACAATAAGAGATTTAAGGTGTAACCTTTCTAACATGTCCGTAAAATGTTATATAATCAAGATGCTCAAGAAGCCAGATCTGAATATTTCACGTGAGATTTAAAGTGTCAGGATTGTGGTAAACGAATCTAAAGGCGCCAATAAAAATAAATAATTAAATGTTATTTTAAATTTTGAATTCATTTTATGTAGTTTTACGCAACAGATTGGATTCGTAATAAATATAAACTGAAACTAGAAAATATTATTCTGTAGGATAAATTACGCGCTGAATATCATATAAAGATTTCTTTTTTTATTAACGGACCCAAATTAAGGCATTTAAAAAAATCCCCAAATATTTCTCTCCACTGTTTTTTATTATTTCAATCGATTATGTCCCACATTCAATTAAAAATGTTCACTTGTTTTGCAATTTTATCTTAAATATTAGCATGTATTAATGAAGGAAAATTGGCGTGTTCTTTTAAAAACAAAAACTATTTATATTAAATAGTTTATTCACAATCCGTAATTTGGTATAGAATCCAATTACCTTTGTACTCTCGCTCTCAACAAAAAAGAAAATAATTGCAGAACATTTTTTTTTTGTCAAACCATACCAGCGATTATATTTCCAATTTGTAGTAAAACCCCCACAGCCTTGTTGTATTAAAGAAATAATATCCGAAATGAAAAAATAATACATTCACTGAAGTTTTCTTTATTTCTATTCTAATATTCATCTATTCCCGCACATTTAAATTTATTTCTTTATTCCACAGCTCCGTTGAAGATAATTATTTTAGCCCTCTTCGCTTAAAAACAGAAATTATCTTCTGCCGAAGCTGAGGCGACAAGCGCGCACTCTGGCCAAGAGTTTCTCAATAACTACGTGTGCGGCTTCATTCGAAAGTTCTACCTCTTGCCACCAGTTGAGCCTCCAATGCCCAGAAATCCAGGTGCTCTTCTCCCGAAGCTCTTCTCCAGGTTTTCCCGCTCTATTGTTTCCAACATGCGGTCCAGAAATCTTTGAAAAAGTGTCACAAGGTAAGTGCGTAGGGCTGCTGCATTTCACTTCTCTGCTTTTGTGTTGGTTGTCGCACGTTGTGCGTCTACGCTTAATGAATCATATCCGTTGTTCGGCTGAAGTCCATTTATTGCTTGAGAATGTTTTATGTATTCGAAAGTTGATTAATTTGAAGGGCAATTTCAGTTTTTCTGTTTTTTTTACAAGTTTTCGAAATAAATGATACGGAGAAAAAGTTTCTTGATAACTTTTAAACGATTGTCAAGCACGCCCTTGTGATCAAAATTGAATTTAATTATTTGAAGGAATAATATATTTTACTTACCGGTAATTTATTTTGCAATTTAAAGAGATATATTAATTTTATTAAATGAATATTTGACAACACAATATTTGTATATGTATTTGTTATTTTATTCAGGCTCCAATGTTCTTTAATTTATGAGTATTAAAGTTGCTTAGTCTTATTTTAAATGTTAAAACTCGCATCAGACATTGAGTACATCATACTTATAAAGTAATAATGAAAACATAACAAAATATAAAACTTAAGAGCATAAACTTGTTTTTCACTAAAATTAACATTTCAAAATTTTACAAACTGAAACTAGTTGAATAACTTGCTTTTTATCTACTTGCATGCAGAATATGATAAAATCAATACCATACTG